>VZQC01003447.1:1723437-1811620 GCA_009823505.1 Rhizomys pruinosus | reverse complement strand
AAAAAAAAAAAAAAAAAAAAAAAAAAGAGAAATGTTTAAAGCTACCAGCTTTTAGGAAAATATGAACATTTAGCGCAAGTTAGAAACACTGAAAATTGCATGGGGGAGTACTATAAGTCCTTGCACCTGTTGCCTGGAGGGTTGGATCAGTGCTAAGCACTCCAGAGAGAGGTTTCAAAAGCACTGGCCCACCAGTGGCTTCTTGTGTCCTAAATGACCCAACAATCAGGATGGCTAAGACAACTGTCCTCAGTTTACATGCCTTCTTGCAATAGGTCCTCATAGTATCCATCATGAGGAAGACATTGACACAAACCCCACTTTATAACAGACACACCCTGTTGCCATAGCAGGTTTACTTGAGAATCACCTTAATACTTTAGGGTCATATATTTGAAATTCACAAATATATGCTCCAATGATCTGAGAAAGCTCCATATACTACTTTCAGGTACTTTTCTTAGGTACCATGCCCCTCTATAAACCCAAGAAAGAAACCAAAGGCTGGACCTCTTGCAAGAAATGGAGCTGAGCAAGAAATAAATCTGCGACCTGATGATGGACCACAGCTCAAAGAGGTACAGAATGAGAAGAGTAAAGAATAGAGATGACTGGATCTGACCTGCGACCCAGATCTAGATGTCCAGAGAACTACTGAAGTCACAGTTTCAATAACACAAAATATTGAATATTTGGAAGATCCCAAGCTATCTTCTTTGGGTAGGGCCATCATTTTCTGACCAACCCAAGGGTGTGTGTGCTCCCGTGCCTGCCTGCATTTGTGGGTGTGCGCATAAATATGTATCTTATCCATGTTTGTTTTTTTCCATAATGTTTGTAAGCAAATATAAATATTTATATAAATGGCTAAGTAAAAAAATAAAATAAAATAAATGGTTAAGTAGATACCACATTTTATCAAACTTAGTTCTAAGTGCTGAAAGGAAGAGTCTCACACTTTTACTTAGCACTAATCCATAACTATAATCTAAAAATTGTTGAGCAGAGCGTGGTGGTACACACCTTTAACCCCAGCACTGGGGAGGCAGAGGCAGACAGATCTCTGTGAGTTCAAGGCCAGCCTGGTCTACAAAGTGAGTTCCAGAACAGCTGGGGCTGCAGGGAGACCCTGTCTCAAAAAGACAAAAAAAAAAGATTGTGGCTCTGGCCTAATATTTCATCCCCAATACAGTCACTGTTTTGAAATTCTTCATCTCAAAAATATTGTTCCAGCCGGGTGTGGTGGCACACGCCTTTAATCCTAGCACTTAGAAGGCAGAGGCAGGCGGATCTTTGTGAGTTCAAGGCCACTGGTCTACAGAGTGAGTTCCAGGACAGCTGGGGCTACAGGGAGACCATCTCGAGAAGACAAAAAAAAAAAAAAAAAAAANCGTCTGTTTTTTTGTTTGTTTTTTGTTTATTTTTTTGGTTTTTTGAGACCAGGGTACCTGTCCCTGTAGCCTCAGGTGGCCTGGACCTAACTCTGTAGACCGAGGCTGGCCTTGAAACTCAAAGCCAGCCTGCCTCTGCCTCCCAAGTGCTAGGATTAAAGGCTGTGCGCCACCACGCCCCGGCTGGAGAATTGTCTTTATAAAGTTTGGTGCACCAGAGTTTGGGCCTGATATATATTCATAATTTGTGAAATCTTCTTGGTGAATTGATCCGTTGATAAAAATGTAATGCCTTCTTTTTCTCTTCAGATTTCTTTTGTACCTTCGAAAAGTGTCTATCTTCTGATATTAAAATGGCAACTACTGCTTTCTTTTTTGCTTTTTTTACATTTTCTTGGAATGAATATGTTTTATTTTTCCATCCTTTTCACTTTAAGATGGTGGTGCCTGTGTCCTTGAAGGTAAGATTGTGTTTCTGGAGACAGCATATCGATGGATCTGTTTCCTAATCCAATCTCCCCAGTCTATGTCTTTTGATGGGGGGGAAATTTGTTTCAATATATTACGGTTATGACTATTTAGGTTGTTGTTTTGCTGCTTTTGCCTTTAATATCATTTGCGGGGTTTTCGGGTTTTCGTTTTCTACTTCTGTGGTTATGCTTCTATTGATTTCTCTCAGGTACTGCCTGAGGCTGGTTGCTCCTTTCTTTTCTGTTCTTTTGAATCTGCTTCAAGTATTCTCTAAGAGGTTGGTTTTCCAGACTTTATTTTTTCAAGTTGTTTATGTCATGAAGGTTTTTCTCTATTCTTCAACTATAATTGACTTTTTGTGGGGGGTATGGTAACCTGGGTAGGCATCTATTGTCCCTAGCACTGGAATGCTTTGCTCCAGGTTCTTCTTGCCTTTACATGTTTGTGTGTTTGAGAAAGTCGACGTGTAATCGTGATAGGTTTCCCCTTATAGGGTCACTTGTTGTTTTTATCTTCTTTTGTGCGCTTTTAGGATTTTGTCTTTGTTTGGTGTGTCTTAGCATTTTATTTTAACTATGATGTGGCGGGGAAAATTTCTTTTTTTTTTCTGATCTTTTCTGTGGAAGGGTCTATGTGTTTCTTGTATTGGTATGGCTTTGTCCTTTTTTAGTTTGGGAAGGTTTTCATCTATTATTTCTGTTGAAGATCGATCAATACTTGTTCTCTTGGTGTTAAATACTGTCTCCGTTTCCTGCGTGTATTCCACCCTACCTGAATGCGCGGTAGGTTTCTGCTCAACAAAATGGTTTTTGATTCTATATTTGTCATATGTGTCCTCACGCAAGCTCTTATGGATTAGTGCTAAGCTGATACAAATGCTCTCGTCAGCTAGTGAGTCTCTTGTTGTTCAGCACTGTAGAAACTAAGTTTTGATAAAATGTTGAGATTTCTTTATTAACCATTTATTTTAATTTATTTTACTTAGATTTTCATAAATCTTTCCTTGAGGTTTTAATTGTTATCTTCCAGGTCTGAAACTCTGTTCTGCTTCCTCCATACTACTTCTGAGGCTTTTCCCACCCTTTCCTCTTGATGGATTAAAACTCGGCATGAGTGCTTTGATTTTCTCGTCCAGATTTCTTTTAGTATTTCTACTATTCTTTTGTGGACCTTTCTCAAGATCTCCTTTTCTTGTAGAGCTCTTTGGTTCGCTGGTTGGTTGGTTTCCATATCTTTTTCAGCTTGGGACCTTTTCAGTGTTTCTACTTCCTTCCGGAGCTTGTCATTCTCTCTCTCTAGGTCCTTCTTGAGTTCTTCATTCTCTTTCTTAGTTCTCTTTGATTAGTTCTTAATATAATCTGTAGGTTCGTTATAAAGTATTTTCCCAATTGGGTTTCTGATATCTGTGTCCTGGGCATCCCCAGAGGATCCCACTGCAGGAGTCAACCATAGGGTTGGTTAGAGCTTAGTGCAGGATTATCCTTGCCCCTTTCCCATGTTGTCTTTCTTTTTCGTGAATCCTGGGCATATGGGCCTTTTCCTTGCCTCGTTATTCCAGTGTGAAGTCCAAATGCCTCTTCCACTGTGTTGAAGGCTTGCTTGCTTGCCTCCTTCACATCCATGCCTCTGTCGGTATGAATTCCCAGTTGGCGGGGCGGAGCTCGCCGGAGAAGTGGTGGTGAGGGGTGGGGGGAGGTGTCTGGTTCAGCCCGTGCCCCTTCAGATTTTCAAGAGTGTCACACAAGCCCACCTATTACGCCTGGGAAGAATAACTCCGCCCCACAGCCACAAAAATCCAATCCAGCCAAAGACACCACCTTTAATCCCAGCTGGAATGAGGATAACTCCGAACCCACAGCCACAAGCCTACCAATCAAAAGATTAGTATAAAATAATTTGTATATATAGCCTTACCAAAACAGTTATTGGAAAAAAAAACAAGGACAGCACATGGATAACCATAACCAAACGGGTAAGAATACGACAATCCCCTCATAGCCTCTGCTGGCAAACCCCACCAAAGCAGGAGCAGCACAGCCGGAGGAGTCTCACCCACCCTCATTGGCGTGGTGGTCAGCATAATGTGCCCTACCAAAGAGATCTGTCTGCGGATTTTCTCTCCCAAATATTTTCAAGTCTCTCTCTGCTGTGGTGGTCTATTCCTACACATGTGAGATCTCAGGATTACGTGTCCTGCTGGAATAATCTTAGACTCTGGGCGCTCAGGGCAAGCCTCAGACATCTCCAGTGCATTTTCTCGTATTTCTTTTACTTTTTTCTTCTTCTATACGTGAAGTAACCTCTTTAAGCGTGTCTGGTGAAGACTCCCCTGCATCATCAGGTCGCAGAGTTTAATTTCCTTGCTCAGATCCTCTCCTTCTCCTCGCGCCCGGCTCAGCTTGTGGTTTCTCGCTGTGGTTCCTAAGTGAGCCTTTAGGTAATCCCTATATGTGAACAAGGTCTATCCTAGTAACTGTATGTACCACTTACTTGAGTTTTTTCTGTGCACGTCAATTTGGAGCTCCACTTAGTGATTTGTTGTTGCCAATGTGGTCCACTTCTTCGCGCGTTAAATGCTCTTTTTCACATATGGCTCTTTCTTCATAAGAAAACGCCTCTGCGCCGTTCATTGGTCCAACAGGTGTGTCTGTGTTATTTCATAGCTCGAGCGAGATTTGTCCCTCCAACTGTGCCTCCCTATCGTAATGGCCTCTATCGTCTTGAGACCTATGCAAGAAGGGTGTGGACCATTGTGATAATGAGACTTGCACTGAGGGTTCTCTGCTCTAGTCTCTTAGCTACCCATCACCCTTCTGATCTGTGTTTCGCAGCGTCATTATAGGACACAGAGAAGCTCACCTGGTGGTTAATTGCCCCACTGCCTTTTTTGTTAACCTATTCTCTTCCCTCTGTGCGTGTGCTAAGCCTGTATCCGATCCGTGCTTATTATATACGGCTCAGAACGTGGTGTACGTGACCTTTCTAAGAGTTCTTACCTCTTCGCCACCTCAATCCGCATAATTTGTTCAGAGTGTTTTGTCTCAGTTTGCTGTTGCTAATATTCTTGCTTATTTCTCTGAAAAGCTGAGCTTTAACCATTTTACCTACTTTCTAGTTTGTCTTTGTATATCTTTTTTTTTTTTTTTTTTTTTTTTTTTTTTTTTTCTCTTGTGATCTGAGCAGGGGTCCTCCTGTAGCCCCAGGGCTTCGTCTCTCGGAACTCTGTACTCGTGTCAGCACCCGAGCCGTTTGGCTCGTGGTGGATCCTAGGACATCTTCATCTCTTATATGTATGCGCTCTGCCTTCTGTAACGCTCACACCCAAGCACGTGTGACACTTCTACAGAGAATATAATCCAACGGCGTGCTGGCCCCCTCGTGCCCGGGCCATATCTAAACATTCGTCTCTTTGACAGTTCTATCTTTAGGATTAGTTTAATTTTACAAGGTTGGCTGTATAATGACAGTGTGTGCTTGCCTGAACCCATATGATTAGCAGTATAACCACATACATGTAGGGTCCGATGGAGGTCAGAGGATGGCGTCAGATTCCCCTGAAAACTTGAGTTACATGGAATGTGATTTTTAGCCTACCCCCCATGGGGCGGGTGTTTTTGGTTTTCTTGGGGGGACACAGCAACTGCTCACTAATATTCGTGGGTTCTATTTGCCGATTGGACTTCATTGGTGTGCCTCCAAGTCTGATGTTTTCCTACTTTCCTTTTCCATTCCCAGTGTAGGGCCCATGTACTTCTCTGAGGTCACTCGGAGTTCTACTTCCTCCAGTTCTCTCTTTTGTTTTTTGTAAGTTTAATTATATTTTGATTCTTTTAGAAGATTTTGTTTATATGGTATATTCTGTATGTATAGTCGTAATGACTATTTTTGGTAAGACATCAGTTGTCCTTGTAAGATAGCACAGACAGAGTCTTGAAGAAGTGATTGATAGTTGCCGCGGGGACGGGCTCGAGAATAACAATTGAAGTGGTATCTGATGAGGGATAACTCCCTGATGGAACCTGAGTTCTCTGGGAATTGGAGCTACAGACGGGTCTCAGCCACCATTTGGGTTTGCTAGTGGAGGATCATGAATAAACCTCAGGCCGCTTGTCTCTTCGAGGCTATGGATTCGATAACGCGTGGTTCGGTGCTCTTACCGTCTGGGTGAGTAATAGACTCAGACGATCAGATCTCAGACGTCATTCCTTTTTATATTTGCTACATATATAATTCGCTCGCTCATGAATGTAACTGTCCCGCAGTGCCAGATCTATCTCCAAAAGGTCTGGTGATGCGCCGGAGATGTGCTTGTCTCGCCAAAGTTGGCCGTACTGAGGCGCGCAATTGTGAGAAAAAGCACATTGACGTGTCTGGAATCTGTTGTTGAAAGTTGAGAAGCGCTAAGTCTGAGTAGTGCGCATCTTGCCTGATGGGGGATAGAATGGAGTTCTCCTAGTGGGAAGTGTGTTGTTGGGAGATTTATGATCAGACGCGTCCCTACACATTATTATTAGTAATGTACCCATTATTTGTGCGTGTGGGTGCTGGGGTAAGAAGTCTCGGATCTTCACTTGAGAGAGTCGTTGCATATAGTGTTACGTAAGAGCAGAGCTTCGAAGATTTCATGTTCGCTGGTTAACCGCGCTATGGCTGATCTCTCCAGTATTCTCCGGAGTACTGTGGATGTCACCATTTTGCTTACATAAATGAAAGATGCCGTGGAGCTGGAGAGATGGTTATACACATGCCTAGACGGGTTAGAATTGAGCGTCTACTTAATCTATTCTTACCCGTTAGTAATTTCACTGCTCTTTCAGAGGGAACCTCACTTTACTAATTAATTTCTTTTTCACTAATTTTTGTTGATTTTAGTGTGTTTGTAAGACCAGGAAAGCAAAATAGATAAGATGTGCACGGGAATTTTACGTCGTCTGAATCCTCCCAGTCACGCGTGCGAGGCAAAATCTGGAACGTCCGTCTGAAACTTCCAATTTCCAGCCACCACAGAAGTTCTTAGGTTATATCTGTAAGGACTTTCTCGCTCTCCAGGGGAATCCAGGAGGACTCGCATCCCTCGACCTTCCGCGTGCTGTAAGGCTCAATGTGTCGTCGTCCAGCTCCTCACTTGGAGAAATGTTTCTTGTACCCCTGCTAACGGGAACTGTTTCCGGCTTCCATTTGAGACAGGACTTGCTTTAAGTTAGTTGCGACTGAAACTCCTTTGTCAGGCAGATCTCATTGTACGTACTGTCGTGATACAACATACTTGAGTAAGGTTAATACTATAAATAAAATTAAAATTATGTACTAGGAAAAAAGGGAAAAACTGCAGGTAATGAATTAAGAATAGGAAGGTGTACAGTTGGCGGCTTAGTGTGTGTTAAGAGGATGGGGCTAAGCCTAGGGGAGTGATGAGAGCACCTCTCGCGACTGACTTGTTTGTTGGCGAGAGGGCTCAGCCCAGGAGTTTAGAATATACCCCAAGCATCCCTCTAGTCGCGAGTCAGTTTAGACATTCTGTCTTAGGCCAATGATGACGGCCTGAGTTATCAATTCCCAACACACACATGGGATGGTTTAACAGGGCTGTTCTTGGAACTGATATATCAACTATTCTCGTGTGAAATCTCCTCCACAGTACTTTTGTTCGCCATACATGCCAATGGTCTCTCAGCGTGGCTTTACCAGCGTGCATTATACTTTACATGCAGGCAAATACAAACGTCAATACACATAAATAAAAAAGACGGACACACATACAGTTAGAAATATCTATTCTAAACTGGGCATCGAAGAGGGTTGTTCTTATAGGTATTGCTTGCTCTCTATTTTTTTTCTCCACAAATAAGGGACAATCAGAGCGGTTAAAGAAACTCTTAAAAATATGTGGAGCACTTGCAGTCCAAATTACTTAAAGCGCATTTCATGAGTCACAGTAGTTAGATGACGCTCCACTGGAGTTGAGGTTTTTGGTGAATCAGTTATCACTCTTACGTTGATTTCTTAAAGTCTCTGCATTCCTTGTCCTTTCACCCTTATTCTTTGAGCGTGTCATTCCACTTGGTATGTCCCGACGAGGATGGGGAAACTCGACATACGGAAGCTCAAACTCAAAAAGCCCCTGTAACATCCTCTTATGACAAAAACGTTTCGCTAGAGTAAGTCAGACAACAACAGCAACAAAAAATTAACCAGATGAAAATGTACTACCCACAGTGTTTGTTACCCGCCCACTTTTGAAGTCCAGATTGGGTGGCTAAGTATCGGAACCTCGCTGTGAGCATTGGCCCTCGACAGGTGGCCTTTCTAGCGATGCTTTGACTATGTCAGACCAGGCTGGCCTTGATCTCACCAAAATCTAGTCTTGACCCACGCCTCCTAGTTTGGGTGATATGGTGCCTCAGGAGTACCTGGGGGTCATGTTGTTTTCGTACCTCTCGCAGTGTGCGCTTGCTTCACCTATCATTCCTCATACTTCTTAGGAGCTTGTCTTCACCCTTTGTGAATCCTATATTCGTTACAACTTTTATATCGACACAATCATAGCACAAACAGATTGCCATGCACACGGTTTATGTAAGTGCCCGTGTATGAAATTGCCTGTGGAAATAAAAAAGACCACACACACACACACACACATTCATTGTTGCTTTAATTAGATCACTCGTGGACTGATAGTTACAAGTAATGGTGCTTGGCCCTTTCTTTCTCTTGTTGAGAATAAACGATAGCATAGATTCTATCGTCGCAAAAAGAAGGTTTTCCCGCGCTAGTTTTGAATCATACTTCTAGGGTTCCTCCTCAGTATGGCTCAAGCCTAGTTAGCTCCCACTGATGATCACGACATTCATACTGAGTGACCGACTGCAGTGGTCATCAGTGGACCGATTTCCTTCGAATAGTACATGAGCTATCCGTCACCTAATGGTATACATTTATGGTTGTCAATTCGCATCGTCACTCTGGTAGCCATAGGCGATCGACTAGTCTTGATTCTCCGTGTGGTGGGAGCTTGTGTCTCTCTCTCGTGTTAATTATTTTGAGGACCCTCAAGCATCACCTACAGCTCTGTGTTTAGGCGCCTTAGGTCTGATGAAAGTATCCACTGCTGAGCTTGCTATGAGATCATGCTCTGAACGTCTAATAAAAATCACTTGAGAGTGCCTTCTCGCTATGCGAGGAACGCGGCGTAGAGTAGATAGATGGCTCAGTAGTGGATCTATCAAAGGGTTAAGCACTCAAGACGTAGCTCTTGTAGAGGTCTTATGTTCGATTCCCAGCACCCAACATGGTGGCTCACAACTATCTATAATTGTAGTTCCAGGTGATCTGATATCTTTTTCTGACCTCTGCTGGTATTGCTTGATACTGGTACACCTACCTACTTGCATACAGTACATTCATTATACATAAAAAATAAATAAATAAAAAAAAAAACTGTCTTTGTTCTGGTGGTGGCACACGTCCTTAGATTCCCAGCGACATACTTAGAGGGCAGAGGCGACGCGAACGAGAATCCTTAGTTTAGGGTTCTAGGATAGGGACTCAGGCATTGCTTCGAAGAAGTCATACGTATCAGAACGCCGTGGAGCTTCCAGGCGCAACCGGTGGGCACATAGGTGAAAGGAGCAGACGCACGCGGTGGTGCTGACAGAAATAAAATTAGACTTAAAGCACAAACAAAGACTAAAAAGGTCGTTTGTGCTCCTGTATGAGGGTTCTTCTGCGAGATGGGGATAGGCACAGGCGATCACATGTTTCGAAGACTGTGCGTCTCTCGGATGTTTATACACGACTTTTGTTGATCGTCGAATACATACTATTGTGTGTGCTGATTATAATTAAGTTTGAGAGAATACTAGTGTCTTAGCAGTGAACGTATAGACGGAATATTGTGTGCCCGTAACAAGCTTAATGGCTGTTATTTTCTTAGTGGTGAAACCTCGTGCAGTCAAGTAGTGTGGGGTGGTTAGCTGACCAAATGTGGTTTTCTCCTCTCTCTAATACTCTCTCGTCCATTGCTCCATGCACGGTTGTTGATTGCTTTTGAATTGAAGAGGGATTAACTCCTACTTTAATGGGATATTGTCGCTGTTGAGGCAATTACGACACTATGGAGAAGTGGTCAAAGTTTGAATAGTGTATTGTTTTAGCTAGTTTGGCTGGTGGCACACACCTTTTAAATCCCAGCACTTCGAGGGCATTAGAGTGGGGCTAGAGATCCTACTACTGGGTTCTCAAGGCACCTGTCAACTATAGCTTATAAGGCATATCATCTCTGCAGCTCCAGAGAACACACTGGTATTATAAAAGAGATACCATATAAGCAATAGTTCTCTAATAAAACTCATATCCAGTATAGAAAAAACATCGCAGAGGTGGATAATTAATACATTACTAAAAAGAAAAAAAAAAAAAAAGCCCACAGAATACTACCTTTCTCTGGGAACTTCATTCCCTCTGCTTCATCCCCTTACACAGCATCTTATCTGATCCTGCCGTCCTCTGAATTCCCAGGATACTCTGTGTCTGTCACCTTGCCTTTTTCTTGCATTTCCTTTTCATACGCATGTACGTGGTTTCACTACACCCTTTTTAATTCAATACGACAGCCAAAGTCAAAATGAAGACTACAATACTAGATACTATTTTTTCTTACTTGTTTTTATTTGTGTTAATGTAGTTGTAATTATAACTACATGTAGAGACCTTTTATGTAAATCCACGTTGACTTCCTTTATACCCACTGTTATCGTATACTTAAAGGGCTCTAATTATTGTGTGGCCTTGCCAGTTTTATGGAATAGGAAATTCCGAATTGCGCTCTTTCTGCTATGTGTATTCCAACTTCCGTTTATCGGCTCGTGGAACTCACGTGTGTGCTTGCACACAATAGGAGGGGACATGGCACCGAAGACACGTAAGATTACAAGTTACCGTGTCCATCTCATTAAGTCGACGCCTAAAGGAGGTTATTAAAGGGGGATGTCTGGCCCTGGCGTTAGCGTGTCTCCGTATAGCAAGACCAGTCACTCTTTATAGATTCTCTTTGTATTATGATATTAAGTATAGTTTTTTATAATTATATGATGTACTGTATGCATGTAGATTGGAGCTTAACTCAGTGTAATGCACAGTGCTACTGAGATGTCCCTAATGGCTGTGCCACCAGGGAGATAAATCCCCTATTGGTAATAGTTTTTATATGATTGGTCATTTTGTCCTACTTATTTGTGTTAATGTGTTAACTTGTGGGAAATTTACGTGTGATAAAAATCGCTCCTGTCTGTCATGTTAGGTCTTGTGGCTGTTGTTTGGCTATCTCTGTGTCTCGTGCCCCCTTAGTGCCCACGGTGGGCGGTCAGAGAAAAAGAAGAAGTGGAGCAAGTTTGAGGTGCGTCGGCGACTCTTCTACCCATCGAGCATGAAGCCATGCTCACCAGCGCCCAAACGCGCAAAGTACCAGTTTTAGACTAGCTCTAGATAGGAGAATAGTTTTAAAACTTATAATTAATTTCGTATTTGAATTGAGCAAGCTCCAGGAAGAGGCAATGGCGTACACCAGGTGAGAACTAAGGTCTCAAAATATAACAAATTAACACCACGAACACATTGAGTGCTACGAATGCGTTGGAGAGACACAAGATTAGAAATTTGGAGGCTTTTCAGCTCGATGCTTGTACAATGGTTCGACGTCGCCAGTGGTTAAGAACACTGGGCTACTCTTGCAAAGGACCCCAAGTTCAAATTGCCGGCAGGACCCACTACTGCATCTGTGTTTCTAAACGCGACAAAAGGCAGCCTTCTCTGTGCTTATCTTTTTCCAGAATGTACGTCGAGCCACCTGGACTCTCTAACGTTCGCCATCGCCTCTCTCATTGTATTACCAGCCAAGCATGTTATACATGACAAACAGCGGATGGACTCTCTACATAGAGCGCCCAGGCAACTTGTGGTGACATTTCAGTACGTTTGGCATAAACTCTATGATAAACATTTCGGCTCAAGAAATAACATGCGTCAACGAGGGAGGAGTACTATTGGCATGCAGTGGCCACTATGGCCACATCTATAGTCCCAAGCGTCTACAGGGCTAACTGGTGCTAGGACCAGTTCAGTAGCGGCAGTATAATACTTTAGTTGAGGTGTTCCAGGGTCTCTCGCTCAGTTTAAAGTAAGTCCCGTTCTCTTAGTAGGACTGGTGCTGCGACGAAGGACCACTTACGCCTGGCGGCTACAGGAGGACTCATCTACAGACACAGATATAAGGGGGGGAAAAATGAAGAGTAAGACCTTATATCATATTTTGGTTGCATGCTCTTCGCTCTCGTTGCGTGATGTTGTGGTATCTCCTTTAGGTTCTAATGTACTCAGGTACGCCCAACGGGATGGGTGTCTTCCTTTCAGTGCATAACAAAACACTATCACCTCCTCGGGTAACATCGCCAGTTCCATGGGGATCAATGTACTTCTAGCTGTCGGACGCTCGGCAAGTTGCCTAGCCACTCAGTTGGATGAAACACCTGTCAGAGTACCTTTACATACATTGCAAAGCCCAGTGTCCTCTTGTGTATCATACACATAAAAATAAAAAAGTATCAAAATTCACTGTTAAGTAGCTTAGTGAAAATATTAAAAAACGTAGGTGCGACTCCCACACGCGGTGCCTGCGCCCAGGGGAGACACGTAGGAAGACAGTTCTTAGCTGCCACGTCACCTGAAGCTGCTATGTGGAGGTGCTGGGAATCAAGAAGCTGAGGCGTTGCACCTCGCTCTTGCAGTCCAAACGAACAGTTCAGAGAGGGCTCAGACTTAACCATGTGAGGTCTCCTCTCCGTCCAAGTCCCCCCCCATGCTATGCTACCTTACTTCCTCTTTTAGTGCAAGGTTCTTTTTGTGAGTGAATACTAAATCGTTTTATAACTTGTCTTACTTTTATTCAAGTTTTCATGTCTCCAATGCACCCTTCTTTATCCCAATGATCGCTTCTGATTTGTCTGCATTGCAGGTTTGGTGGCCCATCTCGCTAGCATACGCTACCGCAGAGGCCGTGGAGGTCAGAAAGGGTCTCGGATTCCCTTGGAAATGGACGATTCTTCCGTGGAATTGGTCAGTTTCAGACGGCTCTCAGGCCGCCACTTATGGTGGGTGCTGGGGATTCGAACGCGGGTCGCTCTGTGCACCAACTTACATGCAAGACAGTACATTCCAGTACGGACATATCAAGGGACTCATATAACTAGTAATTAATTATCTAGCAAAAGTCTCGCGCCACCTCTCTCCAGCCCCAATGTGCCTCTCATAATATATTCAATGTTTATGTAAGATGAAGAGAAGATAGGAATCGCAGACTCAGGAAAAAGAGTTAGGGCTCGGAGAGAGTAGCATCCAGTGCCTGAGTGACAAGACGACATAAATCTGCCAGGCGTTTATTAGATATGGTTGGGATTCTAGCCATCACGCGAACATCCAGCATCATTTAGACAAAGAAGCTGCAAGACCGGAAGTATCGGATACTAGTTGTGGCACGTATATGTTACTCTCAGCACTACTACAGGTCGAGATGACGACATCCGAGGAGAGCACAGCGAAAAATTGCCCCCAAGAATTTCACATAGGTGCCAGCTAGCCTGAGAGGAACTCTTTTAAGAACCGTCTTAACCGTCTCCAGCAGCAGTGAATAAGTCAAGCACACGACCTACCTCAACAAGGGTAAGTGGAGAAGCATCGTTCCGCAGAGGTAGGGGACTACAGAACTCCGCCTGCTTTATCTTGTTCTAACGCACTCTCATCGCTACCTGCACCATGCGATGCGTAGCAAGTTTGCGCACGACAGCACATTTCGCCAACAGAACACACATCCAATTGCCATGGATTGTTGTCACTAGCTACTTTAACACTACATTGCCAAAATACTCGGCGAAAGCTCACACCTACATTGTTTTCCAGAGTACACATAAAAAATAAGTTGTGTAAACGAAAGATGATAGGTCTAGTTGTTGCCGCAGAAGGCATAACTCGATTCCTAATGAGACCATTAAAGAATAGAAAATTAAGAATTAGCCACATCTTCTGAGAGCATATCCGTCTCATTAGGTGGATCAAGAGGAATAACCCAAACACTAATTGTAATACCTTATATATATGAGGGATAAGTGATTAATTAAATGTAGTCATGAAGTTATATACCTTCTCGATATAACTTGCACAAAAGGTGTCAGAAGGACATTTTTCTCCCCCCCCCTGTCTTTCTTGCCCCTCCAGCCGTATCCCTCCACTTCTCCCCCGATTAGGTGTTGGGTGTAGCTGTAGGCCGGTGTGAACGGTGCTCTGTGTTGGTTTCGTGGCTGTTCCAATTCCAGTGTAACACTTGTGCCTTTAGGCTTCCAGGGGAGTACCAAGACCCTGCTGTGATTGACTCGTCGCCTCACAAGCGCCGTGCGCATTGCCACAGCACAATTGGGTTGCAAGCTGAGCCCCGTACCTTGCAAGTTTTTGCTGAGTCTCCTCTAATTGAAGTTTTATCCCATAGAGCAGCTCATTGATAACATTAACACATATGTACAAAAAGATCACTAGAAATAGAATCAAAAATTATGGAAAACATCCATCAAAATTAAATGTAATTAAAAAGTGAAATCTATAACAGAGGAGACAGTATATCTAAAACCACGATAAGGGACAAGACTCGGGAGACTAGAGAAGACGTGGCGACAAACTCGCCGTGTAGTGCTGAGACAGTTACTCATTCAGTAGGTATCTAACCTCGCAGATCCTTGGGCTGAGCTGCAGCTGTTTCTTTTACACAGGAGCTCCCCCAAACTACCACGCAGTGGCTAAAAAAGTCCAATCATCCTGTAACTCCAGTGTCAGGGTATCTGAGACAGGCCAACTTCTAAACCCCTCCATGGACCCTAAATGTATGGTGGACATATACTTACATATTGTTGACCACGCATGCTTGAGTTGCACAAAGTTATTAGAAAAAATAAAATACGTCCTCTGTAAAGCTGTGCAATGTAGGACACATAGTGTGTTTACTAGGTAATGCTCCGCGGCACTCGCGTGTCTCTACATTCGCACATTATGATCTCCTTGCATCTTAGTGGGTGTGGGTTAATTTTGATTGCTATGTTAGCTATCTCTTTTTTGTTGTTTAGAGTGTGCACGCGCACCAGCGCTGGGTCTCATCAGAGTCTCTGCATTTCCAACCGCGATGTACGGTTCTGGCGCGCACAGGCAAGAGCTGCGGTCCTGTGCAGTAATAAGACCGCTCATAGATAGAAAAACAATATCACAAAGAAAAGCCAAAAAGTACTAGCGACAAAAGTTCTAAACAGCCTAGCTTGGACTTTTAGCGAATATATAACCGTTGACTGCATCCATGTTTCTTTAGCCCCGACTAAGTGTAGAAACAGCTGAAACATTGCATTGTGCAGGGGGGATTAGTAAAGGCAAGTTCTAACGTAAGAATCCATAATACGCAACCTGAGATTTAGCGCTGAGGAGGAAAGGAAAGGTGTGGAAGTGCGCAGTGGACATAGGAAGCACTAGGGAGAAGAGGTTTCAGGCAAAGCACATGGGCCACAACCGTAGTGGCTTCGTGTTAGGAAGTCCTAGAGAATAAAGAAAAAGACACCAAGACAATCAGCGAAGGTGGCTTAAGGAGATGCAACGTGTCCTCTAGTGTCACATTTCATAGATTTCGTGGTGCCTCTTTGCTCTCAGTAGAGTGTGCCGCTTGTCCATCATCGTTCATACCAGTCATGAGGAAGAAATTTGACACAATATCCACATCCCACTTAGTTTTTGGTTCCAACAATAAAGCCAGGACACATATATTTTGGAACAAACAAATCCATCTACATGTTGTTAGCATAGTTGCAGGTTTGGTTTGAGAGATGAGAATCATCTCCTCTTAACTACTAGATAGTCTTCATGGTTGGTCACGCATATTGACAATAAGTAATTTTCGACAAATATTACTCTATGCTATTGATCCAATCGTAGTACTGTGGTCAAAGGAGATAATGTGCCTCCACTGTCTTCCTTTTGTATTGTATCTGGATCCTTTCACGTTTTGTGAACGATTCTTCATGTAGGTCTCCCTGTTAGTCCCAGGGTACGTTCTGTCCCTCCCTTGCTAGCAGACTTCAAACCCAACTAATTGTAAGAACGAAAGAGACTGGCCACTTGAAAAGCGTCACTCGGAGATCCCTGCTTCTCGTAAGGGCCTAATGGAGTCTTTCATGCCCGATGCTGGGCTGAGCAAGAAGTATAAAAGTCAAATCTAGCGGATGCACCACCCCTGATGCCCTGCAATGGACCATATTAACAAGCCTGGACTAGAGAAGATGAGGTTCTATGACCACCGTATTTGAGAGTGGAAGGAGTTGAACTGGAATCGAAACCTGTGAGAGGTGTCCTCATGTGTCTCAAGAGAAGTACATGAACCCGTCAGACGGACACGCAAGTCGCTCCCTCAAGGTGACTCGTGTATACCACGGCGCGACCTCATAGACCATTTCTCCAGCCAGTCCCCACGAGCTAATTGATTTACTGTCTGTACCGTAAAGGACAAACAGAGAAACTTCATTTGAGCATTGGGTGAAGATCTTCCTGAACCAGCTTATCTAATCTGGTTTAAGTTGGGTGTTTGAGGGCCCAATTTTATATGTTTTCATTAAACATGAAATAACCAACGACTTAGAAGTAGGTTATGTGGGTTTTAGTTCCCCTCCCCAAATAAGGTGTCCCCTGTTTCGGTCTCGTTTTTGGCTAGTGACTGACTACCAACATAAAATAACCTGAAACTAGGCATTTTATTAAACAATTTCTCGAAATTTTAGCTACATCGTGTGCGGGGTCTCGTATAGAAGGATACTGCATTGGGGTAGAACATCGTCTCTATCCAAGTGTCTAGTGGTAGTTGTACTTCCAACATGCAGAGTATTCAAAATTGGTTTTTGTATCCGAGTATAAGACTGATACCTCATCAAGAAGGAACCGCTACTTCTTTCTTTAGCTCTTAGTTGTACCTAATGATTGAGACTGAAGAACTACTAGTATAACACTTGGCACCTTAAAAAATTAATTACCAGTAATTTGGTAGGGAATGAATTGGCAGTGCATTATCCTATATTACAATCAGTACAAAGAGGATCATCCCACCAAGTTCTGTTAGTGTCATATCAAACCTGTTTAGTTCTAAATGTATGCTGTGGATATGTCAAGACATCGAGAAGTACGTTGGACAACGACTTGTATACATTTCAGTTGAACTTTAGCTAGGCATGCAAATTCCCATAATAACTACATATAGGATATTCTATAACTAAGCATAAAAATTTAGTTTTTTTGAAACAAAGCAAGAATAAAATTTCACAGGTTTGGTTAACAAGGTGTGTACCACACCTTGGTTAACAGTACTCACTAGACAACTGGGGCAGATAACGCGCGAAGATAGCGCAAAGAATCAGTAACAAAATAGGAATTCTGTGGTTTTTGAGTTCTAGGCCAGATCTTTCTAGCGTGTCTCGTTTCTGCTCAAATATGTTAACATATTTCGTCTTAAAGGATGTTCCAGATTATTACCAAGATTCATCTAACCTGGGCTACTGTGATTTGTGACTAATATCTAGCCGTAGACCCGTGTCTCAAAACAGACAAAAAAAAAAAGTGAGTTCTTGGCTTAGCGCCTCTGGTTGGCTTCGAACTACAACTGTCTATTTAGCATCACGTGCCTAATAATTGACACGAGCGGGCCTAGAGTTTTTGCCTAAAATGTTCGTTTTTTGGTTCATTCAAAATGAATTGAAACTTAGTGTTGTCATCGTGTACCGTGGAGTCTCGATCTGCTCTGCTATGTTAGGCAGCGCCTTTAATTCCTAAGCCACTTAGAAGGGCAGAGGGCAGGGCGGGACTATATTGAGTTCAAGGCCACGTGGGGTAATCTTAGCATTTGGACTACAATTCGTGGAGTTCCAGGACAGCTGGGGTGCTTAACATGAGAGACTTCTCGTCATTATTCCGTCTCTTCATACCTGGTTACAGACCAAACCAACAAACAGGAATTCCACACAGAACACCTGGTCTGAAAAAAGTGCTTTCAAAGAATTACTTCTTAAGGAATTTGGGAATGTGGATCTTATCTATATACAAATGTCTAAGCAAACAATAGATTTTAAAAAAATGACGCACGAGAAGCACACAATAACAAGAAAAGAAAAAAATGATAGTTTTCCTAGAAGACTTAACAATCAAAATAAATAATTGGTGCATGATGTACACGGTTATGTTTTGTCGTGATCAGTATTATTCTCGCTTCACGTGTGATATTGTTCGGCCAAGTGGCTAATCAAAAGTCAGATATTCGCTTGGCTCTGAATAAGATCCTGTGTTATCAACCTAATAGGTCTCATAACTAGCCATGGCAAGTTCCACTCAAAAGCGAAAAGACACGTTAATGAGGACAATGGCTTTTGAGATGTTTGAAGAATTGTGCTCAACGTTGGTTCTACGCGACTGTGTGGATTGCAACCTGGCAGGGACTCAAGCGTAGTTTACAAAGTGGTCTTCTCTTTCGTCGGCTATTCGGAAAATTGGGTCCCTTGAAGAAGAACCCTGGAGGTATACTAGTTCTCAGAATAATCGCTTACGTGCATCAGCCAATTTCGGTTATGATCAAAGTAAAGACACGCTAGTGTAAGACTTCCTCCTGTCAGTTCCAGAGGATAGAGTTTTGTATCGCATATGCCCGTCTGCTTGCGTTTCTCCGACTCGTATGGTCATTGGGCACTATGAGCCCTATGCACAGCACAACAGCACTCGCGTGGTATTACAGCCTTACTTAAACACCCATCACTTCCACACACACAGCGTTAACCGCGGGGATAACCGACACACGACTACAATCAGAGATGTGCAAAAATTAGTTTTCAGTATATGTAAGGTATTGTAGACATTTACAGAGAAACGGAAATAACCTTAATTTTTAGCATAATGAGCAGACCGCTTTACCAAACATTTATCTGAGATCTGCTAGTTCTGTATGTACTTTTAAACAGAGACATCCCAGATCTCTTATCTCCGTGATAGAGTGGGTTGATCAGTTTTAGCTAGAACTCATGTAATTCCAAGAGGATGGTTCTCAAAATCCACGGTGAGGAGTAGATGGCGCCTTGAACTCCTCTCTGCGTTTCATTCTCTCGACATAGCACAAAGTATTGAAATTATAGGAGTTAGCTCACTAACGCCTCGACTTTATGTAAAAGCTAGGGAATCAGAGACCCAGGCTAGTTAATGGAACTCGCCAGACAAAGTATTTACAAATCGTGAAAATGTTATCATTTCAACAGTTCTCAAAATATATTAGGTTCCTTACATATCTTCCATTCTTTTTCTCTCACATTTTATAGTGTTATTAAGTCGTATTTGTCCTGTATTGGGGTGATGGGTAGAGTGCACCAGAGTCCTGAAGATGCCCACAGAGGTCTGTGAATGAGACGCGGTGTTGGCGACATCCCCGGAGAACTGAAGGAGTTGTACCCGCAGAGTTGTCAGCCGCCAGTGTGAAGTGCTACATATAGATCCGCTAGGAGCCATCTCTCCAGCCCCACTACGTGTATTTTTTAAACAAACTAGGATTAAGGCAAGAGATGGTGACCTCAGACGGTTAAGGGGCACCTGCTGGTGTCTGTGCAGAGGATCCTCGGTTGTGGTTCCCAACCTACCCAGGCAGCTGGAAAACCATCGTTGTGACTCACTAGTTCTCAGCGGAGATCTGAAAACCCGTCTTTCTGTCCTCTGGCGGCCATGAGGCATCGTGGATTAACACTTAACAGTAGCAAGGAGCAAAAACAATTCATAACACATTAAAACAAAAAAAAAACACAATGAAAAGTAAAATCAATTTTTTAATATTTATTAGGCCCATACTTTCCTTGGTCCCAGTACTTGGATGGCCGGAGGGGGCGACAGATAGAATTTACGTTTGATGCCACCCCCTGCCTGATCTTACATAGGCAAGAGCAAGATCCAGGGGGGGGGGGCCAGGCAGAGTTACAGTAAGATCCCGTTTCAGGCTCTCTGGTTAAGAGCACCTATCCTCCTTCCAGAGGCCCCAAGTGCAATTCCCAACACCCACAACATGGCAGTTCCTGACAAAGCCTATAACTCCAGGAATCAAAGTGATCCAAGGCCTCTGGCATCCAAGGGTACCCAAACACACACCAAATTACACACATACACACCCAAAAAGGTTGTACCCACAACCCCCCCTCCAAAACACACACACACACCACACACACACACACACAACATACCACCTAGTGCTAGATAGATGATAGAGGATGATAGATAGTGATAGATAGATAGGATTGATAGATAATTAGATAGATGGTTAGATGGCTGATGATAGGTGATGTGATCGATAGATAGATAGATAGATAGATAGCTAAGATAGATAGATGATTAGATATATACAAACATGCTGGGTGTGGTGGCTCCCTGCCTTTAATCCCAGGCATTGGAGGCAAGGGGCAGGTTGAATCTGAGAGATGGAGGCCAAGCTTTTTGTACTATAGAGGTCTGGCCTGCTGAGGTCTACAGGAAAGATTCTCTTAAACACAAATTCTGGTCCTGCTGAGGCTACAGGAAGATTCTAAAATATCAAATTTCTGGTGCTGGAGAGATTGTTACGTGTTTAGAGCGCAACGGATCTTACAGAGGACCCCCCCAGGTTTCGATTCCCAGCACCCACAGGCAGAGCAGAGCAGAGAGGAACCGTCTGTAACTCCTTCCAGGAGAACTCCAGTTCCAGGGGGAATTCCGACACCATTCTCTTCTGACCTCCGCTGCGGCACTTGCCCGACATGGGTGCACACACATTCGGAAATGGGTGCACCACATTGCATTGCAGGGACAGTACATTTCATACACATACAGGAAAATAAATTTTAAAAAAAATTTTTTTTTTTTTTTTTTTTTCTGTTTTTTGGGGGGGGGACGTTTCTTCTTTTCGGAGACAATGGTCTCCCTGCAACCCCCGCTGGCCTGGAAAACTCCACTATGTAGACCAGACTGACCTTGAAATCCGCGATAGGCCGTGCCTCTGCCTCAGAAGTGTGGGATTAAAGGCGTACACCCACCCCACACCCAGCTCATATACATATATATATATATATACACACACACATATATATATATAATTTATATATATATAAACTTAATTAAAAAATTAAGTTTATATATATATGAATATATATGCAAACATTTGTGTTTGTGTGCATGTGCACGCACACCATAAACACTCACTCGGGTGCTTAAGGAGGCCAGAAGAGGATACTGGCTCCAATAGAGGTAGCCACTCAATACGGATGCTGGGAACTGAACTCCAGTCCTCTCCAAGAAAAGCAGTGATCTTAACCCGAGTCATCTCCCTAACCCCAATATTATCATTTTCTTACATCTATATTTACTTGGTGTGTGTGTGTGTGTGTGTGTGTGTGTGTGTGGTATGTATGGTTATATGCGGGGCCTAATACTATCACTTTAAAAAAAAATTTCTTGGGGCTGGAGAGATGGCTCAACAGTTAAAAGCAATGGCTGCTCCTGCAGAGAACCCAGGTTTGATTCCCAGCACCCAAATGATGGCTGTCATAACTCCAGTTCCAGGGGTTCCAATGCCTTTTTCTGACCTCCCTCGGCATTACATGACATGGGTAACACATGCAGGCAATACACTTATACACATATAAATAATATTTTTAAATTTTTTAAAATTTATCTTTATTCTATGTGTGTGCATATTTGTCTATATGTATGTGCCTGGTCCCCAAGGGGCCAGAAGAGGGAATCTGATTACTTGGAACTGATGTTTGGACTGTTGTAACCCACCATGTGAGTGCTGAGACCTGAACCCAGGTCCTCTTCAAGAGCAACATGTGCTCTTAACCACTGAGCCTGCCTAGCGCAGGCCTTTAATCTCAGCACTCAGAAGACACAGGCAGGCAGATCTCTGTTGAGTTCCAGGCCAGCTGGGGTTACAGGAAGACCCTGTCTTTAAAAAAAAAAAAAAGAAAAGAAAAGAAAAGAAAAAGAACACTGAGCCACCTCTCCGGCTCGATATTACCTTTTAAAAAATATTTTGTTATTTTTATTTTATGTGTATGAGTGTATTGCTGCAGGTATGTCAGTGCATCCATGTTGTGAAATGCCTACAGAGTTAGAAGGCATAGGATCTCCTGGACCTAGAATTATGGACAGTTGCTAGCTGCCATGTGAGTGCTGGGAATCAAACCTGGGCTCTCTGCCAGTGCTCTTAACGGCTGAGCCATCTCTCCACTCCCCAAAACAGACCGTTTTTGTTTTTGTCTGTTTCAGACAGGGTCTCCCTATAGACCCAGCTGGCTTTGAGCTCAAGTGCTGGGACTAAAGGCATGCACCACCACACCTGGCCCCAACACTATCATTTTTAAACACATAAAAAATGTTAATATGTTTCATGAACGTGGCACTAAAGATAGCAATCAGTGTTTACTAGAGAAAGTACTAATGGATGCCGGGAGGCAGGTGGATTTTTGTGAGTTCAAGGCCAACCTGGTCTATATAGTGATCCCCAGGCCAGCTGGGACTAAAAGGGAGACCCTGTCTCAAAAAGAAAAAAAAAAAAAAAAAAAAAAGTACAACAGAAGTTAGGGCTGTAGCTCAGTTGGTAGAATGCTTGCCTAGCATGCAAAAATGCCCTAGGTTTGATCTGAAACACCACACAACCTGGCATGGTAGCACATACGTGTAATCCTAGCACTCATCACCTGAGAGGCGGAAGCAGGAGGATCAGAAAGAAGTTCAAGGCCATCCTCAGCTACATGGGAGCTCAATGGGATACATGATACCTGGTCTCAAAATTAATAAAATAAAATGAGTAAGCAAAACTGAAAAGCCTCAAGTAAACTAAAGGATCGTGAAAGCAGGGACCTCCCTGTTTTCTTTGCTACATCACTCCACTCTCCCACTACCATCTGTATTCTTAAGCAGGATACTAAAATCAAAGAGAAAAACAAAATAAAACCAATCAATCAGACAAAATCAATACCTTTCATGTCATAAACTAATATCATAAATTAGGCTACTAAAAAAAACGGCATTTTCGACACAAATAACAGACTAGCATTCTATTAATAAGAAAACCATGAACATCCCATAGTTNAACACCTGTAATCCAAGCCTGTACTTAAAGCCAGGCATAGTAGTGACTCTTTTTTGGGGGGGGGGTACTTTTTGAGACAGGGTCTCCCTGTAGTCCCTCAGGCAGATCTCCTGAGTTCCAGGCCAGAGCTTAAAAAAAAAAAGTCATATAATTCAATTTAAAAAGTTGGTTTTCTTTGTGGCTTTTGTTGGAGCATTAGTAGGGATTAAAGCTAGACTGTCCGCCATACTAAGCAAGCACTCTGTTACACTGAGCTTCTTTCGCAGCACTCTTTTTACTTTTTATTTTCACGCAGTGACTCACTAAATTATCCAGGCTGGCCTTTTCGACTCATTTCCGGTTTTTTTTTTTTTTTTTCTTTTGTGTCTTTTTGAGACAGGGTCTCCCTTTAGTCCCAGCTGGCCTGAAGTTCACTCTGTAGACCAGGATGGCCTTGAACTCACAGAGATCTGCCTGCCTCTGCCTTCCAAGTGCTGGGATTAAAGGTGTGCACCGCCATGCTGGGCCTTGAACCCCGGTCCTCTGCAAGAGCAGTCTGCACTCTTAACCGCTGAGCCATCTCTCCAGCCCCTGACTCATTTTCGTCCCTAGGATCCTTGAACTTGTGATCCTCCTGCCTCAGCTTTTTGAGTAGCTTGGTATTAGAGAAGCTTGTTGCCACCAGGCCAGGTAATCTCAAAATTTTTAATCAAGCCTCAACCACTATGATCATTTCATTATCAAGCTCCATCTATCCCATCATACTCAAGGGTAAACATTACTATATTGAGATAGGGTATATACATTCTCTGTTCTCAGAGAATATTATATTTTGGGATATAAGAAAAGCACAAATGAAAATGGTTTTAAGACAACTCACAGTGTTACAAAATGAGCCAAGCAAGACTATAAACCCCTTTAATGTCAGCACTCATGAGGCAGAGTCAGGCAGATCTCTATGAGTTCAAGGCCAGCCTGGGTCTACATAGTAAGTTCCAGGATTACTTGGGCTACACCCTTTCTCAAAAAGAACCCCCAAATGTATGTGTGTGTGTATGTGTGTGTGTGTGTGTGTGTGTGTGTATAAAATAAATTACCTATGTGAGACTATTGTAGAAAAGACAATTTTTTTCAAAAGAGCCTTAAAATAATCATTAAGAGGTTAAGTACTTCTAGAGACCACTAACTGATAACTAAAAGGTAATCTTAAATAGTACCATTTTCTTTTAATTGATCATTCGCCTATGTACATGTGTGTATATGAGCATGCATGGGTTCCAGGAATCAAACTCATGTTGCAGACTTGCAGAGCAAGCACCTTTACCTACAGAGCCAGCTTGCTTGTCCTTGAAACAGTACCTTTCTTTGTGATCCAGATGCCGCCTCTTTTCAAAAGACTAATAAGCTTTAGTCACTGTGTTTATAACTTTCCTAGTTAAGTTTAAAGTAATTTTTAAGTCATCTCCCAAAATTATTTTTCCTAGCACATGCTAGACAGCAACGCTATTTTCTTTTTCCAGTTTGAGAATAAAGTCACCATCACCAACATATACCTAAGATACTAAATGTTTTTGCTGAAATAAGCATTACAAGGACTTATGTTTAGCACATTGAAATTCGTATCAAAATACAATAACCTTATAAATGCCAGGTAGCTGAATGAGGTGGCACACACACAACTTTTATCTCAGCACTCTGGAGGTAAAGACAGGTGGATGTCTGAGTTCAAGGCCAGCCTGGTCTAACAGGAAGTTCTAGGCCAGCAAAGGGTACATAATGAGATCCAGTCTCAAAAATAATTTAAGATAGCACAGATAATGGATAGTTTGAATATGTGCAAACACATAATTCCACCTGTCAGGAAGTAAATACACAGTTGAAAATAAATTAGAACCCTCCCACTTTTCTCATTATCTTTAGTCATTTAAGTGAAATTCAAGCATACCATAAAGTAAAATTTCAACACTAACAGAAAAGCATGTTTTATAAATTAACTGCTTAAATGAATGTATTTTTAAAAATAGGTAGTTTGGGAAGTATGTCAAAATACCACACTGAATAAAAATTCTAACCACATAAAAATTTCATAAATAAGCATTTTCTCACCAATCAAGTTTTTGTAAATTATCTTTTCATCTAATTCACCTCTTCGAACCTAGGCCTCTGGGCCCATCAGTTGCTGACTTGCAATCTTATCTTGTTTAAGGAGCGATACCATCTTTCAAGGGCCAGAAATAAAAGATGGACAATAATAATCAAGTACAAGAAATAAGGCCTTTCATTTTGACTATGTCTGGATGGTTATCTCTAGTATCGCGATCTTCTTATAATAGAATTTACTATTTAAACGACGAGTGGTACTCTAAAGAAACACTCTCTCTCTCTCTCTTTTTAATTAAGGTATGACGGTTCCAGTCATCACTATTGCAGTTCATTTTCAGCTATTTAAGGACTGGCAGATGGATTTAATACACCCCCCCCAAAGGAAGGCAAAAAAAATTACCGCCCTTCTCCCACAGACTTTAATGAAAATTAGCAGGTAAGCAAGGCCTCCACAGCACGCTGGAAATCAAAGACTGAGGCCCTAGGGCTCGGACTGCAGGGGAAAGCCTAGTCCTCCAAGCCCACGTCCCCTCACCTTCCCGGCAGGCAAGGGGACAGCAGGGTTCCTTACTGCCTTCATTAATTGACACCTGTAATGAGGAAACTTTCCTAGAGCGCCCAGGCCCGGCCAGCCCGGAGCTCCGCCGCGGCCTCTCGGCGCCCAGGTAACCCGGCAGGCCTGGGCCCGAGGCGCTGCTGGGGCCCCGCCACAGCGCACCTTCCCGAGATGGGAGGCCCGCACGCCACACCGCCGCGCCGGCGTTTCCCGCGGGCCGTGGATGGTACCTAGGCTGGAGAGAGGCGCCAGGCCCCCAAACCCCGCACCCAGTCAGGCCGCCGGCCGGGCCACTTACTTTCATTTAACACCTCCACCAGGTCTGCGCAGTTCTCGCACATCGTTCGGCCGCCGCCCCCCCCTCCCCCGCGAAGGATCGCACTGACTGATCCCGACCGGCGGGGGGGAGGGGACAGAGGCAGGGGAGGGGGCCGGCCTGCAGGCGGGGCGGGGAACAGACGAGGGCGGGAGGCTGCAGGGACGGGGCGGGGAGCGAGAGGCTGGGGGAGGGGGCCGGCGGCCCCGGAACGGGCGGGGGTGAGGAGGGGGGCCAGGGAGGTGCGGCCCGCAGGGAGCGGAGACGCGGGCTGCGGGGACTGGGGAAGGACCGGGAGGGAGGAGGGAGGGGCGGGTGGGAGAGAAGCAGTAGAGTCACTTCACCACCGACCAGACGCCGCGGCCGCCGCCGCCGCCGCCATTTTAGTGGAGCGCTCGGGCTGCGCTCGGCTCTTTCCGCCCAGGCGAAGGAGCCGTCGAGAGGCGCCTCGCGCTCTCATTCCTCCGCCCTCCCCGGCTCCTCCCGCCCTCCGCCTCTCTCCGCACACACGCCGCACGCCGCACACCCGCCGGAGCCGCTGACCGCCCTCCCTTTCCTCTTCCGTCCACCTCCCCGCCCTCGGCCCACCCCTTCTGCACTCGCCCACCCCGCCCAGCCCGGATCTCAGCGGCCGGAAGCGAAGCGCAGTCAGCGCGGCCGCAGGGGGGAGTCCGGGTTTGGAGAAGATGGCGGAAGTAGCGGCCAGGTCGCGGCCCACTTCGCGGTCTCGGAAGCTCGGCGAGCCCCGGTGGGTCGCGCCGCTAGCTAGACGGTCGCAGCGCTTCGCCAGCTGCTGTCCGGCACGCCGAGGGCAGTTGGTGGTCGGGTTTGGTGTTCTCATGCGCTTTCGGGAGTACGGCGGCGGGAGAGGCAGGCCTGGGCAAGGCGCGGGTGGGTTCCGCACGCCACTCTTCCCACCTGGCCTGGGAGAATGGAACGACCGGGGCCCGTACCGCTGTGCCGCAGTAGTCAGACGCCTCCGTCGTCCCGCAGGAAGACACCTGACAGGACTGGTAATGGCTCGGTAGACTGGAAATTGGCCTTTCGGTTCGGTGCACGAGGTCCAGTCGCTAAGTGCCTATCAATACTTGGCCGGAAATGGTGTGGGTTTGGGATTTTCCGCAGAGTATCGGCGAAAGCTATTAATGTGAAGAAGGAAGCCTGGCATTATTCCCTATACACAGACACCTGAGTGCTGAAAAAAATGGGGATGGAGTTGAACAACAGGTGAAGGGACACTTCGACTGAACTTCGCTAGTGTGTTAAGAACAGGATACTGTTAGGAAAACTTCCTTACATTATTTCTATGTCCAACATGTCTACATAGGAATACGACTGCACAGTTTAAAGATGATATGCATAATCCGGTCTTAATAGACCGGATTGTGATTGTTTTCTCTGTAATGAGACCATCTTATTACCCTACTTTGTTTAGGTGTTGATGCTATAAAGTTTCTCTCCCACGTTTTATTTAAATTATTCAATATGCCTAAATTAGTCTTAACAAGATATACATGTATTTTGCTACCATCCTTTTCCCCGTTTGTTTTTTCCCACTTAACTGGATTGTACCACGAGTTTTGAATTCCGTAGGTCTCATCTTCCAGCTACCTCTGCTTTTTACTGCCAGCAGAACCAAGATCTTTTCAAGTGACATCAAAGAGGCTTTAATCTCAGGGGAAAACGCCTACCACATAGGACAGTTTTGATTTGTTTTGAACCAAACAGTCTGGGAAATCTGGTTTCTCTAGGACTGCCCGTACATTCAAGTTCTTGGGTCTGAAATTAACGCAGAAATCTGTACAGTGTTGAGTCATTTGGGAAGACTTTCCCTTTCCTAATAAACAGGGACAAATTCATCCACCATGTGTTTTAACTCTTCTGTGCCAGAAACAAAATCTTGATACAAAATAATAAAAAACATCCACGTTGTAGAGTTGGGGAATGGTTCCCTTACCAGACTGGGATCTTGCTGTGTAAGGTAGGTTTTATTGGGCGGGGGGGTTGTTACCCCTCGAGTTACAAAAGTTGGATGAAAGCTAACTTTAAAATCAGTATGCGGAAGCCGGGCGTGGTGGCGCACACCTTTAATCCTAGCACTTGGGAGGCAGAGGCAGGCGGATCTTTGAGTTCAAGGCCAGCCTGTCCAGCCTGGTCTACAGAGTTCCAGGACAGCTGGGGCTACAGGGAGACCCTGTCTCGAAAAGACCAAAAAAACAAAAAAAATTAGTATGCGGATCTGGACATGATGCTGTGCATGCCTTTAACCCTAACACTCAGGAAGTCGGACCCTTCCTCAGACAGCTCATGTGAGAGAAGAAAGAAACCTGAGGGGTCTGGTCGCATGTCCTTATGTAGGAAAATGAATTCCAGCGGTTAGGAGCACCAACTGCTCTTGCAGAGGACCCAGGTTTGATCCCCAGCACCCACATGGCAGCTGAGAGCAGGCTTTGACTCCAGTTCCAGGGGAATCCGATGCCCTCTTCTGACCTCCGCGGCATTGCACGACACGGGTGCACAGACCTACATGCAGACAGTACATTCAGACACAAAAAAAATAAAACTAAAAAAAAAAAAAATTTTTTTTTTAAGGAAAATGAATTCCCATGGGATCTGACAGCACTAGATTGTAATTCCAACCCTTGGAACCAAGAGGCAGGACTGAAACAAGTTCAAGGCTAGCCTGGTCTACATACTGATTTCCAGGCTACCCAACAAGACCCAGTACAAAAACAACACATTAAGACCACGGAATGTAGCTCATTGTTGTGCCTGGGATGCTCAGGGCACAAGACAACCCTAGATGATAGATGCTGAAAATCTGCAGAATTATTAAAAATGAACATTGCTCTCCATTTATACTAGAGATGAACCTCATTCTGGAATATGCATAGTAGTAAATGTTTTGGGCTTTATGGAAAATAGGAAGCCCAGTGATAATGCACCTCGAGCAAGCACTCTGGAAACTTGAGTCAGGAGAATCAAGCAGATCCATGTATGAAGAGACTATTTGCAAAAAACTGTCGAGGACTGGAAAGATTAGATGGCTCAACAGAGGACCAGTGTTCAGTTCCCAGGACCCATCCACTTCAGAGGGTTCATACCCCGCCTGTTAGCTCCAGGGGTCTGATGCCCTCTTCTGGCCTCTGAGGACTATACTCGTGTAGCAACACTGTACAGATTTCTGCGTTAATTTTTTTGGTCTTTTCAAGACAGGGTCTCCCTGTAGCCCCAGCTGTCCTGGAACTCAGTCTGTAGACCAGAATGGCCTTGAACTCACAAAGATCCGCCTGCCTCTGCCTCCCTAGTGCTGGAATTAAAGGTGTGCGCCACCATGCCTGGCATTGTGGTACACTCTTTCAATGGTAATACTCAAAAGGGAAAGAAAGGCAAGCAGACCTCTGAGTTCAACACATGGAAAGAGGATCAGTAAAGAGGATCAGAAACTTAAAGCCATCTCCAACTTTATAGCTTTAAAAAAAAAAAAAAAGAAAAAAGGCAAGGCCATTAATACAGCTTTTTCTTTTCGTTTTTGGTACCTCTGACCTGAAATTCAAAAATCATCCTGCCTCTGCCTCCCACCTTCTTGGATTAAAGGTCTGTACGACCACATGCAGCCTGGGATTTTCTTAAAAATTCTGAGCTACATTTTGACTATAGATTAAGTGCATCATGTGTGTACAGTGCCCACAGAGACCAGAAGAAGGCACTGCAAAGAGGGCAACAAAGTTAAAGGAACGGGAGTGTTACTGCCATCTAGGTACCAGGAACAGAGTCAATGTTCTCTGCAAGAGCAAGAGCTCTTAACTGCTGAGCCATCCATCTCTCAAGTTTCTTTACAGGTTTTTAAGGATCATTCCCCAAACCATTCACACATGTGTATGTTCAGAAGTTAGAGGACCATTTTAGCCCAAGTCAGTTCTGTCCTTTTTACCTTTTTGTGTTCCATGATGGAACTCGAGTTTTCTGTCTTGGCTTGAGCAAGCTCCTTTACCTTTGAGCATCTCAGTAGCCATTACTAGGGATATTTTAGGAGAAAAAAAGAACAAGACTATAGGATAGGCAAGGTGGTACACACCTTTAACCCCAGCACTCAGGAGGCAAAGGCAGGTAGATCTCTGAGTTCAAGGCCATAGTGAGTTACAGGCCAGCTGGGACTTTAGGGAAACACTGTCTCATAAAACACCCCCCCAAATAAGAAACAAGATTAGATGTTTAAAAAAAAAAAAGGTATCTCAAAAGATAGGTGATTTGTAGGGTCTGGAGATGGCTGTGATTAAGAGGACAGGTTGCTCTTACACAGGACCCAGGTTCAATTAGCAGTACCCACATGGCAGATAACTGTGTAACAACAGTTCTAGTGGGTTTAATGGCCTTCCTGAGCTCCATGGGCATTGCACTACACAAGCTTGCTTGAGTACCTGCAGTTAACTCACACATAACATTTTCGGGTTTTTTTTTGTCTTTTCAAGACAGGGTCTCCCTGTAGCCCCAGATGTCCTGGAACTCACTCTGTAGACCAGGATGGCCTTGAACTCACAAAGATCTGCCTGCCTCTGGCTCCTGAGTGCTAGGATTAAAGGCTTGTAAATTCTTATAAATAACAGTAAATGCTGCCTAGGACCTATCATATATGCCAGCAACCTTGCTCCAACTCCTTGTCCCAAGGTCTGGCAATAGAATTCCTAGACATCCCAGCTCTACCAATGGGCAGCTGTTGAATACCGATACAAACATAAATTTTGCTTTTTTTTAAAAATTTTTATTATGTGCATGAGTGTACTGTATGCAAGTAGGTAGGTGTACCTGTGTCCTACAATGATGCGGAGGTCAGAAGAGGGCGTTGGGTTCCCCTGGAATTGGAGTTAAATATGGTTCTTAGCCACCATGTGGGTGCTGAGAATCGAACCCAGGTTCTCTGCGAGAGCAGTGGGTGCTCTTAACCACAGAGCGATCTCTATATCCCATAAATTTTAAAGCCAGTGTTTTGGCTATTTCTACTCCAAGTCTCTTCTAATCTTGCTTAAGTTGACATATGATCTAAATGTGAAGATGGCCCTGCAACTCCTACTAATCTTCTTGCCTCAGATGGCAGTGTTGGAATTACAATGTGAGCCACCATGTCCAATTTCCTATATTTCATTCTAAAGTTAACCCGTAGTCTGTTATATACAACTACTAACCAGAGATATGTAAAATGGCCCCCAAATTCCAAAAACATAAGGTCAGAATGTCACTAGAGAGATTTCCTTCTCTATGGCAGCATGTATCTGAAGAGCATGTTCATTTTATACATCTGCTTCACTTACCATTAACCTTAAGAATCTTATTTGGAAGAGAAGAACCAAATTTCACTCTAAAAATGTTACATTTTTTTTATTTTTTTATTTATTTTTGTATGTGTATGAATGTACTGTCTGCATGTAGGTTTGTGCACCCGTGTCGCACAATGCCACGGAGGTCAGAAGAGGGTCTTGGATTCCCCTGGAACTGGAGTTCTCCTGGAATTGGAGTTACAGACGGTCCTTAGCCGCCATGTAGGTGCTGGGGATCGAACCTGGGTCCTCTGCAAGAGCAGTCGGTGCTCTTAACCGCTAGGCTATCTCTCCAGCCCTAAATGTTACATAATCATAATCATGTTCATAGTATAGGAATAATTTTAAGCCAATGAAAGGAAAATAAATGTAAACCAAGTTTATTTTTCTTTTTAAGTAGTGTTCTTTAAGCACTACAGCTTGGTAAACAACGTAAATTAGTATAAGTCATCTCAAAAGCCAGTTTTGTTTTGTTTTTTAATGAGTTGTTAAAAAGATGCAGCCTATTCTAACAGGATAAATATTTTTAACCATTTCACTTTGAGTTAATGAAGGCTCACAAATGAGCAACACTCCTCATTGAGGAAAACAAAAAGCTGTTGTCGTCAAGCGACAGCACACACACACAAAAACAAAAAGAACTGTGTAAAAATAACTAACTGTGTTCCCATATTTTTGAAGTCGCTTTACAATGGGATGATATGCACATGATCTTGCAGCAAACTTGCCATACAGACTTGGAATACACATAGTCTAGAGACGGATGACTCAGCCCAAGAGGTGCTAACTTTAACTTCAGACAATGCAGCTCTATAATCCTCTTAACAACGCAATTGGTTTTACTCATTACCTTTTCTTCTAAACTGAAATACCGGCTAGAAAGAAAAGGCTCCCTAATTAAAATTGGTGTGGTTTACAAGAAAAATTGTATAATTTTGCATTAGAATTTACAAGTACATGTTCAAATCAAATTTACCTCCTCCCCCCAGCCTTGCCACAAAATGGGCATGAAGCACATTTTTAAAAACGACTTAATTTTCAACTTCATGCAAACTAAAGATGACCAAAACAAAAGCTTCAACAATGAAAGGATATTTCACAGAAAATTTCTTATACAAAAAACACATAAGAAAAAGGGCCACTAGGTGACATTTTAATTTACAAATTGGCATCATTTTGGTCGACAAATATCCATATGCTGTTTTCTTCTGTGAACAAATGTTGCAGAGAAAAAAACCCTAATATGACTTAAGAATTTAATCGCACATTTCTTCAGGAATTTCGTGTGGATTAAGGATGCCAGGTACAGACATTTGAAGTTTATGTTTTTCCTCCTGAGCCTGTCGAAGGGCTGTTTCTCTTTCTTCCAAAAACAGATCAGATGTGTCTTCACCTGCAAACTCCTGTGAAAACAGACAACCAAAATATCAAATATATTAAACTTCAGCTTACTTTCAGGGAAAGCAAAAATCTGAAGGTAACCTTTTTGCCATTTAGAAAATTATATACATGGTTTCGATTTTGGGCAGGTTTTTGTTTTGTTTTATTATGGGAATGAGTGTTATTGATTTTTCTTTTAGTTTTCTGAGATAGGGTATCACTAATATAGCCTGGACTTGCCGGGAACTCCCTAAACAGACAAGCTTAAACTCAGATCTGCCTGACTATGCTTCCCAAGTGCTGAGATTACAGACGAGCAACATCTCTGGCAAATGACAGTATATTGATAGACTACTATATAGGTAAACTGGAATTCATCTGAGGGGGCTGACTAATACACTATGGTATAATCCCCATAGTAAATAATTTTCTTACCCAACATTATCATGAAAACTCTAATAAACTTAACTTTAGCAGAAATATTGCTATAGTCTTCAATGATGGACCTCAAGGCATTTTCCCATTCTTTGCATTCAGTATTCAATGATTTACTGTACAAATTAAATTAGGATGACAATTCTCATTAAACTGCCTTGAATGTACCAATTCACAAAGCTCTGGGTTCATTCACCAGCACCACAAAAATAAAAAGAAAAAAAAATATTTATCTGAATTAAACTGATTTATCTACACACTTAAAGTTAAAGCACTCAAGTGGGTGCTTACCCACTGAAGTGGGTAAGACTGTTTAAATTCAGGATTTTAAAGCAGCATGAGTAACCCAATCAGCATCCTACCGAAAATTGACCAAATACTGCATTAACAAGCATAGTGGCACATGCCTTTAATCCCAATATTGGGAAGGGAGAGGTAGATCTGAGTTTGAAGCTAGTCTTGTCTGCAGGGTATATTCCCAGTTTGCCAGGGCTCCACAGTAAGACCCTTCCATTAAACAAAAACTTGATATAGTTATGTATATTATTCAGATATTATCAACATGAAGACTTTGAAGAAAATAAAATGCACTTAGCACTAGAAAAACACAAACCCCATGACAATGATTAGCATATACATAAAAGGGACAATCAACATCTGTCTCAGAAATGTAAGCACCTTTATTCCATCACTATAGAGGATTAGAAAGGCAGAAGTTCAAGACCAAACTGCTATACAAAAAACCCAGATCCACAGGAACCATGGACTGACATGTAGCTCAGTTGTAGAATGCTTGCTTGTCTAACCATGTGCAAAGCAAAATAAGATCGCAGTATTGGAAAATATCTTTAAAAAAATTTGTTTCCTCAAACACTCCCTAAAAATTTCCATACCATACTTTTTCTTCTTGTCCCTTATTTATGCAGTTAACAACTCTCATCAGTGCCACTGCTTTGTTAGAGCACCTCACTCTATAAGCTCAGGCTTTAATCAGAGTTGTGGCTCTACAGTACTGAACCTCGGTTTCTTTGATCAATTAAGTCATCTCAAAAATCAGTTGAATATCAACTGATGACTCTTTTGCTACAACTATGTAATCATACTTAGCCTTAATTTAAAGACATAGTTTGACTAATTCAAATGTATAGGTATCTTAGTGCTAGAGAGATGTCTCTCATGGTAAGCACTTTAGCAATTGAAAAAAAAAAAATTGGGGGGCGGGGGGGAAGCAGAGACAGGCAGATCTCTGCGAGTTAAAGGCCAGCCTGGTTTACATGAGAGTTCCAGGCCAGCTAGGACTACAGGGAGACTCTGTCTCAAATAGACCAATTATATATATACACATATACACAATTTATATATATTAATTTATATAATTTTTATATATTAAATATATTTTTATATGTAATTTTATTTTACATGTAATGAGTGTACTCTGAATATAAGTGCCCCATGCAATGCCTCAGGAAGAGGGTATTCCCCTGAACTAGACAGTTGTTAGATACCACATGGGTGCTGGGAATCAAGCACAGGTTGGTCCTTTGCAAGAGCAGCCAGTGCTCTTGACCATCCAAGGACCTGAATTAATTCAAGACCCAGAACTTGCATAAAAGGCCAGTTATGGTATTATACACTACAGTCCAAACACTGGAAAATCATACACACACAGATCTATGGGGACTGACCAGCCACTCATGCCTAATTTGTAAGATTCAGAGAGATTAGACAAGATCATCAAAATAGACAAGATAAAAAAAATAGATAAGATTATCCTGTAGCCACCACAAGCACTTAAAACACAAGGGCACATGCATCCATACATAAAATCCTTAAAATTTATACCTTTATTTGTACTAAGAAATCCCTTAAATGTTCCTTGAAAGCAGGAATATCCTGGTTTAAGCTGAAAAGTCCGGTTACAAAGAGCTTTACTTGAGCACTGCAAATCAAAATAATTATCAGTTAAAGTACTATTATTTAAGACAACCTGTTTATCCCCAGGTCATTGCCAATATCATAATTTCTTTAATTTAAATAATGCATAGCTAATGAAATAGCTCACATTATAGCAATGTAGGCTCAATCTGTGGAAAACACATTGTGAAAATGGGAGAACTCACATATGTGATGCACCCACACAATTACACAAACAAAAGTTAAAAAAAATAATCATGTAAAAGTCATTTACTCTTGTAGATGAGGAAATGCAGACTTAAGAAGATTAGCCACATATTCCTGAATAAACATTTGGTTGTTTACTGGATTTCCAGGGTTTAGTGGTGTACTTATTTTTCCTTCTTCAACCAAATTAAACATATATGCAAGAATTGATGCATGCATTGTTAAACCTGTTGATGAAAAGAAGATTATTAACTCAAAGATGAAAATAACACCAGAACACTTAACAACTTAATGGCTCTCTATTCTTACCAGCAGTATGTGAAGTGTCTGTCACAACAGAAAAGATATGCTGAAGAATATCACAAAAATAAGTTTGATAAAAACTTTGAGCTGCAGCTTCCTCTTGTGCAACATTTTGCAAGAGCGTAAAAAGTATCTGTAAGCCTAAAAGTTAAAATAGAAAATCATTACAGACAGAAGTATTTTAAAAGTATTTAACTTTATCTGTTATGAGTGTATTGCTTGCATGTAAGTGGACAAGGTGCACAGTGCTAGTGAAAGCCAAAAGGAGACTTTTAGATCCCTGACAGTGGAAGTGAAGGTGATGAAGAGACACAATGATGCTGCCGAGAACAGAACCAGTTCCAGGCCAGCTGGTACTACAAGGAGACCCTGTCTCAAAAAACCAAAAGTGTAATTTATTTTTATTTTACTTATATATAGACGGGGGGGTTCCCAGGAGAAATTACAGGAATAGGGGAGGTACTCAATTTGGGTGCCAGGATACAAATTTATCTTCATTCATGATTGAGCAGCAAGTGCTCCTAATCACTGAGCCCTGACCAGCCTGTTGGACTGATAACTCTAAACCCGCTTAAAGCCTGTTCCCCCTCACTCTTTTATGAATGACAAATAATGCACAATTAAAATAGTATTTTGTGGGGGTTGGTTAGGAGGATCTCACTACATAGATAACTATCCTTGACTAGAGGCAATCTTCCTTCCTCTTCCCCTTAAAAGTGACAAGATTAGCGTTGGCTACAACCCCAGCTTCCTTAGCATGGAAGAAGCAAACACAACTGCACACCTGTAATCTCAGCACATAGGAGGAGGACAGAATATCAAGTTGGGGGCTGGAGAGATAGCCTAGCAGTTAAGACTGCTCCTGCAGAGGACCTGGGTTTGATCCCCAGCACCCACATGGCGACTAAGAACTGTCTGTAAATCCAATTCTAGGAGAACTCCAGTTCCAGGGGAATCTGACACCCTCTTCTGACCTCTGCAGCATTGCACAACACGGGTGCACAAACCTCCATGCAGACAATACATTCACACACATAAATAAATAAATAAATAAATAAATATAAAAATAAATAAATAAAAAAAAAAAAAAAAGAGTATCAAGTTGGGAGACCAGCTGAGGATACATGAAACTCAATCTCCAAAAATAAAATTAATTGTCTCAAGTAATGTTCTAACAACCTTAACCTAACAAAACCTTCTCTAGGGAATTGCTCTCAAACATTCAAAAAAAACTGTCATAAGTGATACCACCTTACAAGTATTTAAATGCTTCTATATCAGGTTACCAGGCTACCAGGGAACCCAGAAACAAAATTCTATACATGTTTATAAAGGAGATGATAGATAAGAGAATCCCTAGACACTATCAAGCCAGCTAGCCTGGTATACAAAGGGAAAAGAAGAGTTCCTGCCTAACACAACATGGAAGATGAGGATTGACACTTGAGGTTTGTCTGATCTGATGTACAAGCCATGACAGGCACAACACAGACACAAACACACAGACATGTCCATACCTACAAAACTATCAGCTAGGCATAGTAAGAAAATCAACAAATCATCAATACCAAGCAAGTTCTTATCATATAGCTACCAAGAGTAATTAAAGCTGTTGCTAATAGCAGAATAGGGTGACCCGCACCTTTTATCACAGCACTCAGGAAGCAGAGGCAGACAGATCTGGTCTACATATTGAAGTCCAAGCCAGATGGGTCTATAGGGAGATCTCAAAACAACAAAATAAGAACTAATAAATTTCCATTTCTGGAATTTATTTAGTATTTTGGAAACTTGGTTTCCAAAATACTAAATATCAGGTAACTAATATATCAGAAACTAAAGGAGTACTTGCAATGAAGCTATTGTGTATTTACTGGTTTAACAAGCAAACAAGTAAAACTGCATCTTTTCTATGTGTTTACCTGTATCTGCAACATTCCTCATTGTATGTTTAAAAGCCCAAATAATAGAATCCAAAACAAGCTTAAACTGTGCAGGCGGAATAGCTAGGAATGCTGGGAAACAATGAGAATTAACAGCCTGAAGTAGTAAGAAAAAGTTTGTCCTGTGTTCAGGATATTCTTCAAAATCCTACAAGGGGTAAAAACAAAAGTTAACACGTTTCAGTGCCAGATTCATGGGAGGGAAACACCAAGTATATGTTCAGTATATACATTCAGAGTTGCCGATAAGATACATGTTGCCCATTACATAAAAGTAAGCTCCAGGCCAGCTGTGGTGGCACATGCCTTTAATCCTGGCACTTGGGAGGCACTGGTAGGTGGATCTCTGTGAGTTCAAGGCCAGCATAGTCTACAGAGGAGTCAGTTCCCGGACAGCCAGAGCTACAGGGAGATGCTATCTCAAAAAGAGGAAAAAAAAAATCTGAGAGAGCACATATAATTGACTTAACAGTGATAAGAAACTATACTAAGCCGGGCGTGGTGGCACATGCCTTTAATCCTAGCACTTGGGAGCCAGAGGCAGGCGGATCTTTGTGAGTTCAAGGCCAGCCTGGTCTACAGAGTGAGTACACTATAGCCCTGGTTAAATTTTTTTTTTTTTTTGGTCTTTTTGAGACGGGGTTCCTGGGTAGCCCCAGATGTTCTGGAACTCACTCTGTAGACCAGGCTGGCCTGGTCACAGATATCCACCCACCTCTCCCTCCCAGTGCTGTAAGATGTATGCTACCACCAGCAGCACACACATGCTCCTTTATTTTATTTATTTTTTTTTTAATTTTTTTTTATTATTATTTATTTCTGTATGTGTACGAATGTACTGTCTGCATGTAGGTCTGTGCACCCGTGTCGTGCAATGCCGCGGAGTTCAGAAGAGGGTCTCGGATTCCCCTGGAACTGGAGTTCTCCTGGAATTGGAGTTACAGACGGTTCTCAGCCGCCATGTGGGTGCTGGGGATCGAACCCGGGTCCTCTGCAAGAGCGGTCGGCACTCTTAACCGCTAGGCCATCCCTCCAGCCCTATTTTTTTTTTTTTTAAATGTGTATGTATACTGTCTGCAATGCCTTGGAGGTCAGAAGAGGGCGTCAGATTCCCCTGGAACTGGACTTAAAAAAAGATTCTTAGCTGCCATGTAGGTGCTGGGAATCAAACCCGGATCCTCTGCAAGAGCAGTCAGTGCTCTTAACCGCTGAGCCACCTCTCCAGCCACTTGGTCAACATTTAATATGACAAAATTTTATTTTTTTTTTAATATGGCAAAATTTTAAAATAATTATTTCCTCAAACGTGATTTCAATATGTAATTGTAGGGCCTTAACATGAGAGATATCATTTATACATTCAAGACTAGAGAACATGACAAAAATCTCCCATTATATAATTAAAATACAAATAACATACCTTATTTATCATATTCAATGTGCACTCAAAAACAGCATCAAATATTTGAGGTATTTCAGCTGTTATATGTCCACCTAACTTGTTGACAATAATAGCCATAGTACTAAGCACTTCTGGTTCTCTAGCAGCTGGGACATTTCTCTGGTAATCAATGAGAACTGCATCCAACAAAGGAGGAACAAAGTTTTCAGCTACCTGTTGAAAAGACAAAACAAAACAAAACAAAAAAAACAAAAACTACTTACTATTGTAAAAACTATAGGACATTCTTTTCTCTTAAAGAGTCAGATTGGGAAGAAACATTATAATAAACTGAAAAACGCCATAGACAGAAGAGTTCAAATACATTTTTGGTTCAGAATCATGGTCTTGCTATATATATAGCCTGTCATGATGAATACCCTGCCACAGACTAGAACTGCAATTACAAGTAGATGACACCAAATCTGGCACCAAATACATTCAAGAGAGAGTCCTAAAATTAAATGGCTGGATGCAAGACACATTTCTAAGCATACTATGCATGTGGGAAAAGAGAAAGCAAAGCAAGATGATACATTCTACCATCACTACATACAGAAAGTTGATTCAGAAGGATTCCCTCAAATTCCAGGCTAACAAGGACTATACAGTAAGACCCTGTCTCAAAAATAAGTTTATTTTTTTTTTTGTATGTATACTCAGGTTTGTGCACCCATGTTGTGCAACGCTGCAGAGGTCAGAAGAGGGTGTCGGATTGCCCCGGAACTGGAGCTAAAGACAGTTCTCAGCCGCCATATGGGTGCTGGGGATCGAACCTGGGTCCTCTGCAAGAGCAGTTGGCGCTCTTAACCGCTAGGCCATCTCTCCAGCCCTACAACCAGTTTAAAATAACTGTACTGCCACAGGTCCAAATAAGGTAAGATTAACCTTTTAGTTTTCATTCAGAATGTTTATTGTGGTACACAATTATAATCTCACAATGACAAAGACCTGCCTTTACTGAATAATGAGTTGGAAGGCTGACTGGAGACATACCACATGACAATATTTCTCTACAATCCCTCAAAAGGACTGTTTCCCTATAATTTATTATTTTACATTAAAATATACATTTATATTATTTTCACTATGCTCTGAAAAATACCTCAAGCTAGGGCTGGAGAGATGGCTCAGCAGTTAAGAGAACTGGCTGCTCTTGCCAAGAATACAGAGTTCAATTCCCAGGACCCAAAGGGGCTAAAAACTGTTAAATCCTGTTCAAGGGAAAGTTGATGTCCTCCTCTGACATCCATGGGTACTGAGTAACACAGGTGCACTTACACACATGCAGACAAAGCACTCATACAATAAAATAAAAATATTTCTTTAAAAATCTCAAGCTGACTGTAAAGATGCCTCAGTGGATAGAGGGACTTGCATCCAAACCTGATGACCTAAATTTAATCTCTAGCACCAGTGGTGTGGCTGACATTTGGGCACAGGAGCACAGACAAATAAATGTGACCTGTATTTTGGTGTAGGTAACCCATGGGTCAGCAAATTGGGGATAACTGCTCTACTGAACAGCATTTATACCCTCAGTAATAAATACTATTCTGATGACATACAACACATTCTACACCTATGAATGTTTATGTTAACCACTTTAATAATTATATTCTGAAAAATAATAAAAAACAAAAACAATTATGTTGTTAAGCTCCATAACCAACACATATTTTGAATGTTTTGCCTCCATGTATACAAGTTCACCACATGGCAGCAATGCCTACAGAGGCCAGAAGAGTGTAGTAGATCTCTACTAGTGGGGTTATGGACAGTTTTTATCTGCCCTGTTGGTGCTGGGAAGGTTTACTGGCTTAGTGAATAAAGTATCACTATTGAATTTCCTTTCCTAAAATCATCACAAACACTCAAGATCCATATGCCTACACTTCCATGTGACCTATGTATTACATGAATTTCTTTGACTTTTTTTTTTTTTTTTTTTTTTTTTTTTTTTCCAGACAGGGTCTCCCTGCAGCCCTAGCTGTCCTGGACTCTGTAGGCCAGGTTGGCCTTGAACTCACAAATATCCGCCTGCCTCTTCCTCCTAAGTGCTAGGATTAAAGGCATGCACCATCATGCACAGCTGAATTTCTTTGACATTTTTAAGAATTTTATAAACATTTCCTGAAATTTAATTTATTCTTTCCACTTTATGTATATATCACTTTACCTGCATGTCTATAAGTTACACACATATTATACAGTGCTCTCAAAGGCATTAAGAGACCCTGGAAGCTTGCAGAATGTTGCTAACCCACTTGTAACAAATGGGAAGGAGCCAAACCCCTGTCCTCTGCCATCTGTCCAGCCCTGAAATCTAAGATTTCTCTCCAGCCCACAATGACCTTTCTTATCTACTACCAACTTCTTTAGTGAACAGAAATTTCTTCAGGGGGTAAAATGTAACATAGTAGTTTTACACAAAAGGTAGTCCAACATTTCATAATGCTATGAAATAAAATGTAGACATCTCAATTTTATTTTTAATGTAATGCATGTAGACACAGATTATTTGACAACCACTACCAGAAAGAAAAATCTTACCATCTGAGGATCATTGGACCTGCTCACCCAACCAGATATTAACTTCAAAGTTTCCCTTTTTACTGTTCGCATACTTCTAATCAATGGTTGCTTTGTAACCATTTCACCTAAAAATAAATAAATAAATAAATAAATAAATAAATAAATAAATAAATCTGTGAAAATATTCAACTAAGGCAATTAAGTCTATTGTAGATATTAGGTATTCAACTTGCCATCTAAAAATCTACAAGTACACTATATTGGGGGGGGGAAAGTTTAAAACTAACGGGGATAGGGTAGGAGAATAATATACCAAAAATCAAAAACAGGCAGCTTTGGGTATGCAAAGCAGGCCTTCTACCAAGAGCCTCAATACTAATCTTAGCCTTACAAAGGGCAAACACCTGTTTAGAAGATGTCCTCAGAAACTCAGGTTGAAGAATACTGAAAGTATAAGCACGGATAGGGAAAGCAGAATCACTTTTTGAGACAGGGTCTCCTCATAGCCCCAGCTGGCCTGGAACTCTGCAGACCAGGCTGGCCTTGAACTCACAGAAATCTGCCTGCCTCTGCCTCCTAAGTGCTAGGATTAAAGGCGTGCAACACAACACCCATCTTAAAGATGGCTCTTAGCCACCATGTGGGTGCTGGGAATGGAACCAGGGTCCTCTGGAAGAGCAGTCCATGCTCTTAACCGCTGAGCCATCTCTCCAGCCCCAGCACCGTTTCTTTTGCTAAGAACTTAGAACCACTTACCATTAGCTTGAATTGCTGCAGAAATGTTTTCACTGAGGCACTTATATACATTAAGCATATCTAAATAAATTCTTCCAAGCTGAATAACAAAGGGGTGTCCAACAGCCTTACAGGCTCTCACATTTGTTTTTAATATGCTACCAAGCTGCTTTACTGTTTCAGGATCTTTCAGGATATCCACATTCTGGGGGAAAAAAATAACATTTCACATGACTTCTAATTTCCAAGATAAAATTATTAAAACAGAGAAGTCTAAAATTTGGCCTGGGGTGTAAAATTTGAGATGGAAAATGTGTGTGTGTGTGTGTGTGTGTGTGTGTGTGTGTGTGAGAGAGAGAGAGAGAGAGAGAGAGAGAGAGAGAGATCTCTCCAAGTTGCTGTCATAGCCAAGAGTGACCTTAACTTCTGATCCATCTCTCACAAGTGCTAAGATTATTATGTGTCCACTACCATACTTAGTGTAAAGATTTTAAGAGCCAGGACTGGCTCATGAACCTAGAGGATTTCAGACACAAGTTTGCACATGTGAACTTGTAGGGATGCTGACTCAACACAACATTCCAGAGAGGAACAAGAGAAACAGGTGGTGGGGATGGCCCTATGCTGAGAACTATGATTACTGGGGTAAGGAAGTTAATTAAATTTGCACAGAAAGACATGGGTCTAAAGCTTGACTGGTCAGTACTTAAAATGAATGTTAGTGTAATGCATGAGTTCTGAGGGGTGTTTGACGGCATGGAGGTAGAGGTCTAAATTTGATTAGGAACAACTATATGAAAAGTAAAAATCCTCAATAAACAAAATATTTTTTGAAAAAAAAAACAGACTAACAGATGAAGCACACAAGTTGAAATTACTGATATTAGTATTCTAAAATAAGTTGCATCATTAGAAGTAGACATCAATAGAACACTATGAAAGTAGGAAAAAAACTTACTTTGGTTGCCTGCTGGATTATACTATCCCATACTTGATTAGGGAGTAGCATGTATTTTTCTATCAAATGCTCTTGGACAGTCTGGTCTGTTTGTGCACCAATCATGTATCCCACAGCTTCATAGAATGTGTGAACCTATTTTAACATGCAGATGTTATTACAGTCATACTTTCATCTACCCAAATGCAAGAAAATAGGATATTTACATACATATAGAATACACCTTTTTTTATTTTTTTACAACTTGTATTTTAAACTTTATATTCATTTAACTTTTAAATTTTTAAATTTTATGTATGAAGGTGTTTGTGAGTGCGCATGCTTATAGTGTGAAGAGCACATATGAACCCTTGATGTTAGAATTATTTCAGTTATCAGCTGTTCCACATGTATCCGGAGTCAGAACCTCTTGTCCTCTGCAAAGTTAATCCATGCACTTTAAAACACCATGCTGTCCCTCCAACCCTATGCATATTATTTTTATAAACTATTAGGGCTGGAGATGGCTCAGCACTTAAGAACAAAGGACCCAGGTTCAGTTCCAAACATCCATAGCAGACAGCTCACAATTGTCTACAACTCCAGTTCCACTGTTTTCTATTGTCCACGGACACATACAGGCACACAGAACACATAAATAAACAAGTGCAAAAATGGCATGGGGGTGCACGCCTTTAATCCTAGCACTCAGGAGGCAGAAGCAGGTGGATCTCTGTGAGTTCAAGGCCAGCCTGGTCTATAGACTGAGTTCCAGGACAGCAGGTGCTACAGGGAAACCCTGTCTCAAAAAGACCAAAAAAAAAAAAAAAAACCAAAAAAACAAAAACAAAAAAAAATATGAACAAAAATTTTTTACATTAGTTTCAGGAGCTGGAGTAGAATAAAGCACTGACTGCTACTGAGGACCCTCGTTTGGTTCATAGTACCCACATGGTGCCTGACAACCATCCATAACTCCAGTTCCGAGTGATCTGATGCCCTCTTCTGACCACCCTGGCACTGTACCACATAGGTGCACTTACATACAAGCAACAATACACTCATATAGATAAAGTAAAAATATTAAGAAAAAGTTGAAGACTGTAATGTGCATAGGGCCTAACATACCTGCTGAGGCTGAAGATCACAAATTATAGTGTTAATGTTGTTCAAAATCTCATCAATAAAGGGCATTACTTCTCCAACCTGAACTTGAACAAAATGTCTGCGGCATTTTTGAGCTATTTTAATAAATGTGTCACAAGCCATATCCTGGACTCCATCATGGGTCTCTAACAAAACAAAATCATTTATTCATTAATGTTCAGCAATAAAAAAATAAAAAATATATTAAGCATATTAATGAGATTTACCATGCATGAATTCAAACAGCTTGTTTACTACAGTCTTCAAAAATTTCCAATGTGCTCTCAAAAATCTTGGATATTGACCTACTATGTACATGATATTTGATGCAATAATAGCCTTATTATCTTTGCCTCTTTTCTGTTCACATAATCCTAAAAGATCCTGTAAAAGACAAATTTATGTCATGAAACTGATAAAAATGTACTTAGCAGTTAACCTCCATACTATCTTCACCATACCTTGATAACAGTTACAAGAAATCTCTTTTCATCTTCTTCATGCATTGCTCCACTAATGGAGCCAATTGCCCAACACAACGTATTCAAATTTTTCCATGACCACTCTGTACCATTCACTTGATTGTGAAGTTTCTCAGTCATTATTCTTTCTGTATCTACATAATCCAGATGAGTAAGATAAACTGCAAAGGAAAAGTTCCACATATTTCAAGTAAATTTAAGAAGCAAACCCCCCCCTTTTTTAACCTAGAGTAACAGTGTATTAATAAACATGTTTCTCTAAGAATCAGAAATTGTGCTTCTGCCTGGGAGGTGACACATTTTTTTTTTAAAATATATTTTACTTATTTATTTATGTGTATGAATGTACTGGCTGCATCTAGGTCTGTACACCCGTGTCGTGTGATGCCACAGAGGTCAGAAGAGGGTGTCGGATTCCCCTGCAACTGGAGTTCTCCTGGAATTGGAGTTACAGACGGTTCTCAGCCGCCATGTGGGTGCTGGGGATCGAACCCGGGTCCTCTGTAAGAGCAGTCAGTGCTCTTAACCACTAGGCCATCTCTCCAGCCCCAACACACATTTCTAATCCTAGTACTTCACACTTGCGCACCGGTAGACTTCTGCCTTGAAGTTCCAGTTCAGCCAGGTCTACATAGTAAGACACTATCTCAAAAATAAAACTACAAAGAAAAAAAAAGTATTAACTTACCTAATGTTTCTCTCATATTCTTATATAAATTTATGGAATCTGTATCCTTCATGAATTCTCTTACAACTTCTCCCTGATCATTTTCCACCACCAGAACTTCCTCTGGTTTAGCCATCCGACTAACCATCAATAAACGGACCTATACATCAATAAACAATGAAAAAATTTCTGTTAGACATTTAATATCCTTGGATGTGACATTTAAAAACAGAAATGCTTCTGACATAAATATCAACAATGTGTTTGATTTCACGCAATATGTTCTTTTTAATCTCAGCCCTTAGAAGGCTACAAAGCTATCCTCCAGACAAAGAACATTTTTTTGGGGGGGGGGGTTGAGACAGGGTTTCTCAGTAGCCATTCCTGGCTTCTAATTTATATTTTTATTTTTATTTATTTATTTATTTTGTCTTTTTCAAGACAGGGTCTCCCTGTAGCTCCAGCTGGCCTGGAACTCACTCTGTAGACCAGGCTGGCCTTGAATTCACAGAGATCCGCCTGCCTCTGCCTCCCCAAAGCTGGGATTAAAGGCATGCACCACCACACCTGGCTTAAAGATGGCTCTCAGCCACCAAATGGGTGCTGGGAATTGAACCCAGGTCCTCCAAAAGAGCAGTCAGTGTTCTTTAACAGCTGAGCCATCCCTCCAACCCCCTACCCCCCAAACCAAAAATGGCATAGTCTTGCAGGCTTGTGAGGCTGACACAGGAAGATCGAGGATCAAGGCCACCTCGGTATTGTACCACAAGCCTTTAATACCCAGAGCAGGTTGGAAGAGCCTCGTCTATATAGTAATTCCCAGACCAGTTTTGACTACAGAGCTTCCCCTGTCTCAAAAATAAAACTATAATCCCAAGGCCTGTTTTGGCTATAATGTTTGTTGGGCATAGACGCACATCTTTTAACCCCAGCATTCAGGTAGATATCTGAATTTATCACCAGCCTTTTCCCCAGAGCATGTTCTATGCACTCCAGGAATACATACATAGTGAGAAGACCTGTCTCAAAAGTCCAACAAAGCTAGGCATGGTGTCACACACCTTTAATTCCAGCACTTGGGAGGTAGAGGAAGGCAGATCTCTGTGAGTTCAAGGCCACCCTGTTCTATACAGTGAGTTCCAGTCAGCTGGGACTACATGGAGACCCTGTCTCAAAAACAAACAAACAAAAACTGAAGATAAAAGTAATTTTATTTAGGGACTGGAGAGATGGTTCAGCAGTATTCTTGCAGTAGACATTCAAATCCCAGCACCTACAGGGAATCTGAAGCCCTCTTCTGTCTTCTTTTTTTAAGTGGCTGGAAGGATGGGTCAGTGATTAAAAGCATTAGCTCCTCTTGCAGAAGACCCACGTTTGAGTCTCAGCACTCACGTGGCAGTTAACTGTCCACGAGATCTAAAGCCCAATTCTGTCCTCTGCAGGCGTTGCAAGACAAAGGACAGTTACCCACATGCAGGCATAACACCAATGCACGCTGAAATGAAATGAAAGGAAGGAAAGAAGGAAGGGAGGGAGGGAAGGAAGGAGAAAGAAAGAGAGAAAGGAAGGAGATAGACAGACAGCTAGCATCACTGGATTTCAGAATATTCAACCATGTTTTTAACAGCGTATCATGGCAGATTTGATTCTAGCACTGCAGAGGCAAAGACAGGCAGATCTCTGTGTGATGAAGACCAGACTGATCTACATACAGGAAGCTGGGGCTCTGTCTCAAATAAGAGTACCAGATTTCCTGAGTATATTAGTTGTAACCAATAAACATACATTCTATCAAATGATACTAAGACTGCTGGGATAAAAACCATACTTCTGATAACACCAGCTTAGTACTCCTTGGCCATCAAAATTTTACAGTAAGCAACAATAAGAGCATTCAACAGGGCTGGAGAGATTGCTCAGTGGTTAAGAACACTTCTGTTCTTCCAGAGGAACAGGGTTCAATTCCCAGCACCCACATGGCAGGTAACAAGCATCTGTAATTCCCGTTCCAGGGGATCCACACCCTCTTCTGACCTCCGAAGACACTGCACAACACAGGTGCATTGCACACATCCAAGCAATACAATCATACATGTTATTAATAAAATATTAAAAAAAGAGCACTCAACAGACCATTCTACTGTTACCTTTGATAACACTGGCAGGTACAGCTGTCTCCTGGGAGGAATATCAAAATGTTGACTTCCAGATAACAATGGAGAAGCGGATGTAGAAAATGGGCTCTCCCTGTAAAGTTCAGCTGCCAAATGATTCCAGTACTCAAGACATATTTTAAAGATTTCAGTTTCTTCCACTTCAGATACCAACAACATATAATGAAGGGCCTACAACAACAGTATTAGAATTATCAGACCTCCACTCAAGCTTCCTTTCACTTGACACTTTAATGAGAATTTAAAATGCATACTATTTTGAAATAAACATAACATTTCACTCATAACCTTATAGACTGACAACACTAATACTAGTAAATTCATACACAATTGTGTACATTAATCAAGCCTCTAAAAAAGCCCAGTGGTAAGCTGGGCATGGTGGCGCACACCTTTAATCCAGGCACATCCGGCTGGAGGCAGATGCAGGCGGATCACTAGTGAGTTCAAGGCCAGACCTCCATGCCAACTGGGAATAAAGGGAGACCCTGTCTCAAAGAGACCAAAAACAAACAGACCTATGATGAGCGTGATCTACTGAAATATAGCTCTAATCCTAGCACTTGAAAAATGGAGGCAGGGCGGGGCATGGTGGCACACGCCTTTAATCCTAGCACCGGGGAACCAGAGGCAGGCAAATCTCTGAGTCAAGGCCAGCCTGGTCTACAGAGTGAGTACCAGGACAGCTGGGGCTACAGGGATACCCTGTCTCAAAAAAAAAAAAAAAAAAAAAAAGAAGGCAGGAGCATCAAGTGTTGAATGTCATCTCTAGGTAATGAGAAGCCCAAGGCTAGGTTAGTCTACATGAAGATGCTGTATCACAAAGGGGCTTTGCTGGCAGGAGGACCAGAACAAAATAAGGAGAGAATTGCTACAAGTTTAAGCCTCACTGAAACACATAACTAGTTTCAGGCAAACCAGGGCTAGAAATTAAGGGACTCAACCCAATTAAGGTCCATTTGGTATCAATCAAATAACAAGAACAAACATCACAGAAAAATGTACAAAATTTGGTATATATTTACACACGAAAGTATTATTCAACCATAAAAATGAAATAAACATATTTAAAGGAAATAGCTATCTTTCATTTAAAAATATTTATCAGGGCCTGGAGAAATAGCTCAGCAGTTAAGGGCACTCACTGACTGTTCTTGCATAGGACCCAGGTACAATTTGGAGCAACCACAGAACAACTAGCAAGCATCTGTATGGCTCAAGGGAAACCAACACCATATTCTGACCTCCATGAACACTGAATTACAGTACAGGAGTGCATGCATTTACTGACATATAGGGAGTACACTCATATACAAAAAATAAGTATTTTTGAAAACATTTCAAAACCATATATTGTATATCCTAACGTCAAAATATTTGTTAAGAGAGGTAAAGGCATCCCAAATGTCCCTTAACTGACAAGTGAATAACAAAAATGTGGTACATCTACACAATGGAGTTCTATGCAGAGGTAAAGAAAGATGACATCGCCGGGTGTGGTGGCGCACACCTTTAATCCTAGCACTTGGGAGGCAGAGGCATGCGGATCTTTGTGAATTCAAAGCCAGCCTGGTCTACAGAGTGAGTTCCAGGACAGCTGGGGCTACAGGGAGACCCTGTCTCGAAAAGACCAAAAAAAAAAAAAATGACATCATGAACATTGCAGGTAAATGGATGAAACTCAAAGCCACTATGCTAAGTCAAGGAACACAGTCCCAAAGAAACAAACAGGGAATGGTTTCCCTCATTTGTGGATGCTAGTACCAAATCCCCCAACTAAAAGACAAGCCTGAGCAACATTATTATTATACTTTTTTTTAATTTTATTAATTTATTATTATATATATATATATATATTTTTTTTTTTTTTTGTCTTTTCTAGACAGGTTCTCCCTGTAGCACCAGCTGTCCTGGAACTCACTTTGTAGACCAGGCTGGGCTTGAACTCACAAACAATCCGCCTGCCTCTACCTCCCAAGTGCTAGGATTAAAGGCATGCGCCACCACGCCCAGCTTATTTATTTTTTTATGTGTATGAATGTACTGTCTGAATGTAGGTTTGTGCACCCGTGTCATGCAATGCCGCGGAGGTCAGAAGAGGGTCTCAGATTCCTCTGCAACTGGAGTTCTCCTGGAATTGGAGTTACAGACGGTTCTTAGCTGCCATGTGGGTGCTGGGGATTGAACCCGGGTCTTCCGCAAGAGCAGTCAGTGCTCTTAACCGCTAGGCTATCTCTCCAGCCCCTATTATTATACTTCTATCTAAAAGCAACTGTGATGTTATAATGTGAAATCTCTTGATCCCTAGAATTAACTTACCAGTTAATTTAAGACATGGTAATTAATGTATATGGGTGGAAGGTATATATGCATATTTTAGAGTAATATAAAATTAAATGGAAAAATGTGAACTCCTAAACATGTATCAGAGTTAACAGTTTTTTTTCCTGGAGGGCAGAATTCTGATACATATATGATGTTTATATAGGCATATTTTGGAGCAATACAGTTGGGAGGGAACAACAATATAAGGACCGGGTCAAAGAACTGACTGATATAGTTAAATTCTCCCCAAAACAATAAACCTTTACATATAAAAACTGTAAAAAGACTGAAAGATGTAGGAATGTATGGCAGAATGCATGATCTGGGGTGGGGTGGAGGAAAGGGGATATGTCTAAATTGAACTGAAAAATGATGTCTGAAATACACAAAACATCAATAATATGGAGTGTTGCAATTTGCTAATCTCCTGTGTGGGGGGTAAAGGCATAGGCAGAAGCAATGTAATAGTCAGTCGCCTTGGCCTATAAGAACCAAATTAGTGGCATTAATGGTAAACAATTTTCTGTGGAATAAGGCCTATCTCAAAACTTGGGAAGCTGAGGAAAGAACATTCTAACCATTTTATACTATGTAAGGAGTTACAGGCCAGTCTGTGATATAGTCTGCCTCAGAAAAAATATAAAAAAACATTGGGTTAAAGAGAGAAGTCTCAAATCCTACACGCATGTTAGAAAAAAAAAACTTCGAATGCAGAAAAATGCCAGGAGCCTACCTCCATGAGTGTTTCCCTGAGATTCAGTCTTTTTTCTATAAGTTGACCATGTTCCTTTAGGAAGGTGCAGAGAAATAAACTGAGATTTTGAATAAAGTTCTGTTCATCATCTTTTCCATTTGAGTATGCAAGTCGAATATTAGTATTTAAAGGAAGCATCTGGAAATCACAAAACACACCATCAAAGCTCTAAGACAACAATACCCATGGTGTTAATACTAATCATATAAAGAATTCTTAAATTAGCTGTGTTGCTTTTATTGCTATATAATCGTGAATTTGTGTAGTAAAGTAACTGCCTCTAGTATATTCTTTGAAATTTTCTATCAGTCTTTTCAAGAAACTGACTGAAAACCTAAAAATACATTCAGATCTATTATTATGCACTTTCAAGATTAAATCTATATGTGTAACTTCCTAGATTATCAAACTGGGGCTTGAAACATTTCTTTTCCACAGTATCAGGAGCAGATCTGGGACTGGCAGATAGTTTCCCTGGGTTGAATCAGCAATAGGGTGAGGCTTTCTTAGCTTCTCAATTTTCTTATTGTCTAATGAATGTTCACACCACTCAATCTTAGTATTTCTAGAGAAATAAATTCCTAAAACTTTGATTTCAAGAAATTAAGAACTCAAAAATTTCTAAGATTTAATCTAATATACTTGTAACAGATGATTTATATTAACTGTGCTACAGTTCAATTTAAACCTAACATTTTTTGGCTTTTATTGTTAAGTTTAGCAGTGCTGTGGATCATAAATCTGACCATTTCTAAGGCAATTATAACTGGTCCATTCTTCAAGATAGTAGTACATTACCTGTTTTAGCTGCATCATTGTCAGTGTAAAGAGAGTTACAAATTGCTCCTCATATTGGCTAACACTCACACCAGCAATCTCAGTGAGGCACTTTAAAGACACATTTCGAAACATCGGAACATTCAGGAACTATTTGTATAAATAAAAAAGAAAAATAAAAACATGAAACATTTTACTTAAAATTAATACAGGGAGTTAACATTCATAAATGCTGAAAATAGGTCACTGGGAGCTGGAGAGATGGGTTAGTAGGCAAGAGATCTAGCTGCTCTTACAGAGCACAAGGGTTTGGTTACCAGCACCCACAGAGTGAGTAACTGTCCATAACAATATTTTCAGTGTTTCTGACACCCTCTTCAGGCTTCTAAAAGCCAGTGCACACATGGGTACACTTAAATACAGGCAACACAAGCACACATAAAGCAAAAATAGATTTTAAAATTTTGAAAAAAGAAATAGATTCAAAGAACTTCATGGTTATTGGAAATTAACTAGATTTTTATAGGCTGCTGCCATGGTTTTTAAGGCACTTGCTACCAGGCCTGATGATCTGAGTTCTATGAATATTAAAAAAATATAAAATAAAAAAACTTTACACAACACTCAGGAGGGAGAAGCAGGCTGATCTCAGTGAGTTCAAGGCCAGCTTGGTATCCCATAGCCAGTTCCAGGCCCGCTGGGGCTACAGGGAAGCCCTGTCTCAAAAAGACCCACAAAAAAAATTTTAATGTTATACAAATATCACCATTATACATGTGCAATAACTAAAAGAAGGCAATCAAAGCTAGTGAGATAGCTTGGTGGTTAAGAGCACCAACTGCTCTTGCAGAGGACCTAGTTTCCATTCCCAGCACACACATGTTGGCTAAGAACCATCTTTAAACTGGGCATGGTGGCCCATGCCTTTAATCCCAGCACTCTGGAGGCAGAAGCAGGCAGATCTCTGTGAGTTCAAGGCCAGCCTGTTCTACAGAGTGAGTTTCAGGCCAGCTGGGGCTATAGGAAGACCCTGTCTCAAAATAATTAATTAATTAATTAAAATAAATGAAGGCAATCTAATTATACCTGCTTAAAGTTTTTTTTTTTAATTGTATACATGTGAGTAGTATACATCAGAGTACTGGAGCCCACAGAAGCCTGAAGTATTGAATCTCCCAGGAGCAGGAGTTATAGCTAGCTGCAAGCTATCCAGACATGGTTACTAGGAATTGAACTCAGATTCCCTATAGGAACAGTACGTGGACTTGAACACAGCCACTGCTATAGCACCTGTTATAATTCTCTTAATTAAACTGACAATATTCTAATGTACAACCCTTAGCTCTTGTACATGCTAGGCAAGTATGCTATCATTGAGCTGTATCTCCAGTCTCTAAAACAAAACAAAAACTATGCACATGAGTGTTTTCCCTACCTGTAAGTGGAATTCCTGAGGAGAGCAAGGAGTGGGCCTGGAAGTTGAGTAATGGGGTGGTTGTTAGCCACCATGTGGGTGCTGGGACTGACTGAACCAATGACCTCTGAAAGCACAGCAAGTACACTTAACCGCTAAGCCATCTCTCCAGGCACCCCATACCCCACCATCCCAGCATTTTTGTTGTCGTTGAGATAAACCAATATGTAGCTCTTCAACGCCTAAAACTCATATCTGCATGCCAAGTGCTAGGATTAAAGGAATGTGACCCCTCACCCTCACCCTTTGTAACTTTTTGTAGTAGTAGGCTCTAATTTCCCCAGTTTAGCCTTCATCTTCCTCTATGAGAAAAAAAAAAAAAGGCTTTAAATTATAGACCCCTCCTCGCCTGAGACTCCCTTCCTTTGTTCTTTCTCTCTTTCTCTGACCAGGCTTCATGTCCTCTCTTCCCTTCTCTACTAGGGCTAAGTCCCGGGTGGTTAACCAGCTGGCTGGAACGATTCGGGACCTTGCATCCCCTGGAAACTGTGAGCTCTGGTCAAAGAGAGGAAGAACATCTCGGAAGGCTGCAAGTATCCATGAGATCCAGCTAGTCTTTGTTTTCTTAGGACAAAGCTCTGTATGTAATTTATGGTACCCTCAAACTTGAAAACATTTTGCCTGGGACGGGCAAGATAAGAAAGTAAAGACACATGCCACCAAGCCTGAAAAGTCAAGCTCAAATGATGTAAAAAACTGACTTATGACTTTTCCTGACTTACACAGGCACAACACTAGCACACACATGATCATACATATACAGCACACCAAAAAAAAAAAAAAAAAATCAATAAAATATCAACTGGAGAGATGGTTAAGAGTCCTGGCTTCTCTTGTAGAGGACCTGGGTTTGGTTCCCAGCACCCACATGGTAGCTAACAACCATCTGTAACTCCAGTTCCAGGGGAATCCAAGCCCTCTTCTATTCACAGGAGCTGCAAAACACTGGTGCATAAATAAATATAAAAGAATACACTCATATAAATAAAACATTAAAATAAATGTAATGAAAAATTTAAACTAACTTGTTTCTCCAATGTTGAAATTACAGGTCTATAATGACCATGAAGCCTAAGTTTAAAAGTCATTAGATTTTTTTAAGTCTTAAATTACCAGCTCTAACCATGAGAAAGATCTTCTGAGCAAACAAATATGGTCACTATGATTCCTAATAAAGTAAAATGATGAGAATTTTTAGAATCAAAATTCAAAACTGGTTTTACCTTATAAATTAATGTGCTGATTAATTTGGTCTCAAAAATATATCCCAGTGGAATCCAGTTCAGAAATCTCAGCAATGTTTCCAAGGTTGCGTGGACAAGGGGAGCATTTTGAGAATTTTCCTAGAAATAAAAAATTTCTCTAAATAATTATTTTCCTCTAATTCTTAACTTAAAAATGAAATTAAACCACTTACCATCACAAACTGACAAAGTTGAAATATTTGTGAGAACTCATTGCACATGCTAGAGAGAAAAAAAATATGATTTAGAAGAGTGAAATCAATGCCAGATTTACAGTCTGAAAAAAGCTAGAATGTAGAAGCAACAGTCAAGAGGATTAGGACTATGGCATCCTCAAAATCAGAGCAGGTCAGAGGCCTCTAGACACAAATAAGGACTTCTAAGAGCTTAGGACTGACTAGTTTGGCTATGGCTACAGTCAGAGACCCTGCCACAAAAAAAAAAAAAAAAAAAACCTGAAAACTATCTTTAAGCAGTTTTTGGCTTCACTTGAATTCAGGAACCATACTGTATGACAGAGAATGGACCCATAAGTAATATATGGACAAAGTCCTAAAATATACTTTTTCTTTTCATGGTTAGGCCCATATGGTGGTGCATGACTTTAATCCCAGCACTTGAGAGGCACAGGCAGTTGGATCTCTCTGAGTTCAAAGACGGCCTGGTCTACATAGTGAGTTCCAGGACAGCTAACGCTACAGGGAGACCCTGTCTCAAAAAGACAAAAAAAAAATTTCTTTTCATTACATTGATTTGCATACATCTGGTTATTCTCGTGAAGCTCAGCATACGTGTGGAGGTAAAAGGACAACTTTTGAAACTGGTTTCTTCTACCTTGTGGATCCTAGCATCGAGCTCAGATAATCAAGCCTGGCAGCAAGCACCTTACCTACTGATCCATCTCTCCATACTCTGAAGTTTTCCAATACAAAACCATAAATAATCACTAGCTTTTTTTTTTTTTTTTTTACAATTTTTTTATTTATTTCTGTATGTGTATGAATGTACTGTCTGCATGCAAGTTTGTGCACCCGTGTCATGCAATGCCGCGGAGGTCAGAAGACGGCGTTTGTTTTTTTTATTAAAGGTCAAGTTAGGTTGCCCAGGCTAGCCTATAAAACCATTCATCAGGGGCTAGAGGATGGCTCAGACTTCTAGTTCCAAGGGATTAGACAAGCTATACTGGCCTCCCTGGGGTTTGCACTACAGAGATGCAAAACACCAATATACATAAAATATAAATAATAAATCATTTGAAAAAGTGTGTGTGTGTGTGTGTGTGTGTGTGTGTGTGTGTGTCCTTTGAATCAAGCTCCTAAGGGATTTTTCCTTCAAAATTCTGAGGCTAGAGAGATGGCTTAGTGGTTAAAAGCACTGGCTGCTCTTGCAGAGGACCCAGGTTCAGTTCTCAGCACTAACATTATATGCCATAATTTTGCTCTCTGTGTCTGTGTGTTTTTACATATATATCTGTGTGTGTCTCTGTGTCTTTTAAAGACATGGTCTCTATTATCCTCACCAGGCCTAAACTCACTATACAGACCAGGCTGGCCTGTCATAGATCCACCTGCCTCTACCAGTGCCTCTCTCTCTGCCTCGGGAGTGTTCTGTCCTGGGATTAAAGGTTTGCCCTACCACAGTTTGCTTTCTGCTCTGCTCTTATTGAGCAGAACAAACTTTCAATATTAATGGAACAAATAAAATACCCTTATTTACCACTAAGCCTGTTGTGGGGTAATAAAAGAATAGTTGACTGGCATATTGTGACTATTAAATATAGAATAACTAACATGTAGGAGGAATAGTAAGAATTCACAAAACACTCAGACATATCTCACTGTTTAGGAATCCTTATACTTCAGTTACTTTTTCTCATAGGTGATGGTTGTCGGCTACTAAGTAGGAGCTTGGGAACTGAACCCAGGTACTCTGCAAGAGCAGCAAGGGCTCTTATCTGAGCCATCTTAGCCCTTTCACATGTTTCAATACAACAGACTTTCTAACTTTAGCACTACTTTTTTAGTCAGGACTTCAAAGAGGGTGCACAGATACTTCAGGCAGTGGATAAAAATACTTGTTTTAGAGGCTGGAGAGATGGCTCATCAGTTAAGAGCGCTGACTACTCTTACAGAGGACCTGAGTTCAATTCCCAGCACCCACATGGTGGCACATGCCTTTAATCCTAGCACTTGGGAGGCAAAGGCAGGCGGATCTCTGGGAGTTCAAGGCCAAGGCCAGCCTGGTCTAGAGAGAGTGAGTTCCAGGCTATAGGAAGTCACCGTCTCAAAAAGACCAAAGAAAACAACAAAAAAAAAATTTTGTTTTTGTTTCATAATCAATAGGAGATCAGAGTTTGTATCCCAGAACCTAAGTAACATGCCAGGCATATTGCAAATGCCTAAAACCCACAATTTTGAGGAAGGCAGAGACTGAATGGTTATCAGGAGCTTGCTAGGGACCTTGCCTCAAAAAAAGGTAGAAAGCAGGCCGGGCGTGGTGGCACACGCCTTTAATCCTAGCACTTGGGAGGCAGAGGCAGGCGGATCTTTGTGAGTTCAAGGCCAACCTGTTCTACAGAGTGAGTTCCAGGACAGCTGAGGCTACAGGGAGACCCTATCTTGAAAAGACAAAAATAATAATAATAATAATAAATAAATAAAAATAATAATAAAGGTAGAAAGCATAACATCATGGTGCATGCCCTTTTTTGTTTTGTTTTGTCTTTTCGAGACAGGGTCTCCCTGTAACTCCAGCTGTCCTGGAACTCCCTCTGTAGTCCAGGATGGCCTTGAACTCACAAAGATCTGCCTTCCTCTGCCTCCCAAGTGCTAAGATTAAAGGTGTGCGCCACCACACCCAGCCTGGTGCATGCCTTTAATCCCAACCTTAGAAGGCAGAGGCTAGCCTGGAATATATAGTGAATTCCAGGTAGTTGAGGCTAAAAGATCCTGTCTTAAATTAAAGAGGGGATTAGAGAAATGGCTCAGCTAACAACCATCCCTAATTTCCAAAGAGTATGACACTCTCTTCTGCCCTGCACACAGATGATGGTATACTTACATCTAGGCAAAACACTAATACATATATAAATAAACAAACCAAAATGAAAAGTGTTTTAAAAGAAAAATGGTAGAGAATATCCTGAGGAGGATGCCAGAGAACTGCTCGTGTAACACATCCCACACACACAACCATACATCCACATAGGCAATTTGAAAAAATATTACTTACCTGTCTTTTAAATGTTTTGCTTTCACTTGGGTTATCTGTCCACTAGAGAAATCAAATACTTCTTCACTCAGGAGCTTAAGAATCACCATATTATTCTGACAAAGACTTTCACTGGTCCTACTTGCTCCAACAATGTCACTGATAAAAGTTGGCCAATGCTTGGGCCACTCTTGCTTAAGTATCTAAAATAAAACATTAAACATTCATTTTACTTTACTTGCCAAAGCCAAATAAGACTATTTCAAAGCCGAAGTAAATATCAACCACTTTCCCATATATACCATCCATCATACACAAATATAAGATACAATGTGCTTTCAAAATCCTAGGACCACATTCAATTACCCAGATTGTTATAGACGGCTCTAATGTGCACAGATATCATTATCCCAGTGGATATAAACTACTCAAAAAAACCTAAGTGGAATTAAATAATAATGGGTGACAGGTTAGGAAGACTGATTTAAAGGCTGAGCAGCTGCAATCAATTCCTGTCATCCAACAGACACTTTCTGTTAGATGTAATTTAGTATTTTTATAGGTATACATTGATTTACTATCTATATCTGGTGTTGAGTCTCTATCTCAGGTGCTTGCTCAGGCTATTCTACCATTAAGCTATAACCCAGGCCTTAATCTGGTCCTTAAAATTATTTTGAGTTTATGATAATGCAGTGTCAGGAATTTAACTCATGGTCTTGAACAAGTTAGAAATAATTTACCGTGGTCCTTGAAAGATGGAATGATTTAGACATTCACAAACTGAGGCAGTTTGACTGAGACTTTACAATCACGGATTAAATTATCTTGTACCAAAAGCCTAATGAAATAGTTTTTTTTTAAGTTTGGACATGTTAGACATTCTATAAAAGGGCCCATTATGGGGTCAACAAAGAAAATAGGTCAATATAGAAATTGTAAACTGGACACTAGTTCATGGTAAAACCACATAACCGACAGTCTGATTGTTCTTTTTTTTAATTTTTATTTTTGTATGTGTATGAATGTACTGTCTGTATGCAGGTTTGTGCACCCATGTCGTGCAATGCCGCAGTGGTCAGAAGAGGGTCTTGGATTCCCCTGGAACTGGAGTTCCCCTGGAATTGGAGTTAACAGACAATTCTTAGCTGCCATGTGGGTGCTGGGGATCGAACCCGGGTCCTCTGCAAGAGCAGTCAGTGCTCTTAACCGCTATGCTATCTCTCCAGCCCCCTGATTGTTCTTATCACTGCAAACTATATATGCAAAATGTTAATTATGAGTATTCTAGATGTTAAGTATATTAAGTTTATAATACAAAGTCTATAAAGCAGATCCAAATGCAAATAACAACCATTCAATTCTGAGAATTTAATTATTCTAAGGAACATAGTTTATGTAAATCTTACCTGAACAAGAATCATATTTAATTTCCCAATATACACCTTCTCCTTCTATAGAGGAAAAAAAAAAGATCATATTAAACACAAACCTAAGGGACATAATAGAAATTATTGTAGAAAGGTCTGTGACTATGCATGTTTGCATTAATGTCAAAGTAGATTCTAGCCCAGTGTGTTGGAACAAGTCTTTAACCCCAGCACTCAGGAGGCAGAGGCCAGCCTGGTCTACATAGTTGAGTTCCAGTACAGCTAGGGATACAGGGAGACCAAAAAGACCGGGGGGGGGGATTCTAGTCTAGACAAGTATTTACACCTTCTCAAATTTCACCTTCTCAAAAAACAATCTCTATGGCCTCTGGAATGCCTTAGCAAGTAAAGACATTTTGGAACAGGATTGGTGACCTGAGTTCAAACTCTTGCAGCCACAAGAGCAGAAGGAAGAGAACTAACTTACAAAATGTCCACTGATCTCCAATGTGTTTCCGCATGTGTAAGCAAACACACAGACAGGCAGATGTATACCACACAGAGACAGACACAAACAAATAAAATTAGAAGAATTTTCTTACCTCTACACAAGTTGGGTCAGATGATGTCTTGATAATGAGTCCGACAACGTATTTTTTTATTCCTATTTAAAAATATATACAAAATGTATTAAAAAAAAAGGAAAACCTATTTTAAAAGCAAAGTATAACGACTCAATGCCTGTAATCCCAGCACATCTGGGGGTTGAGAGACAAAAGAATTGCCACAACACTGGGATACATAGAGGCCCTGTATTAATAAGTTAAAAACAAATCAGCTTTATACTACAATAAAAAATTCTTCAGGACCCAAGGAACTGCAGAGAAATCAATTTCGGACTCTTAAACCTTCAACAATGATGGCAATTGTTACATCTGTCAATTCACACTAAGGATTCTAGCATACACAAGTCTTTTTTTGACTGTGAGTACATTTTTTTAAAATGTTAATGAGGAGGAGTTGGAGAGATGGCTCAGCTATTAAGAGCACTGACTGCTCTTGCAGAGGACCTGGATTTGATTTGCCCACATCGAGGACAAGAACCATCTTTAGTGCCAGGCTGGGTAGCTCACAACTTTAATCCCAGGACTCCAGAGGCAGAGGCAGGTGGATGTCTGAGTTCAAGGCCTGCTTGGTCTACAGAGCGAGCTCCAGGCCAGCTGGGACTAAAGGGAGATGCTGTCTCAACAAAAAAGTTAATGAGTACATACTGTGCTTTCCGTACTTTTAACTTTTTTTTGTTTTTTTGTCTTTTCGAGACAGGGTCTCCCTGTAGTCCCAGCTGTCCTGGAACTCACTCTGTAGACCAGGCTGGCCTTGAACTCACAAAGATCCGCCTGCCTCTGCCTCCCAAGTGCTAGGATTAAAGGCATGCCACCACGCCCAGCTCATACTTTTAACTTTTTACAAATGTAGCCTAGACCGGCTATGACCTCACAATCCTAACTTCCTCTAATTCCTGTGTACCAACCTAATACTCTATAACTATACAGGGAAAGTACACCAATCAACCTGTGTTTTTTAAGTTTAAAATGCTTCAGATTGACAATACATACTCTGTCTAAAACAAATAAATCTACCTTGTTGTAGTGTTTCATCCCTATAATCCCAGACTAGTTAATCCAATACGAAATAAAAGAACTGCCTACATACTAAGTTCAAAACACTATTTAAAAAACCCAAAGTATTTATGTATACATACACATCAACAAATTTTTGGAGATAAAAAAATTTTTTCAGGAGAAAAAAAAATTCCTGAGATTACATGCCTGTAATCTCAGCACTTCAGAAACAGATGAAAAAAGGTGAACACAAGTTCAGGACAGCCTTGTCTTATGGAATCCAATGGAATCCCACAAGTTGTCCCTCTGACCTCCAGCCCTGAGGCACACAAACGCACCCCTTTAGTCCCAGGCACTGATGAGGCAGAGGCAGTTGGATCACTGTGAGTTCAAGGCCACCTTGGTCTACACAGTTTCAAGCCATTTGGAGCTACAGGAAGAACCTAGCTCAAAACAAGTCACCCCCTTCCCCACCCCAAAAAAAATTTTCAAGATTTATTAAGGGATTAGGGAGTGAATGAGAATAAATATAACCTCAAAACAGATGACATTAGGGTAATTAATTCCAGCACTCTGGAGCCTGAATTCAAGGCCATCCTGGTCTACTTAGCAAATTCCAAGTCACCTGGGACTCTAGAAATTTGGGACTCTAGAATTAAACTCCTGTCTCACAAAAAAAAATAAATAAATACTTTGGCCAGGTATGGTGATGCATACCTTTAATCCCACCACTCTGGAGGCAGAGGCAGGCTGATCAGTAGAGTTCAAGGTCAGCCTGATCTACACAGCTCCAGTCCACCTGGGGCTAGGGGGAGACCCTGCCCCAAAAGGGAAAAAAAAAAAAAGAAAAATTTAACTAAGCCAGTGTTTCTTTCTCTTTTTTCTTTTTTTTTTTTTTGGTCTCTTGGAGACAGGATCTCCCTATAGTCCCAGCTGTTCTGTAACTCACTATGTAGACCAGGCTGGCCTTGAACTCAGAGATCTGCTTCTGCCTCCCAAGTGCTAGGATTAAAAGTGCGCCGTCATGCCAGGCTTAAAGATGGTTCTTAGCCACCATGTGGGTGTTGGGAATGGAACCCAGGTCCTCTGCAAGAGTGCTCTTAACTGCTGAGGCATGTCTCTAAAAAAATAAAAATTTTATTTTTAATTTTGGAAACCATAGTTAGGCCACTTGTACTTATGTCATTACTATTAGGATGAACTGGTTGAAGGGTCTATTTAATCTACACTTTGTTGCAGAGCCATCTCTGCAGTTCAGACCACTGGCTATTCCTCCAGAGAACCCAAGTGCATTTAGGAACCACATTAGCTGAAACATAACCACCAGCTCAAGGGGGATTCACTACCCTTCTCTGCCCTTCACAGGCACTCAACCCCACATACACACACATAAACACATGAATAAAAATTTAGAAAAAAAATTGCACTCATACAACTTTTCTGTAACTTTCAAGTTGCTACAAAGTTGGGGAGGCGGGAGGCTTTCTATACATAAAAGGGTTGAGTTTTGGTTTTGTTATTACATTTACTATGATGTTAGTGTGTGCCTATTCACACATATAGAAGTCACACAGAATGTTCTCTTTATACCATGTAGATTCTCTGGCTTGGCAGGAAGCACCTTACCACTGATCAGGGAATCAAGTTTACTTAGGTTAATCCATATTAATAATTTCACAATAACTTCACTAGAAATTACTGTCTAAAATAATTAAATCTAATTTTAAAAATTCTTGGTGCCAGAGAAGTGACTAAGTGGTTAAGAGCACCGATGGGGCTGGAGAGATGGCTCAGCAGTTAAGAGCACCAACTGCTCTTGCAGAGGACCCGGGTTTGATTCCCAGCACCCACATGGCAGCTAAAGAACCGTCTTTAACTCCAGTTCCAGGGGAATCCAGCGGCCTCTTCTGACCTCCACAGCACTGCACGACACTGGTGCACAAACCTACATGCAGACAGTACACTTATAAAAAAATAAAGAGCACCAATTGGTCTACCGGAGGATCTGGGTTCAATTCCCAGTACCCCCATGTCAGCTAAAACCATCCACCTTCAGTTCTTAGGAATATGCCACGTTCCTCTGACCTCCAATGGCACTGCATATCACAGGTACGGTGACACACATGCAAGCAACACTCTGTGGATACTGCACGCGTGGCTACAGTTTCGTACATTGAGGCAAATCACTCATACACATAAAATCAAAACTTTTAATGGCTGACTCCTATACTACACAGATAAAACACCTACAGCCAGGTGTGGTGGTGCCCGCCTTTAATCCTAGCACTTGGGAGGCAGAGGCAGTTGGATCTTTGTGAGTTCAAGGCCAGCCTGGTCTACAGAGTGAGTTCCAGGACAGCGGGGCTACAGGGAGACCCTGTCTCAGGAAAAAAAAAAAAAAAAAGAGAGAGAGAAAGGAAGGGAGGGGAGGGAAAAGGATAAGGGAAAAAGGAAAGAAGGAAAGGAAAAAGGGAAGGAAGGGGAGAGGAGGGGAGGGGAAGGGAGGGGAGGGGAGGGGAGAAAAAGAAAAAGTTATTTCATCCAGGAATCTAGATATGGGATACACAGCCATAACAATCCCAGCCTGCAGCCCCATCACTGGACTAGGAAAACTAAGATCAAGAGGTAATAAGGTACAATTTCTGAGGCTGGGACAGGGTAGGCAAATGTCTTACCACTGAGATACACACAGCCTTAGTGTTAATTTGCTAATCAGTACCAATGTCCATCTTACTAATTTTTTAGTTACATTTTTTTCATGTGCAGGTGTGCGTGCATGTGCAGAAATGTGTCGGTATACAAACACCATAGGCAAGTTTAGAGGTCAGAAAACAATTTACAGGAGTCAGTTCTCTAATTCCATCATGTGGCTTTTATAGATTCAACTAATGGTCAAGCTTGGTAGAAACTCTGCTGCAACCTCTCCAGCCCTCAGTGTGTCTTTTCTTTCTCATTTTGTTTTTAACATTTATTTCTTAGGGAAGGGGCAATATGCAAATAGTATATGTATGGAGGTCAAAGAACAACTTGCAAAGCTGGTTCTCTTTCTACCATGTGGTACTCAGGGATCAAACTCAGTTTTCAGACTTGACAGCAGGTATCTTTTACCCCATCCACCTTGTTGCCGGCTTTTATTTTTTTCTTCCCTTTACAATATGTCTCATATAGCCCAAGCAAGCCTTGAACTCCTTTTTTTTTTTAGTCAAGAACTTTAAAAAATTTTTTTATTAATTTTGTTTATTTTTGTATGTGTATGTAGGTTGGTGCACCCGTGTCATGCAATGCCTCGGAGGTCAGAAGAGGGTGTCAGATTCCCCTGGAACTGGAGTTAAAGACGGTTTTGATCGAACCTGGGTCCTCTGCAAGAGCAGTTGGCACTCTTAACCGCTAGGCCATCTCTCCAGCCCTTGAACTCCTTTTTAAAAAAATATTTTGGGGCTGGAGAGACAGCCTAGCAGTTAAGAGCACCGACTGCTCTTGCAGAGGACCCGGGTTCGATCCCCAGCACCCACATGGCTAAGAACTGTCTGTAACTCCAATTCCAGAAGAACTCCAGTTCCAGGGGAATCTGAGACCCTCTTCTGACCTCCGCAGCATTGCATGACACGGGTGCACAAACCTATGACAGTACATTCATACACATACAAAAATAAAATTAAAAAAAAAAAATTCAAAAAAAATTTTTAATTAAAAATATTTTGTTGATAATTTTTATTTTGAGTGTTTTGCATGCATGTATGTTAAGTGCAACACAGGTGGACAATGCCCACATAGAGGTCAGAAGAGTGTCAGATACCCTGAAAATGAACTACAGATGGTTGGTAGCCACCATGTGGGTGCTGGGAATCAAACCCGAGTCCTTGGGGTAAAGTAGCATGTGTTCTTAACCACTAACTCATCTCTCTACCCCTACCTAGCCTTAAACTCTTAATCGTCCTGCCTCTACCTCCAGAGTATGGAATTACAGATGTTATAGTTTTTCTTATTCCTCAGATTTCTTAATATAACTGTTATCCAATACAGTACAGAGAAATAGTAAATATGAATAGTAGGTATTATAGTAAAAAAGTAAATATTAATAGTAGGTATATACTATTTTCTGATGTTACTGTATTTTAGAAATCAACTACATAAGGGAACCTCAGAAATACAATACAAAGGATATTGACTTGATAATTTGATCCTTTTTTTCCCTAAGCCCAATGAAGTTTGCATACTTGTTCAAAATTTAGTGTTAGTTATTGTTCCATGACCATATAACATACTAAGAACACATTCAAATTTCATTCAGATTAACTGAACTGATTTATAATTTGTGTGTCTGTGTGGTACTGAGAATGACCCCAATGCCCCACAAACACTAGGGAAGCACTCTACCACTGATCTTTCTCACCACAATGTATGTAGACTCTTTTCTTTGTGGAGATCATCCCCCTGCAGCCCCAGCTGGCACCCATCTCAGAGAGATCCTGCTTCCTGAGTGTTGAGATTAAAGGTGTACACTGTCATGGTGGGCTCCAGTATATACTCTTAAATTATTTACAGTGTTTGACCAGAGTGATGTCTCCTCCTTCCTCTAGAAGATACCCTACCCCATCCCAATATAAACTTAGCCTACCTTACAACACGACAAAAGCAATGATCACCATTTCAGTACTCCAAATATACTCAACTGTAACAAAAATATCAGGAATCAAATTCTCAATGTTTTATGCTAGATATTTTCCTACCTTCACACTGGTTCCTTGGAAGAATCTTCCACCTTGTTTTTATCACATTTTCCAAAATTTGAAGTCCATAATACTGAAAATTGGAGAACAGAAATATGTGAATATCTTGCCATAGGACTGTGAACTTTCAGGATTCACAAATGGACAGACATTCACACATTTACAGCTAAAGTTTCAAAAACATTATGCTATCAAATTTAATTACATTAAACAAAGATCTATTCGCCCATAAACTGACATTTCATGCATTTTTCATTTTACTGTTACTACTCTACATAACGTCCTGCTGTTTATACATGCTCACACCAGGAGGAAGAACCAAATAAAAAGCCCCTTAGCAGCCAAATGGGCTTTCTGTAGAAGGAAAAATAACAGCCAGATACGAATTCACAGCATAAGCGACTGCTCACAGGCTCACATACATTAACACAACCAGGCTCCTAAAAATTTAGCAGCTTGGATACTAACTATCAAGCTTCCTACCATCCTCTAAGAGTTGTAAGCTTTCAGCCAAATAGTAAGTATTGTCACAGATACTTTCTTTACAAAGTTTATAAGCATCACTGGTGTGTTACTTAAGGAGCAGCAAGACAAACCCATGGGTTCACTTTAAATTTTAACCCCACCCTTATACAGTTGCTATTTCTACTAATTTAAAGATAAACTTTTGTGCACAGGCAAAACAATATACAAATGCATGTTGCAATCTGTATCTACCTGTCAGGTATTCCTTTCTTAAATATGAAAGTTGCAACGAAACAGGTGAGAACAATTTAAAAGGCACCACTTTCAAGCCATTTTGTCCCTCCTGCTGATTAGGCAGGCACTCTAAATAGGCAACAATTTTTTTTAAGAATTCATAAAACTCCTGAATTTACTACTTGAAATTGTTACTATAACCAATTAATGTGGACAGGCAGGAGGAAGAAAAGGAACAAAAATGTGGTATGTTTCAACTGGACAATTAGGAATTTTAAGAACCAGCTATTATACCTGAAAGGTAAACTCATTCAAACGGACATATAATCTCAGATTGCAAGTTTTGGCTGAGAATAAGAGTTCATCTTTAAAATGGTTAGTCATTATACATAATAAAAACAGGAGCATTAGTATTTCAACCAAAGGGATCATGTATATGCTCATTTTATCCAAAGCACAATATAGACTGTCCCAAACTACATTGTGCTCAAGCAAAGGTTTTTGCTGTTTTCTTTCACTTTAGCATTGCGTACTTTCCAAATAAAAAACAAATTTGACATGTCTACTCAAATTCTACATTTACAAAACATTCCTCACAGTCTTCTAATAATAAGGCCAAAGCAAATCCTGAAATTATAAATTAAATGCCATTACAGTATTTCATAATCAGCAGTAAACAGTGAAGCTTTCTACCTGTTTGCTTCTAAGAACATAGCTCTCTACATATCTGGGTCTCAGAAATAAGGACATAAACAAAAAAGACAATTTCTTCTAACTTAATCTTGATAAAAGCATATTACCCTGTATTTTTTCAATTCTTTAAGCACAAAATCAGATTGTCAAAATATTCAGAAAAAAAAAATCAAAGCAGAACACTATGTTATGTAGAATATTTCCTATTGCCAATTTAAAATACCATTTCCTATTGCCAATTTAAAAGCAGTAAGAAATACAACAGATACATCAGAATAAAAAAAATTTAAGATATTTTATTTCAACTAATTTTGTTTTTAATACTCAACTCAAATATATCCCCACACTTCCTTTACTGTCATGTTTATTTACTTATCCTTAACTGATTAATACTCTTGGTTAGGTAAAATACCAATCTCCAAACCTTCAATCCTTTTCACAGCTACAAAAAAGATAAGCCAGCAAAATACACAAATCTTATTTCATCTATCTAAGAAAGGGGTTGAGGCAGATAAAAGCATTTCAGAAGCTAGGCGTGGTAGTTCACATCTTTACTCCCAGCACTTGTGAGGCAGAGGGAAGTCTGTGTGATACAGGCCACCAGAGGGTACAGGGAAACCCTGTCTCAAAAAGAGAGCATTCTACAAAGTTGGGTGTGTGTCCATCAGCACAATATCCTAAGTCTAATCTTTCCTCATAATAAAAGACTGAATATAAAACTCAAAAAGAGAATTCTTGTTTCTTTGGGGCGAAAAAACTTGTTTTTCATAAATCTCAAGTGATACCCAATGTTACTACTTTTGAAAATACCTGCAGTAAATGATCCACACATTGTTTGAAAAACAGAAACAGAAAACTACTCTTCAACATTACATCTCCGAACTTGAATAATCCACTGCTGAGTTATGAAGATGAGGGACAGATAACAGCAAAGACTACATGAAAAAATAAATGCATGAAATGATCCCTATGGTAGAAATTTCTGAGCCCTTAGAAATACTTATTTTATGCATTGAACTCCCCTTTCCCCTCCCACCACCCATGAAACAAAAACAATTGATGAACAGAATTCAGTTAAAGTGAATCAAAAGGGTAGACCTTGTGGAGGCCTGCCGTCAAAGCCTAGCTGTGTCAGTTGCACAGGAAGACACCCCTTTTCTTCCTATTACAAGCAATCAACATAATGGAACATTATGATTAATATCAGGTAGTGTTAACATCTTTAAAGAAAAAAAAATGATTGCATAAAAGCCAAATGTCATAGTGCATAAATTTAGCACCAAATCATTTGTAATTTATGTAAATTGAAGAATTCTTTACCTGTTGCTTTCTTTCTGTTCCTCTAATCATCTCATTTTTCACAAGACAAATTTGAGTTTTTAAAAATACTGTTGATAAATCAACTTAAACATTAGTAATGTCTGTCAGTATAAAAAGCAAAATTTACCAGGCAAGCAAACAGGCAAACACTGTTATGTTACTTAAAGTTAGCACTTTGAGGAAGTTCTGGGCTGTATTTTTGCCTTAAAATTTACAAGATGTCAAAACTAATTAATATTTTAAACTGTTAACTAGCACAGTCTGATTTCATAAACAAATCTGCACATGGCAATTTTCTGTTTTTAACACAATGTATATATCAAGTAGAAACCTTTTGTGTACTAAACAGAATGCCATGGTATTTTATTACTTTAAGGCAGTTTAAAGAGAAGCGTGAATCATCAAGCCTAAAACAGTCAAAACACATTTTGATCAACCCTTCTGTTGCAAACTTAAGGAAAAAAAAAAAAAAAAAAAAGACCCAAATTATACCATTTTCAATTGCAAATAAAATTATGAGTGCTGTCTAATTAAAAACACTGGTACCATGGAGCAGGGCCTTCTGCTGCCCACACTACTTGGTGTTGGAAGTGCCTAATCTGTATTATATTGATTACTTGCCCAAAATAATTTCTGATGTTATGTTTCATCTGTAAATACCGTTCAGAATGTATATGGTACTTAGATCTATATACATGTGTTACAAGAAAAAAATCAAAAACCCCAGAAAAAAAGAAAACAAAACCAAAAACCCACCTTGCACACTAGTCCCAATTATAATACTCCATCCATAATTTTAGGACTATTTGCAAGAATTAACTCTACTTTTAATAATAATTTTGAAATAAGTTAACAATACAAAGTAATTTGATAACAAGTACTAATACTAAAACTGAGATACCTTCCTCAAAGTTTGACTGGAAGAAAAGAAATAATGGATTTTAAAAACCACCACTTGCTTACTTTTGTGTTCATATTCTGTGAAAATTCCAATATTGTATCGACTCTTGTCCATGCATCAGGATGTTCCTTTAAATGTGTCAGTACTTCTTGAGCCATTCTTTGCTAAAATATTACACAAAAAGAATTTTAAACTAATGTGTTCTTTTGAATTCATTAACATGTAAAGGATTAAGAAAGGCACAAATCCGTATTTACAACTTTTAGAAACATTTGAAAAATAAGCTCTTTGAGAAACTTGGTGGGTACAAGTCTAAAATCCCAACAACCCAGCCAAGTTCTTTGGCTGTCCCTTCAGCATAAGGCATCTCTGAGGAGGTTAGTGAGATTGTGTTAAAATAAGTTAAAAGTCAAGGCCAGATGACTCAGCAGGTAAAGGTGCTTACCACCAAGCCTGATAACCTGTTTATCCTCAGAACCCACATAATAGAAAGGGAAACAACCCCTGCAAGTTGTACTCTTACCTCTACACATTTGCCACAAGGTATGTACATGTGTGCACGTGCCAATGTGCACACATACACACTAAAAAAAAACACCCTAAGACATAAAGTTCTGAGTTCAAAGCCAGCCTGAGCAACACAGGAAAATCTTTAAAGCTTGTAAGGGGAAACAACAAAAATTCCCATATACTTAAGATAAATTGTGTTATACCTTGCTATATAAAGAAAGAAGACTTACTTTAACAAACTTTATGTTCAAAATTACATTTTATCAGAAGACCTGGTATAAAACTAGGTCTAGATAAGACTACAAATCCCAGCATTCGGGAGCCAAAGGCAGGTGGATCTGAGTTCCAGGCCACCTGGGGCTACAGAGAGACCTGTCTCAAAAAAAAAAAAAAAAAAAAAAAAAAAAAAAAAAAACACCTAAATCCCAAAACCTAGAGACACATAAAACTAAAAAGCCTTAGGGCCTTTTCCATTCTGTATTTTATGATACTTAAAGCTATATAAATATTCTAATGGTATTTCAGAAACTCCACTTATTTTGACTATTTAAAGCCTAGCTTATTTTGGAAGTTTCCATTTTGAATTTTTGTTATTTCCAGGTCATTTGTGTGCTTATTTAATTTTTCCTGGGGAGGGGGTTGGTCTCCATTTAGCCCTAGCTGGCCTGAAATAATACAGGCTTGATAATCTCAGAGAGATCCTACTCTGCCTCGAGGCTGCTGGGATTAAAGGCATGTTCCAACTTCGCTGATCCTTTGTCAAGTAGTTTTTTGAAAAAGAGTCTCACCATGGTGTCCAAACTGGCATTAAGTTCACTATATATTAAAGGCTGACCTCAAAACTCAGGGTTATTCTCCTGCCTCAGCCTCTTACGTGCTGGAACTATAGGTGTGAGCCACTATGTTCAGCTTCTTTCTGAAAGACACATTTTGATAGTCAGGATGTCTCATGCTGCTCAGCCTGGTTGTGAACTTGTTTTAGAGCAAAGACGTCCTCCTGCCTATACTTCCAAAGAGCTAGAATTATAGGAATGAGCTACCACCATGCCTGGCTCACTGCTTAATTAATTTAAAAAAAAAATGTTTTTAGGTGAAGAAGTGTTTTGTATACATGTATATAATGGAAGGAGGGAGAACCACAGCAAGCAGAAGCTGATGTAGATCTTGTACTGGAGGCTATCCTGAACTACAAAGCTAACACATAGCAGAAGCTGATGTAGGAGGATCTTGTACTGGAGGCTATCCTGAACTACACAGCTAACACAAAGCAGAAGCTGATGTAGGAGGATCTTGTACTGGAGGCTATCCTGAACTACACAGCTAATATATAGCAGAAGCTGATGTAGGAGAACTTGTACTGGAGGCTATCCTGAACTACAAAGCTAACACATAGCAGAAGCTGATGTAGGAGGATCTTGTACTGGAGGCTATCCTGAACTACAAAGCTAACACATAGCCGAAGCTGATGTAGGAGGATCTTGTACTAGAGGCTATCCTGAACTACACAGCTAACACAAAGCAGAAGCTGATGTAGGAGATCTTGTACTGGAGGCTATCCTGAACTACACAGCTAACACAAAGCAGAAGCTGATGTAGGAGGAGGATCTTGTACTGGAGGCTATCCTGAACTACACAGCTAACATATAGCAGAAGCTGATGTAGGAGATCTTGTACTGGAGGCTATCCTGAACTACACAGCTAACATATAGCAGAAGCTGATGTAGGAGGATCTTGTACTGGAGGCTATTCTGAACTACAAAGCTAACACATAGCAGAAGCTGATGTAGGAGATCTTGTACTGGAGGCTATCCTGAACTACACAGCTAACATAAAAACCACTTAAATTGTAAACCCATCAACTATCTGAAATCATAAAATGAAAAACAGTTTGTTGACTTTTGACATTGGATGTTTCGATGCTGGGCACTGAACCCAGAACACTCTGTATGCAAATAAATGTACATATTCTGCCAGGTGTGGTGGTGCTCACCTTTAATCCCAGCACACAGGAAGCAGAGGCAGGCAGATCTCTGAGTTTAAGTTAAGGCCATCCTGTTCTACAGAGTGAGTTCCAGTCTAGCTGGAGCTACAGAGAAACTCTGTCTCAAAAACATTAAGTAAATAAATAAATAAAATGTGCATATTCTTATCAATTATGTTTTGGACATAAAGTCTCACTACTGGTCTTAACCTCATAAACCTCTTAGCCCCAGCTTCCCAAGTACTGGGATTACAACTGTACACCATCCAGCATACCTGGCCCATCCTTTTTGTTTGTTTTTTTGTTTTGGTTTGGTTTTTTGGGTTTTTTTTGAGACAGTGTCTCCCTAATCCCCAAGCTGGCTTGGAACTTTATATGTAGACCAGGATGGCCTCAATCTCAGAGATATGCCTACTTCTGCCTCTCTTTACCTCCTGATTGCTGGGCTTGAAGGCATGGGTCCATCAGGATTTTTTTTTTTTTTGTCATTGAAGAATAAACATGAGAAAAATCATTCTTGACCTTTCTTACCTAAGAGGTAATTACTTTCTTGAGTTAGGTTGTATCTTTTCCTGTGCATATTCTCATGTGTGGATTTTATAACCATACAGTTGCAACATTACTAAACTATATATTAAAGACTACAATTAGCCAGGCGTGGTGGTGCATACCTTTAATCCCAGCACTGGGGAGGCAGAGGCAGGCGGATCTCTTTGAGTTCAAGGCCAGCCTAATCTACAGAGCTCCAGGCAAGGACCCTGTCTCAAAAATACCAAAAAGAGAGAGACAATTAATCCCAGCACGAGGGCCAGCCTGGTCTACATATGGAGACCCTGACTCAAAAACCAAAAGGCCAGCAGGAGGGATTGGAAATACAAGGTCATCTTCTGTTACCTAGGGACTTTGAAGCCAGTCTAATCTAACTGAGAACATGCCTCATTTTAAGCCTCCCCACCCACATAAAAAGTATAATTTTTTTAATTTCTTTTATATTTAAAATATTTCTAAGATCTGCCCACATTCATATATCTAGCTTCACTTTACCAAAACCTTTTCATGACACAAATGTATTTCACCAAAACCTTTCATAATCATTCTTCCAATTTCTACAAATTTGTAAGCATGAGTCAGGCATGGTCGTATATATCTGTAATCCCACCTCTTGAAATATATGAGTATATTAAATTAGACAGGGGCAAACTATATTCTATGAAAATCACAAAAATTCAATATAAAAAATTTTTATCGATAATACTATTTTTTTTATTTTTTATTTATTTTTCTCTATGTGTATGAATGTACTGTCTGCATGCAGGTCTGTGCACCCGTGTCTTGCAATGCTGCAGAGGTCAGAAGAGGGTGTCGGATTCCCCTGGAACTGGAGTTCTCCTGGAATTGGAGTTTCAGACGGTTCTCAGCAACCATGTGGGTGCTGGGGATCGAACCCAGGTCATCTGCAAGAGCAGTCGGCGCTCTTAACCACTAGTCCATCTCTCCAGACCTGGGTTTGTACTTATAATCCTTTCCCTCAGCCTCCAGAGTGATGGACTTACAAGTATATATACTCCAATGTCCAGCCACTTATATATATTTTCACACTTGACTTCATTAAGGGACTAATGGCTCTAATAAGGTTCAGTAAGTCTTTAGAAATGATCAAAGGAAAATCTATGACATTATCTAGGGGTAAAAACTCATTTCTCTCAAATTTGTTGTTGATGAGATATGGTCTCACTATATAGTGCTGGCTTGCCTAGAGCCTATAGTTATCTTCTTGTCTCTGCCTTTTGAAATTACAGGTGTGGCCGGGCGTGGTGGTGCACACCTTTGATCCTAGCACTTGGGAGGCAGAGGCAGGCAGATCTCTGTGAGTTCAAGACCAGCCTGGTCTACAGAGCAGTGTGAGCTAATTCCAGGACAGCTGGGGCTACAGGGAGTCCCAGTCTCAAAAAGACTAAAAAAGAAAAGAAATTAATTACAGGTGTGTACTTCGCCTATCCCTCAATAACAGAAATGTAAACTTTTTATAAAACTGTAAGCACAGGCTGGAGAGATAGCCTAGCAGTTAAGAGCTCTTGCAGAGGACCCGGGTTCGATCCCCAGCACCCACATGGTGGCTAAGAACTGTCTACAACTCCAATTCCAGGAGAACTCCAGTTCCAGGGAAATCTGACACCCTCTTCTGACCTCCGCGGCACTGCACGACATGAGTGCACAAACCTGCATGCAGACAGTACACTCATACACATACAAAAATAAATAAATAAATAAATAAATATTAAAAAATTAAAAATAAAATAAAATAAAACAAAACTGTAAGCACTGCCAGGCCTGGTGGTGCATGCCTCTATTCCCAGCGCTTCGGAGGCAGAGACAGGCAGATCTCTGTAAGTTCAATGCCAACCTGGTCTACGTAGTGAAATCCAGGACAGCTGGGGCTATAGGGAGACCCTGTCTCAAAAAGACCAAAATTAAAATATAAAGACAAAAGGTAAATTAATTAAAATAATAAGTATCAAGGATCTGTAACTAGTCAAAATTACTTGTTCAAACTGCTACCCTGTCAGATCTTTAGCCCAGGATGGCTTTGAACTGCTTTAATTTCCAAGTGCTAGAACTTCAAGTCTGAGCTGTACCAGGTCTAGATGGGTCAGATCATTTGATATGATAAGCATTCTACATGTAAACACTTTTCTAGGCTATTAACCTTTTTTTTTTTTTGGTCTTTTCCAGACAGGGTCTCCCTGTACCCTCAGCTGTCCTGGAACTCACCTGTAGATCTGGCTGGCCTTTGAACCCACAAAAATCCACCTGCGTCTGCCTCCCAAGTGCTAAGATTAAAGGCGTGCGCCACCACAACAGGCTTTTTCTCTTTTTAGTATTATCTTTTGTTTCACCCTCTATATACATATTTTTGCTATTAATTATAATCATAATATTTGAAGTCAAGAATACTATCCTCAAGGTATTATTTTCTGTATTTTGTCTTCATTTCCCACTCTTCTGTTACCTTAAAATCTCAAAAGTTGGGCTTGGCGTGGTGGCAAAGGCAGGCGGCCAGCCTGGTCTACATGGAGAGCTCCAGGCCAGCTGGGACTAAAGGGAGACCCTGTCTCAAAAATTTAAAAAATGGGGCTGGAGAGATGGCCTAGCGGTTAAGAGCGCCGACTGCTCTTGCAAAGGACCCGGGTTCAATCCCCAGCACCCACATGGCAGCTGAGAACCGTCTGTAACTCCAATTCCAGGGGAATCCGAGACCCTCGTCTGACCTCCGCGGCATTGCATGACACGGGTGCACAAATCTACATTCAGACAGTACATTCATACACATAAAAATAAATAAATAATAAAATTTTTTTTTTAATTTTAAAAAAATCTCAAAAACTTAAAAACAAAAGGCACAAAAAGCTAAAGTGTTAAAAATTCTAGCATCTCCCTGTGCTACTACTAAATGAATGATAAAAGCCATGTCTGTTGCTAAGCCATAGACAAAGAGTTCAGGATACTTAACAGAAAACAATATTGGAGAAAATATCCAACATTCCCCTTGTGTTTTTTTCTTTCTAGCTTTTTTAAAGTGTATGAATGTACTGTCTGCATGTAGGTTTGTGCACCCATGTCGTACATACAATGCTGCAGAGGTCAGAAGAGGGTGTAGGATTCCTCTGCAACTGGAGTTAAAGACGGTTCTCAGCCGCCATGTGGGTGCTGAGGGTCGAACCCCAGTCCCTCTGCAAGAGCAGTCGGCACACTTAACCACTAGGCCATCTCTCCAGCCCCTCTTCCTAGCTTTCTAATTGTCTAAAAATAGGGGGGGGAAAGCAATGCTTAAAACATAAGCCAGGGCCAGGGGAGGTAGTGCACACCTTTAATCGCAGCACTCGGGAGGCAGAGGCAGGTGGATCTCTGAGTTCAAGGTCAGCCTGGTCTATAGAGTACTCCAGGCCTGCTGGGACTAAACGGAGACCCTGTCTCAAAAAGAAAAAAAAAAAAAGTGATGATTAAAAAATTCATAATGGGCCAGCATGGGGGCACACACCTTTAGTTGCAACACTCAGGAAGCAGAGGCAGAGGCAGGCAGATCTCTGTGAGATCAAGACCAGCCTGGACTACATAGAGACCCTGTCTCAAAAAGCAAAAAATTTAAAGAGTAAATAAAAACTTTTTCAGAAAAAATTCATGAGGCTGGAGAGATGCTTATCAGTTAAACTCCACCAATTAAAAGTACTGGCTACTCTTGCAAAGATCCTAGGCTTAGTTCCCAGCACCCAAATGGTACAAAGTACCCATCTAATTCTAGTTCCAAGTTATCCTATGCCCTCTGCTGACTTCCACAGGCATTGCATGCACATGGTGCACTTATAGGCAAAATGCTCATACACATAAAATAAAAATGAGTAAGGTTTTTAAGTAGCTGGACACAATAGTAAGACGTTTAAATAGCTGGACACAGTAGTAAGACGTTTAAATAGCTGGACACAGTAGTAAGACGTTTAAATAGGTGGACACAGTAGCACGTGCTTGGAGCCAAGAGGATCATGAATTCAGAGAAATTCAAGACCCTTGACAGCCACCTTGTTTGCCTGTCTGTAAAAAAAAACCTTAAGAGTGCTTGCCTAACACTTAAGAAGCCCTGGGTTCAATTCTCAGTACCGTATAAACCATGTGTGGGGGCACATGCCTGTAATCTTACTTTGGAAGTAGAGGCAGGAGAATCAGAAGTTCAAGGTCAGCCTAGGTAACATAAGACTTTAAGGGAAAAAAAAAGATTAAGTTATATGATAACCTTCTATTTATACACCTGATCTGTCACAGTTGTAACTGAACATAAAGTCCTTTATGAAAAGGTAACCCACTGCTCGTTCTTTTTAGACAGTACCCTGTGATGACTTATTTCTAGAAGTGTTCCTGAAAAGACGGAAGGAAAAAAAAGAAAAAAAAAAAGCCAGGAATGGTAGTCCACACTTTTAATTCCAGCATTCAGGAGACATAGGCAGGTGTTCCTCTATAAATTTGAGGCCAGCCTTGTCTTCACAGCAAGTTTTTGGCAGCCAGGACTACACAGACCCTATCTCAAACAGGAATATTCCTAAATTTGGGGGGGGGGGAGGTTTGGGTTTTTTTGTTTGTTTTTTCGAGACAGGGTCTCCCTGTAGCCCCAGCTGTCCTAGAACTCACTCTGTAGTCCAGGCTGGCCTTGAACTCAGAGATCCGCCTGCCTCTGCCTCCCAAGTGCTAGGATTTAAGGCCTGCGCCACCGCGCCCGGCCAAGTTTCCTACTCTTAACCTCATCTAAAATTAATTTCACCAGACCAATTGTCAATATAATTCCAAATTTTAAGCTATAGAATCTTTAATAAAAGATTTTAATAAATGTCATAATTCACCCAACTGTTGCATTTTAATAATTTTATAAAATTTAAAATTAGCTGGGCTACTTACCTGGGCTCCTTCTCCATGGTATAAACAGTTCACCACATTGTCTAAAAGGTTGATATCCAGTTTTTGGCTGAAATCGAGCAGCTGCCGAGCTGCATGGTCTGCTAACATTGTCATAATTGCTGGCATAGATTACTGAAAGAAAAAAAAATGACCTATGAAGTTTTGATTACTACTCAAACTTTTTACTCAAGTAATTTAACTTCAAACTTATTCATGCCAAAGTTTATACAGAGAGGATTAAAAATTGTACCTCTTATGGAAACATATAAAAAAACAAGAACTGCATTACCTGGCTACCCAATAGCACCACTGAGTAAAAACAGGGTTTTACTCAACTTCTAGTGTTACTACTCTGCTTACATTTATAAAGCATACTAGTCTATTTCTGAAGTGAATCCAGTATAATTCCACATCCCTAATGCTGTTAGTACAAGGATTAAAAAAAACCCTTGCACTTTTCTTTTTGCAGTAGAGAAGTGAAGGGGAGACAGGCTCACTGTGTAAGCCACGGTTGTCTTCAAATTTCCAGGTTCCCTGACTAGGCTCCACAGTGTGGTGATTACAGAAGCATGAAGCCATATCCAGGCTAGTTATAGGTTTTCATGATTTTTGTTTTAAATTTTTTTCTCTCTCTCTTTTTTTTAATGTGTATGTGTGTATGTCCATGTGTGTGCAGGTGCCCACAGAGGCCAAGAGGAAGTTGGATTATGTGGAGCTGGTGGAAGAGCAACCAGTGCTCTTAATCGCGGGACTGTCTCTCCTGCCTTGTTTATTTTCTTGTGTGTGTGCTCTGCAGTGTATGCGCAGGTAGATGATAATCCAGGCTGAAAGGACGAAGCCGCCCAGTTTTGGGGCCCACCAGATGAGGATCCAGAGCCTTCAAGCCCTGCTTCGCGCGTGGGGCAGCCGGGAAGCAGGAAGTGGCGGAGGGCGTGTGCGAGTGACTTCGCATCACCAGTGAGGGGCGGGGAAGGAAGCGGAGCAAGTATTTTTTTTATTTATTTCGGTATGTGTATGAATGTACTGTCTGCATGCAGGTCTGTGCACCTGTGTCATGCAATGCCACAGAGGTCAGGAGAGGGTGTCGGATTCCCCCGGAACTGGAGTTCTCCTGGAATTGGAGTTTCAGACGGTTCTCAGTGGCCATGTGGGTGCTGGGGATCGAACCCGGGTCCTCTGTATGAGCGGTCGGCACTCTTAACCGCTAGGCCATCTCTCCAGCCCATGATTTTTGTTTGAGTCCTGGTCTCTAGCTGAGGTTGGCCCCTATGGCCTTGAACCACTGATCCTTTTGCCTATCTTCACTTTTCCAGTTCTGTGCTCCATGCTGTGCTGCCATGCCTGATTTATGCAGTGCTGGGGCAGGCTTTCTACCAACTAAGCTATGCCTCCCCACCCTCTTTACAAGCTTTGACAATACAAATTTAAGTATGGTTTAGAAGATCCTAAGTATGGTTTAGGATCTTCTGAATACTTCAGTATAAATTCCTTTCACATCTTTGCAATATAGTGAACAGGATGCTAAAACATTAAATTTAAGTATATATGTTTCCTATTATAAGCAGTTGTGGTCTTAACAAAGCTTTATACCCAATTTCCTAAACTGCTACATGTACTGTAAGCCCTCAACTGAGTCTGAGCACTAAAACATCTACAAAAAAAGCATGATGCCATATGCCTATAGTCCTAGCACATAGAAGGTTAAGACAAGTATGTTAAGTTCCAGGCCAGTTTGGGCTCCATAGTAAGGTTCTATAATTCAAAATCATCTTCAAACACACATATCCCTTAATATATGACCAAGAGGCCGGGCGTGGTGGCGCACAACTTTAATCCTAGCACTTGGGAGGCAGAGGCAGGCGGATCTTTGTGAGTTCAAGGCCAGCCTGGTCTACAGAGTGAGTTCCAGGACAGCTGGGGCTACAGGGAGACCCTGTCTCAAAAAGACAAAAANCATTCAACCACTGAGCTACAACTCTGCTCCTTTCTCGTTTAAATTATATCACAATAAATATTTCTATACATATTGCATTTTCCAAATGGAAGATTTAGTCATTTTATTTTATTTATTTATTATTTTTATTTCCGTACGTGTATGAATGTACTGTATGCATACAAGTTTGTGCACCCGTGTTGTGCAATGCCGCGGAGGTTAGAAGAGGGTGTCGGATTCCCCTGGGACTGGAGTTCTCCTGGAATTGGAGTTTCAGACGGTTCTCGGCCGCCATGTGGGTGCTGGGGATCGAACCCAGGTCCTCTGTAAGAGCAGTCAGCGCTCTTAACCGCTAGGCCATCTCTCCAGCCCCAGATTTAGTCATTTTAAACAAGATGAAAATTCACCTCAATACTGCTTAATACTTGGACTAACAGAGCAAAATTTGTTCCTTTTTTGAGACAGGGTCTTCCTATGTAGCCTTGGCTGGCCTAGAACTTTATAGGTTAGTTACGCTGGAATCTAACTTCTAGTAATCCACCTGCCTCTCTGCCTCTTGAGTGCTAGGATTAACCTGGTGTCAGATATGTAGTTTTTGTTTTTTGGTCTTTTTCGAGACAGGGTCTCCCTGTAGCCCCAGCTGTCCTGGAACTCACTCTATAGACCAGGCTGGCCTTGAACTCACAAAGATCCGCCTGCCTCTGCCTCCAGAGTGCTGGGATTAAAGGCGTGAGCCACCATGCTGGCTCAGATATGTAGTTTTAAAAGCAACTGAAGAGCCGGGCATGAGTTCTTTGTGAGTTCAAGGCCAGCCTGGTCTACAGAGTGAGTTCCAGGACAGCTGGGGCTACAGGGAGACTCTGTCTCGAAATAAATAAATAAATAAATAAATAAATAAATAAATAAATAAATAAAATAAAAGCAACTGAAGAATGGGGTTTAGCTCAGTGATAGAGCACATGATTAGAATGCATGTGAGGCTCTGGAATTTGATGCCTAGTACCAAAGTTGAAAATAAAACTTCAAATATACAAATATGCACAACTTACTGCCTGTGCTTGCTTAATAAACTCAAGGATATCTTCTTTCAAAGCCTGATGAATTTTTGATGAGCCTTTATCATCCCACAGACAGACTGCATGCACATCCCTGTAAAAAATAAAGCAGGTAAGCAAACAGTAATGAAAAAACACAGGTCAAATTCTTCTTGGGCTTTACATTAGTTTCCACAGACATGGTAGACTAAAGTAATGGTGCCAAAATCCATTCACAAGACCTCTTACCACATAGAGCTGTTTCTATTATTTTCTCTGGGTACTGATTTCTGTGTTAACTCTCTATTTGTTATATAAAATGTTATTATAAAAGCATGTCTCACAGGGTGTGGTGGCACACGCCTTTAATCCTAGCACTTTGGAGGCACTGGCAGGCGGATCTCTGAGTTCAAGGCCAGCCTGGTCTACAGAGCAAATTCCAAGACACCTGGGGCTACAGGGAGACCCAGTCTCAAAAAGACCCAAATAAACAAACAAACAAATAAATGCAAGTCTCTGTCCTAAAAGTTAATTGCTAGTAACATTTTATCTGCCAGGAATGGTGACACATATCTTTAGCCCCCAGCACTTTGAAGGCAGAAACAGGCATATCTGTTTGACAGGGCCAACCTGGTCTATGGTCTACATAGTTCCAGGCAAGCAAGGAACACACAATGAGACCCTGTCTCAAAAAAAAAAAAAAAGTGAGCGAGCAGGGGAAATAACTAAAGTGCCTTTTGTTTTTGGTGTTTTTAATTTAAGGTCTCCCTGTAGCCCCAGCTGGCCTGGAACTCAGAGATAGGTCTGCTGGGGTTAAATTCCTGTACCATTAGGTCGGCCCCTAAGATGCATTTTTTTTGTTTGTTTGTTTTTTTTTATTATTATTTATTTATTTTTGTATGTGTATGAATGTAGTGTCTGCATGCAGGTCTGCGCACCCGTGTCGTGCGATGCCGCGGAGGTCAGAAGAGGGTCTCGGATTCCCCTGGAACTGGAGTTCTCCTGGAATTGGAGTTACAGACGGTTTTAGCCGCCATGTGGGTGCTGGGGATCGAACCCGGGTCCTCTGCAAGAGCGTCGGTGCTCTTAACCGCTAGGCTATCTCTCCAGCCCCAAAATATAAATAATTTTAAAAAGAGGTTCAATAAAAAAAGTTCAAAAGATCCAGCTGGGGATATATATGGCTCACTTGGCCCTGGGTTTGATGCCCAGCAGTGTATAATCACAGTAGTCTGGAGGTAAAAGCAGGAAAATCAAAAGTTGGAGAGCATCCTCACCTACAAAAGCAGCTGGGAGACCAGCCTGAGCTATATGAGACCTGTCTCAACTAAATAAATAAGCAGGCCATCCAGAAGGCTAAGCCCAGTGGGCTACTGTAACTAGCACTAGGAGGCAAATGCAGGAGGATAGCAACAAGTTCAACAGCAGTCTATGATCCTTATGGAGATCTGCTATCAAAAAGTCCAAGCTGGGGGCTGAAGAGATAGCCTAGCGGTTAAGAGCACCAATTGCTCTTGCAGAGGACCAGGGTTCGATCCCCAGCACCCACATGGCGGCTGAGAACCGTCTGTGACTCCAATTCCAGGAGAACTCCAGTTCCAGGGGAATCCGAGACCCTCTTCTAACCTCCGCGGCATTGCACGACACGGGTGCACAGACCTGCATGCAAACAGTACATTCATACACATTCAAAAATAAATTTAAAAAAATTAAAAAAAAAAGTCCAAGCTGGGTGTGATGGTGCACATCTTTAATCCCAGCACTCTGGAGGCAGAGGCAGGAGGCTCTACAGTTGAAGGCCAGCCTGGGCTAAAAAGGGATCCCCACCCCCATCCAAAAAAAAAATCCAGAAGTGTCACATACATAATGTAAAAATCAAGAAATTGCCTGGCATTTCAGCACAAGATGCCTGTAATCCCAGCACTTAGAAGGTGAGAGTAGGATGACTGACAAGGCCTTCCCTCAGCTACATGAGACCTTTTCTCCAAAAACACAAACCAGCAGTTATTTCCAGACCAGCTGGGACTAAAAAAAGGATACCCTGCCTCAAAAAAAAAAAAAAAAAAAAAAAAAAAAGCAGTAATAATAGGCTTAGAATCTCAACAGATAGGGAAGTCCTGGGAGACACAGAGACCCTGATATATGGAAATAAGATCTAAACAGTAAGAATAAATTCCTCTACCTTCAAATTCCATAGATTTTTAAAATTGACACAATCTTGGGGCTGGAGAGATAGCCTAGCGGTTAAGAGCACCGACGCTCTTGCAGAGGACCCGGGTTCGATCCCCAGCACCCACATGGCGGCTAAAACCGTCTGTAACTCCAATTCCAGGAGAACTCCAGTTCCAGGGGAATCCGAGACCCTCTTCTGACCTCCGCGGCATTGCACGACATGGGTGCACAGACCTGCATGCAGACACTACATTCATACACATACAAAAATAATAATAAAAAAAAATTTTTTTAATTGACACAATCTTAAAAATAAAAGCTTAAGCAGGGCGTGGTGGCCCACGCCTTTAATCCTAGCACTGGGGAGGCAGAGTCAAGGAGATCTCTGAGTTCAAAGCCAGCCTGGTCTACATAGTGAATTCTAGGTCAGCGGGGACTAAAGGGAGACCCTGTCTCAAAAAAGACCAAAAAATATAAAATAAAAGCTTAAACACAGGTCCAATAAGCAGCAATATCTATGCTTCAAAACTTTTTAGCTTTTGGGGGGTGAAATATTGAAATCAATTTTTCTTCTATGCTGTTACAACAGTTCAAAAGATACACACACACACACACACACACACACACACACACAGACTTGGTAAAGCGCCCCTGTAAAGTTCCACTTTCGGGCACACTGCCTTTAAATTGCAGTTCCCATGTTAGATTTGGGGGGGAGATCAGGCTTAACATGTAGGTGTTTAAATAGTCTGCCATTCTAGCGGTTAACTTGGAAATGACCTACCTATTCTTGACCTATAGGTAACACAGAAATGGCCGCTTTGTGGTCAAGGCCAAGTACATTTAGTCGTCCAAATCAAACAGCTTCCAAAACATTCTTTCCACTACCAACCAGGCCCCACACGCTTAAAATACACAATCGGGCAAGCAGTAAACAGCTATAGCAAGAGACGTGAAACCAGAAGTGCTTTTTCTTGATTCCTCTCCATCCTAAATTCCACTCACTGGGATTGCATATCCTAGGGATCATCCAGCAATGCTGTGACTCTACACGTGATTACCTTCAATGCCACTTCAAGCAGCAACAAACTACCGGCTGCCATACCCCCCCCCCCAAAAAAAAAGAAAATCGTAATCCTTGCTTTAATGCAACTTCAAACTAGCTGAAAAAAAAAAAAAAAAAAAACAGTTGCTACAAAAGATTGCTGCTTAGGTGTGTGGGCCTCGGCTGCTTCATTCAGTAGAAACACGCCTCACTAGCAAGGGCCCGCCCTCCCCTGGCTCCCACCCGAACGACTAGCAGTACTTCTAACTATAGCTCAAAGGAGCACGCACTCACCCCGCCCATACTCGGAGGAGGCATTTAGACCAGGCTCCGTAAGTTCACCGCCCCATTCTCTATGCAGCATGGCCTGTGCAGGCAAAGGTCCGGCTGGCTAAGTTTGGGATTCCTAACTACACGACCACCACCTCCCCAGCACCCCAAACTCAAGACTGGAATGAAGGAGAATCAGAGCATCCTTCACTGTCCATGGCCAGCCGTGAAACGATTCGACCAACTCCACACACACAAGCCCCGGAAAAAGCTACAACACAAACCCCCGCTTGCAAATCGCTTAAAAATGAACTCATCTCTCCTACTTCTTGTCCCACCGCATAAACAAAAAGCACACTAGGCTTACGAGTTTCCCCAACGAAGGGACTCTGGAGCCCCTCCCTCCCCCATCCCAAGCTCTCCACCGAGGGGGCCACGTGATGCAGGCGGACGTTTCAATGCTGCTGCACTAAATATTTCTGGAAACTTCCACTCCTAATAATTTACAGAGGTGTTCATGAAATCACCCCAACTCTCCCGAGCCTTTTGGACGCGGGTAGCCCTTCCACCCACGCGCAGGGGGCTCTGCCTCCCCGCCACGCTCCTCGCCTTCCTCCGCCGCCACCCGCACACACCGATGCCCCAGCCAAGCGCTCCCCTCCCGTGGCCGCCTCCCCGCCTCCATCGCCGGGCCACAGGCAGCAGCGCTCCCATTCAATCGCAGGCTCCGCCGTCCGCCCTCCGCCCGCCTCGCGTCTACTCCCGGGCCGCCGCGCCCCGCACCGGCCTGCGCCCGCCCGCCGCGCCGCCGCCCGACCCTCGGCCCCGAACACTGGACTTACCCAGAAATTCAACCAACTGCTTCTTCCTTCCTTGTCCGGGATTACGGCGAGGGAAGGTGGGGAGGGGGGAAAGGGGGCACCAAGGTGGGTTTCAGTTTTCCCACCTTCAAAAAAGGGAAATTAAAAAGCAGAGAGAAGGGCAAAAAAAAAAAAAGCTCAATATTTACTATTCCAGGGACAACTCCACCCAACACACACACACACAACACACACACTTACACTCGCACACGCGCGCGCGGCCCCCCCCCAAAAGGGGTATTAATCTAAGGAATAAATGCTCCCGCCCGGTTGGGGAGGGCGGAAAGGGGGAGGGGAGCGGGTCGGTGCCCGAGACAAGCCCCCGGACCCTCGGGCCGCAGGCGGCGGCGGGAGCAGCGGAAAGGAGTCCGCACGGCTCGGGCTCTGCCGCCAGATGCAGCCCGACTCCCCCTACCACACACGGCTCCCGAGCTCCCGCGGCTGCGGCGCCGGACCACGACCCCGGCTCGCCTAAACTTTCCCCCTCCGCGTGCTCCTCAGCGACTGGTGGCTCCCCCCTCCCCGCTGGGTGGTTGCACGGACGGCTGCAGCAAAGACTGGAAGAGGCAAGGCCGCCGGGGCTGTAGCTACTGTTGCTCGTGCTGATGCTGTACGCTCCCGCTGCTACTGCCGCGGTCGCTGCAGCCGCTTCTCCCCCTCCTCCTAGTGCCTCAAACTCGGAACCGGTTGAAACCGGTTCAGACTGGGAGATTCCATCTCGGTTGAGTTTTCAGCCCATGGCGCCGCGGAGCGTTTGGAACCTGGGCCTCCGCCCCCAGCCCGTGCGCCCATTGGCCGAGCTCGGCCACAGCCGCGCCATCGGCCTGTCTCTCATTGGTCCGAGCGCCTGTCCATTTCGCCTCAAGGCTCCACACGAGCCTGCCGCTTCTGCCCCCGCCTCTTTCCAGCAGAGATTTGCCCGCAGAGTGGGGGAGGGGAGGCGGGGCGGGGCGCCGAGGAGTGAGGAGGGGGTGGAGGAAGAGAAGGTGGGACTTCGAACAGAGCCCGGCCAAGAAGAGAGCCCAAAAGCCGCACGGACGATTTGCTCGTCGGACCTGTCAATCAAACCCGGCCCGCCTTCGACTTCCCTTCCCCCTCCGGTGGTTCCCCCTCCCTGCGCTTCGCTCTCAGACTCGGCCTCTCCTGCGCGGCCATTGGCTAGGCGCCTTTGGTGACGTAGAAGGTGGGGCCCAGCCTGGGCACTGGTGGCGGCGCGAGTTTGAGCTCAGCGCGCGGCGGCGTTTCCTTGGCTTCCCAGGATCTGAGCTGGTCCGCCCCCTCCGTCTCCCGCCAACCTGCGGGGGCCTCGGCTCGCTGGCAGCCGCACAGACCTTTGGATGGGGTCTGCTCTGAGAGAAGGGAGGGCACAACCTGTTGTTTTACACCAGGATGGACGGGAGAAAAAAAGCCGAAAGGAGCACGGGGGAGGCTGACCGCAGGCCCCGGACCTCCGATCCATTGTAGAGGCCTGGCTCCGGGCACTGGAGTTGGAGGGTAATCCGAGCAGAAGTTGGCGTGAGCTGTGCGGCGCGCAGCCTTGGCGCCTCGTGATCTCACAGCCCTGGAAAAGGTACCTAGTTACTGAACAAGCCTCCTTGTTTTTAATGTTAACTTCCCCAGGCTGGAATTAGGCTCCTTCAAACAACAAATCCTTCTTAAAAATAAAACACTGAAATTAAATCCCCGTTGGTTTAGCAACTTATATTTTCACTGAGTAATCTTTGTCGACTTCTTTCAATTTGGTGCCCTTAAGCTGGCACGGTCAGTTTTTCTTTTTATTGTAGCTGCCCTTCACCTACTTCATCACATCCTCAAATAGTATGTTCCATGAAAGTCACGCACATGGCTTTTCACGTGGTTGTTTGTTTGCTCCCAAGCGTCCAAAAGTCAGCTCTGCTGACTCTTCTTGCTTAAAAGAAGCAAGCAACCCACAAAAACTACTAGGTCCATTGTGCCACCAAGAGGTGGGTAAAATAATATATTAAACCAACACAATTGGCCTAGTAGACTAACACAGGCCTGAAGTCCCAGGCCTTGGGAGATGGATCAGGAATTGAAGGTCATCCTCAGCTACAAATTGAGTGCCAGTTGGTATCTCAAAATAAATAAAAATTCAGACCGCAGATCTGATATGTGTCTATACTTTTTTCAGTACCTTCAGTTAATATCAAACATTTCCATGTCCATATCCATATACTTTGGGTGGGATGTGGACATGGAAATAAATTGTGCCTGCTATCCAGTAGGATAACTTTGTGCAGTGTTCTGGTGAATTCCTGAAGCCCTGTGAGGTATTTTGTAAATTTTTTTTGCACACCCAAGCCTATATTATTCCCATGTTTACTTGTTTGGGTGGAGGAACACTTGCCACAGCTCCAGGGTAGAGGTCAGAGGACAGCTTTGTGGAGTCAGATCTCTCCATCCTTTACATGGATTTCAGGAATTTGACTCAGGTGCCAAGGCTTTTGAGGAAAGCTTTTACTTACCGAGCCATTTTGCTAACTGATTTGTTTTTGGAAACAGACTCCCAGTGTTACACAGGCTGGCCTCCAACTCTCAGCATCCTCCCCTCAACCTTCTAAGCACTGCTAACTAGTTCCCATTATATTAACACAGGGTCTCAGTAAATTGCAGAGACTGGCCTTGAATTCAAGTACTGGGTGAGATTACACTTATCTGCTACCATGCCCATCTAAAGTTTTTTTATTTTTTGTTTGCTGTTGGTTTGTTGTCATTTTGTTTTGTTTTATATTTGGTCTTTTTGAGATAGGGTCTCCCTGTAACCCTAGGTGGCCTGGAACTCCCTATGGAGACCAGGCTGGCCTGGAACTCAGGGAGCCCTGCCTGCCTTGGCCTCCCAAGTACTAGGACTAAAGGTATGCACCACCATAATTAAAGTTATCTTTAGTTTTAAAAATATTTGTCAATGCCCAGCCTTAAAGTTATTCTAAATTTTAAAGATAATACTTGGCTAGGCATGGTGGTGCATGCCTTTAATCCTAGCATTTGGGAAGCAGAGGCAGGTGGATCTCTGTGAGATAGAGGCCAGCCTAGTCTATGTTGTTAGTTCCATGCCAGCTGTGGCTACAAGGAGACCCTCTCTCAATAAAAAATAAAATAAAATAATTGCCAAGTGTGGTGCATGTTACAACCACAGTGCTCAGTAGGCTGCAGAGGGCTGGATTGTGCCAGGAATTTTAAGCTAGCCTGAGCTACAAGGCAAGTCGTTATCTCCAAGAACAAAACAAGGGGCTGGAGAGATGGCCTAGCGGTTAAGAGCGCCGACTGCTCTTGCAGAGGACCCGGTTCGATCCCCAGCACCCACATGGCAGTTGAGAACCGTCTTTAACTCCAGTTCCAGGGGAATCTGATGCCCTCTTCTGACCTCCGCAGCATTGCACGACACGGGTGCACAAACCTGCATGCAGACAGTACATTCATACACATACAAAAAAAAAAATAAAAACAGTATTAAAAAAATGTAAAACTCCATCAGCATTAACAATTCCTACAAAGGCAAAAGGAGTATTAAAATTTCCCTCTATCAGCTCCTTTCCCATCCTTTTTCATGCCCTCAGGGACCTGTTTGTATACTTTGAGAGGTATTCTATGCTTGGTTAACTTATATAACATACTGCTTTTACTTACTAGTTCAAAATGTTTGTGTCTACTTCTTCCTTGTTTGTCTTTTTTTTATTATTTTTTCAGAAGGAGTTCTTTTTGAAACAGGGTCTCCCAATAGCCCCAGCTGGTCTGGAACTCAACCAGGCTGGCCTTAAACTCACAGAGAACGACTGACCTCCCTCTTGCTCCTGAGTGCTGAGATTAAAGGTGTGTACCACCACGCCCAGCTTTCCTTTTTTTTGACACAGGGTATCATGTCAGGCAGTGAACTCACTATATTGCTGAGACTTACTTTGGTCTTCTAGTCTCTACTCCCCCAGGGCTGAGATTACAGACATGGGCCACTATGCCAACTCTACCCATCCTTTCAATACTAGAAATGATTCAAAAGTTTACCCTTCAATGCCGGGTGTGGTGGTGCACACCTTTAATCCTAGCACTGGGGGGGACGAAGGCGGATCTTTGTGAGTTCAAAGCCAGCCTGGTCTACATAATGAGTTCCAGGGCTGGGGCTACAGGGATACCCTGTCTCGAAAAGACCAAAAAAAAAAAAAA
>VZQC01003447.1:1704180-1722620 GCA_009823505.1 Rhizomys pruinosus | reverse complement strand
TATTTTTTTTTTTTTTTATCTTTGTATGTGTATGAATGTACTGTCTGCATGCAGGTCTGTGCACCCGTGTCGTGCAATGCCGTGGAAGTCAGAAGAGGGTCTCGGATTCCCCTGGACTCTGTAATTTAAAAAGTAGACCATGAGCATTTTTCTGTTTGGTGGTTTGTTTTTGTTTGTTTGTTATATTTTGAGAGTTCCTATATAGTCCTGGCTTGAACTCACAGAGATCAGTCTGCTTGTGCCTCCTGAATGCTGGGATTAAAGGTGAGTGGCACTATGCCTGGCTGTTAAGTGATTTTCTGTTTTTTTGAGCTAACCAACCACTTTATGTAGCCCAAGCTAGCCTTGAGTTTCTGGGGCTCCTGTTTCACCCTCCCAGTGCTACAGTTACAGGGCACCACTACACCCAGACACTCACAGTTTTGTGTGTATGTGTATGGTGCTGGAAATCAATCTCAGGGCAAGCACTCTACCTTTCTTATTGCCCCAGCCCTAGTCATAGCCTTTTTTTTTTGAGGCTGGGTCTCCCTTTAGTTCCACTTGGCCTGGAGCTTGCTATGTAGACCAGGCTGCCTTCAACTCACCGAGATCCACCTGCCTCTGCCTCCTGAGTGCTGGGATTAAAGGTGTGCGCCTCCATGCCTGGCCTAAGACAGTTCTTGGCCACCATGTGGGTGCTGGGAATCGAACCCGGGTCCTCTCCAAGAGCAGTCAGTGCTCTTAACTGCTGAGCCATCTCTCCAGCCCCTGTCATAGTCTTTTAACTTGACCTTTTGGCTCTGAGCTTTTTGAGGAATACACAAATTATAAAGTTATAGGAAAGTCTCATTTGAATATCAGAATTAACCATTTCACCATTTAATTTACTTCTTTATTTGAGACAGGGTCTTTCTACATAGCCAAAACTAGTCTGTAATTCACTATGGAGGCCAGTGTCCTTGAACTCTCAGTAATCCTTTTGTAATCCTCTTGTCTCTGCCTCCTGAGAGCCAGAATTAAAGGCATGGACCTCTTCCACCTGCTTGACTTTTTTCACCCAGATTTTTTTTTTTATACCCAGATTTTTGAGAGTGTTTCAACTCTATAGCCCAAACTAGACTTGAACCCCTGAAACTACTCCTGCCTTCCTCTCCCAAGTACTAGGATTATTACTGTGGGCCACCTGGCCTGGTTTGGCTTTACTTTCAAAGTAGATTTACATTGCTCATATTGGGATTGGAGAAATGGCCTAGCAATTAAGACAACTGACTGCTCTTGCAGAGGACACACATTCAGCTTCCAGAACCCACATGGCAGTTGACAGTAGTTCATAACTCCAGTTCCAGTGGATCCGACACCCTCTTCTGACCTCAACATTGCAGGACATGAGTGCACTTGCATACATGCAGGGAATACATACACACAAAATTTTTTTTTTTTTAAAGGCAAGTCATCACTTTGTTCAAACATTTTGCTGGCTTCCCCAAACAAGGGCAGGGTGTGGTTGTGCACGCCCAGCACTCTGGAGCCAGAAGCAGGTAGATATCTGAGTTCAAGGCCAAACAAGAGCCTAGAGATGGCTCAGTGGTAAGCAGAAGACCTGAGTCTGATTCCCAACACCCACATAGTAACCATCTGTAACTCCAGTTCCAGGGGATCCAACACCCTCTTCTGGACTCCTCGGGCATTGCACAACACTGGTGCACTCACCCACATGCAGGCTGTACACTCATATACATAAAATTTAAAAAAAATAATAAGCCAGGCATGGCAGCACATGTGTTTAATCCTAGCACGTGGGAGATCAAGGCCATCCTGGTCTACATACTGAGTTGTAGGCCAGCTGGGGCTACAGGGAGACAAGACAGAGACAGACGAAAGAAAAAGGAAAGGAAAGGAAGGGAAGGGAAGGAAGAAAGAGAGAAAGAAAGAGAGAAAGAAAAAATAATAATAAATAACTAAAAGTCTGGCATGACAGAGTGCGCCTTTAACCCTAGTATTTGGCAGGTAGAGGCAGACAAGTCTCTCTTAATTCCTGAATTGAGGGCATAGTCCACCACACTTAGCCCCTTGAATTTAACACTCACTACCGACTCTTTGCCCAGGACTCTAGTTGTTTGAGCTCAGAAAAGAGTTTCTGAAGCCAGGTGTGGTGGTAGACACCTTTGATTCCAGCATTCAACAAGCAGAGGCAGGTGGATCTCTGTGAGTTCAAGGCCAACCTGTTCTACATAGCAAGTTCCAGGCCAGCTGGGGCTACAGGGAGACCCTTTCTCAAAAAGACAAAAAAAAAGTTCTGGTATTATGACCAAGCTTAAAAGGCAGACAAAAATAGTGGCTCATGCCTATAATCTCAGCACTTGGAAGACTGAGGCATAAGAATTTTGGGAGTTTGAGGCCATCTTGTGCTACATAGGAAATTCCAGGTCAGCCTGGGCTACAGATCGAACAAAAACAAAACAAAAAAAGAATAAAAACTCAAAGAGCTTGCCTAGCATGTAAGAAACCCTGGGTTCAGTTCCCAGCACTGAATAAACCAGGCATGGTGGTTTAGGCCTGTAATCGTATAGCATTACAAAAGTAGACAGGAGGAGCAGAAGTCCAGAGGCAGAGGCAGGCGGATCTCTGGGAGTTCCAGGACAGCTGGTCTACATAGTGAGTTCCAGGATAGCTGAGGCTACAGGGAGACCCTGTCTCAAAAAGACCAAAAATAATAATAATAATAATAATAATAATAATAAACTAAAAAGGGGGAGAGATGGCTTAGCGGTTAAGAGCACTGGAAACCCGGGTTTGATTCCCAGCACCAAGATGGCAGCTAACAACTGTCTGTAATTCCAGTTCCAGGGCATCCAAGCTTTCTTCTGTCCTCCAGCATTGTGTAACACAGGTGTACATAAACACATGCAGGCAATACACTCATACACATAAAAATAATAAATTATTAAAAAAACTAGGGGCTGGAGAGATGGCTCAGTAGTTAAGAGCACTGACTGCTCTTGCAGAGGATATAGGTTTGATTCCTAGCACCCACATGGCAGCTAAGAACTGTCTTTAGTGCTGGGCGTGGTGGTACACGCCTTTAATCCCAGCACTCAGGAGGCAGAGGCAGTGGAATCACTGTGAGTTCAAGGCCACCCTGGTGAACAGTGAGTTCCAGGACAGCTGGGGCTATAGGGAAACTCTGTCTCAAAAAAAAGAAAAGAGGGCTGGAGAGATAGCCTAGCGGTTAAGAGCACCGTCTGCTCTCTTGCAGAGGACCCGGGTTCAATCCCCAGCACCCACATGTGGCTGAGAACCATCTGTAACTCCAATTCCAGGAGAACTCCAGTTCCAGGGGAATCCAACACCCTCTTCTGACCTCCGAGGCATTGCACGACACGGGTGCACAAACCGACATGCAGACAGTACATTCATACACATATAAAAATAAATAAAATTTTTAAAAAATTAAAAAAAAAAAAACCTAAAAAACAAACAAGAAAACAAGGGTTGGAGAGAAAGTTTTTTAAAAAGGAGTGAGGGGATGGGGCTGGAGAGATAGCCTAGTGGTTAAGAGTGCTGACTGCTCTTGCAGGGGACCCAGCACCCACATGGCGGCTGAGAACCGTCCGTAACTCTAATTCCAGGAGAACTCCAGTTCCAGGGGAATCCGACACCCTCTTCTGACCTCCGAGGCATTGCACGACACGGGTGCACAAACCTACATGCAGACAGTACATTCATACACATACAAAAATAAAATTTAAAAATTTTTTTTAAAAAGTGAGGGGGCTGGAGAGATTGTTCAATGGTTAGCACCGACTGCTCTTGCAGAGGACCCAGGTTTGATTCCCAACACCCACATGGCAGCTAAGAACCCATCTGAAACTCCAATTCCAGGAGAACTCCAGTTCCAGGGGAATCCGATGCCCTCTTCTGACCTCTGTGGCATTGCACGACACGGGTGCACCAACCTACATGCAGACAGTACACTCATACACATAAAAAACAATAAATAAATTTAAAAAATGATAATTTAAAAAAATTAAAAAGGAGTGAGCAGGGCATGGTGGCGCACGCCTTTAATCCTAGCACTTGGGAGGCAGAGGCAGGCGGATCTTTGTGAGTTCAAGGCCAGCCTGGTCTACAGAGTGAGTTCCAGGACAGCTGGGGCTACAAGGAGACCCTGTCTCAAAAAGACCAAAAAAGAAAAAGGAGTGAATGCTGATTGTTGGCCCTGGCTTGAGTCCTCAGCAGAGCACCACACAGTGAAGAAGGGGGAGAAGGGAGGGACGGAGGGAGGGAGGGAAAGACCAATGGAAATGAAGACCAGCCAAGCTAGTGAATGTGTCTCCTCAGTTCTCTGAACTTGAGATCTGCCCATAGCTTTGGGCTTGTTTTGCTGTATGTGGGGTAGGAAGGGCTGTGCACCTGAGCGGGAATGCATGCACTTGTGTATGAGTGTAGGCCAGAGGTCAGCTTCAGTTGTCATTACTCTAGAGACATCCACATTGTTTTTGAGGTAGTATCTTACTGGCATGGAGTTTGCCTACAAGGCTAGATTTATTGGCTATCAAGCCCCAGGAATCTGCCTGTGTCTGCCTCCCAGCATTAGGGTTAGAGGCACAGTCCCCACACCAGGCTGTATGCTTGTTAGACATGCATTTACCCCTGGACCCTCCCCCCCCCATGTCCCTTTAGTACTTTTTTTTTTAAGCCAGAACCTACAGTAGAGGCTGGCCTGAAACTTGCTATATAGCCAAGGATAGCCTTGAACTCCAGATCCTCCTGCTTGGGGATTACAGGCCTGTGTCACCAAGCCCAGTGTCAGTGGCTGTTTTTGCTTTTTGAGGCAGGATCTCAATATGTAACCCTTGCTAGTCTGAAACTTGCTACACAGATCCAGCTTGTCCAGTATCCTGCCTTTTGAATGCTAGATTACAGATGTGAGCCACCACTCCAAGTCCCTTCAGTGGTTCTTAATACAGTGCATTTTGCCCCCATAGGAGACATTCAGTAGAATATCTCTTGCTGCCAGACGTGGTGGTGCACACCTTTGATCCCAGCACTGAGGAGGCAGAGGCAGGCAGATAATCTGTGAGTTCTGGTCTACAGAGCGAATTCCAGGACAGCAGGAGCTACAGGGAGACCCTGTCTACAAAAGACAAAAAAAAAAAAAAGAAAAAAAACTGAGGAGCAGCAAGACAGGCAAGTCTGGTAAAGCACCTGCTACCAAGACTGAGGATCTCCCACATGGGAGGAGGGAGCCAACTCCCATAAGCTCAGTAGGAGAGTGACTGCCTAGCAAGAACCATCCCTAGGATCAATCCCCAGAACCAAAAAACATACAGAAAAAAAAACACAACATTGTCAGCCAGACCACATTACAGGTAGTCAGAAGTGAAGATAGGCCAGAAGTGGTGGTGCACATCTTTAGTCCCATCACTAGGGAGGCAGAGGCAGGCAGATCTCTTGAGTTCAAGGCCAACCTGGTCTATAGAGCAATTCCAGACTGGCTGGGGCTACAGGGAGACCCTGCCTCAAAAAATCCCTGGGCTTAGAAAGGGGGCACGGATGGGTGGAGTGAGAGAAAGGGTAGAGAAGGGCCAGCTGCAAGTCGGATACCTGGAGCTTTATGACTATGTAGCTACATGGAGTCAAGTGTGCGTGGGGTGCTGTTGAGTCCTATTGCAGTGGGAAAAAGGGCTGGAAAGCAGATCCTGGGTCCAGGTAGGGGTGGAGAACACTTGTGCTGATCGGTACTGGGCCGTGGGAGAGCGTGTGGCAGTGGAGAAGTACAGAGAGGTGCGCGTGGGGTTGAGGAGGGGAGTTTGGGTATGAAACTATAGAGGTATGAACAAGACCAGGGGGAGGGGTACCATACAACGACTGAATACGGACCACACAGCGGAGTGTGCCGTGGGGGATGAAACATCCAACAGCTAAACTGTAGAGCGAAGGGAGGAACACGAGAAAAAACGCGGGCCTTGAACTTCACAAGATCTCGCCTGCCTCTGTCTCCCAAATCTAGATTAAGGTGTGCGAACGACACCATGCCCGCAAATGTTTCTATTTTGATCCAACAATATTGACATTTGGGCTGAATAAATCTTACTTTTTTAGGGGCAGGGACTGAATAGTTGAGGTAAATGGTGCCCTGTGTTGTTAGGACATTTGCAGCATCCCTGGCCTCTAATCATCAGATGCCAGTAGCATCTCCCTCTTGACCCATTACAACTGGCTAAAATGTCTCCATTTTCCTTGTTATTATACTTTCTTATTTCCTTTAGCTTCACTTTTTTTTTTTTTTTTTTNGCACTCTGACCATAACATGGGTGCACTTACATACATTGAGACAATACATTCATACATATAAAATAATAAAATACTTTAAAAAATATTGTGGAGTTCTCCACTGGGGGGGAGGTGAGAAAGAGAAAACTGCACTTCAACAGGATTAGTGCTGCTCTTTTTTTCTTTTTTCTTTTTTTTTTTTTTTTTTTTGCTATTTTTGAGATGGGGGAGTGGGGGGTGTGGGGGCGTGTCTCCCAGTAGCCACAGCTGGCCTGGAACTCCCAAAGATCTGTCTGCAGAGTGCTGGGATTAAAGGCATGGGCCACCACACCCTGCAGGATTAGAGCTTTTCAAATTTTACTATAAACAGGAATCACCCTGGAGGCCTATGCACATTTGGATCTGGGTCTGGGACAGGCCTGAAATCCTTTAGCAACCTTCCAGGCAATGTTGATAACTTTGCTCTGAATAAAGGCCTAAGATCATGCCACAGTGTCTGTTGGGGGTGGAATAAAGACAGAAATTCTCTATGAATTTGAACTGAGCTAGAGAGTTCAAATTCCCTTCAATCCCAGCATCTGGGAGGTAGAGGCAAGCGGATCGGGAGTTCAAGGTCTTAATGAAGCTTTTGGTAGGAGATGGGAGATTTGTTTCACTGGCCTTAGTGAAAAAAACTCACAAAGTCTTGTGTATGACATAGCTTCCTTGGTTGTCCAAGGCAGCAGGTTAACAGTTTAAGCCTCAGATATAACTGGCATACAACAAACACAAGGTTTAACACCTTCCTTCCTTTTTTTCTTTTTGGTCTTTTTTGAGACAGAGTTTCCTGGTAGCCCCAGCTGTCCTGGAACTTATTATGTATACCAGGCTAGCCTTGAACTCACAGAGATTACCCTGCCTCTGCCTCACCAAGTGCTGGGACTAAAGGTGTGCACATGATGCCTGACTTGAATACCTTCCTTTATGAATTCCAAATCTGTATTCCAAATTCTGCTTCCAAAAAAGATCTGTAACCCTTTAGAAACTCTGTGGTATGGGAGAATTACCTAGGACAAAACAATATTCATGTGCTTGCTGCCATATTCTTTTAAAAAATTAGAATTATAAGCCTGGCATGGTAGCATGTGACCGTAATCCTCATGGGAAAGAGGCTGCAGGAGCAGGACAGTTACAGACATGTGCCACCATACCAAATTCATGTGGTACTACAGATTCACTTTGGTACTTTGTGTATACTAGGCAAGCACTATACCAAATGAGCTACATTCTTAGCCTAAGGTCTCACTCTTTAGCCCAGGCTGACCTGCAACTCCCAAGATCCTCCAGCTTCAGCCTTCCAAGTATTGGGGTTACAGGCATGATCCATTGTCCAGCTATGTCATCACTTTTTTTTTATTATTATATATATATTTTTTGTACAAGATGTCATCACTCTTGATCATGGAAATGAGTCCATGATTTGACTCATGATCCTAATTCAAAGGGGGGAATGTTAGGACCAGGTCAGAAAGTGTTACTCAAAAGGAAAAGGTTAACCATGCAGTAGCAACTCTGTAGTTGAAGCAAGTCTGGTTCCCATGACTACCTTAACCACAAGAATACAGTCCAACCCTGAGTTCCTAGTTCCCACAGCTACCTGAGGTCAGGATGAACTTTCCCAGCCCTGAAGGGGTGTTTCCTACCCCCTAAGAAGACCATTCCTCTCCAAGGAGCTTCAGGCTGCTAAACACAACCAATCAGCTTAAAGGTCGCCATTGCTTACATTGTGCTTCTATACCCTTGCAATTGTGTATGTATGATGTTACCAAATTCCTCTAGTTTGTGGTTTTTGTCTTTAAAAGGTCTCTGTAACAGTCAGGGTCGCATCCATTCCTGCCTGGAGTGGGTTGCATCCCTGACACATCAATAATTGGCTTCTCTGATGTGTCAGTTTTCTTAATTGGGTTCTGGTGCACCAGCAAAATTAAATACATTTTGTATTAATCTATGGCCCCTCATTGGTTTCTTTTGTGAGTGTGGCAGTTTCAGTCCAACACTACTACTTGTGAGATGGAGGTAGGAGAGTTAGAAGTTTAAGTTCATCCTCAACTATATAAGAAAATAAGCCGAGCGTGGTGGCGCACGCCTTTAACCCTAGCACTCAGGAGGCAGAGGCAGGCGGATCTTTGTGTGTTCAAGGCCAGCCTGGTCTACAGAGTGAGTTCCAGGACAGCTGGGACTGCAGGGAGACCCTGTCTCGAAAAGACCAAAACAAAAAAAAAGAAAAGAAGTGGGGCTGGAGAGATGACCTAGTAGTTAAGAGTGTGGACTGCTCTTGCAGAGGACCACGGTTTGATCCCCAGCACCCACATGGCGGCTGAGAACATCTTTAACTCCAGTTCCAGGGGAATCCAACACCTTCTTCTGACCTCCACAGCATTGCACAACACAGGTGCACAGACCTGCATGCAGACAGTACATTCATACACATAAAAAATAAATAAAATTGGGCTGGAGAGATGGCCTAGCGGTTAAGAGCGCCGACCGCTCTTACAGAGGACCCGGGTTCGATCGCCAGCACCCACATGGCGGCTGAGAACCGTCTGAAACTCCAATTCCAGGAGAACTCCAGCTCCAGGGGAATCCGACACCCTCTTCTGACCTCCGCGGCATTGCACGACATGGGTGCACAAACCTGCATGCAGACAGTACATTCATACACATAAAGAAAGAAATAAAATAAAATAAAATTTTAAAAAAAAAAGAAAAGAGGTAACAAATGCTGGAGAGGCAGGGCGTGGTGGTGGACCCCTTTTTTTGTTGTTGTTCTTTTTGAGACAGGGCCTCCCTTTAGCTCTGGCTGTCCTGGAACTCACTCTGTAGACCAGGCTGGCCTTGAACTCACAGAGATCAAGGTGGCAGACCCCTTTAATCCCAGTATTCGGGAGGCAGAAGCAGGTGGATCTCTGTGAGTTCAAGGCCAGCCTCGTCTACAGAGAGAGTTCCAGGCCAACTGGAGCTAGAGAGACCCTGTCTCAAAAAGACCAAAAAAACAAAAACAAAACAAGAACAGCAGCAAGAAAAAACAACAAAATGCTGGTAAGGATGTAGACAAAAGAGAAACTTTCTGTACTTCTTATGGGGATATAAATTTGTCCAGCCTCTATGGAAGTCTATATGGAGATTCTCAAAGAACAAATAATAATAGGTCTTCCCTATGACCCAGTTATATCACTCCTGAATATTTACCCAAAAGACTCCAAATCAACCTTCACAGAGGGACTTGCACATGATTGTTTATTGCAACATTGTTTCCAATAACTAAATTATGGAATCAACCTGCAACCTAGGTGTCCACCAACAGAGGAACCAATAAGGAAAGCATGATATATATGATAGACACGCACACATGTACACACACACACAGAATGAAGTTATTGGCAAGAAAATGGATGCTACTGCCAGGGGCTCCCTCCCCCACCAAAACCTGAGGACCAGATTCTCAACTGACCTTGAGAAAACAAAAGCTTTGGTTAATCTGGGCTAACTGTGTGGCCTTAAACAGCCAAAAGGAAAGTATAACATGGGGCTGGATAGATTGCCTAGCGGTTAAGAGTGCTGACTGCTCTTGCAGAGGACCTGGGTTTGATCTCCAGCACCCACATTGTGGCTAAGAACCATCCTTAACTCAAGTTCCAGGGGAATCTGATGTCCTCTTCTGACCTCCGCAGCATTGCACTACATGGGTGCATCAACTTACGTGTAGACAGTACACTCAAACACACACAAAAAAAGTAAAATTTTTCAAAAAGGAAAATATAACCAGAAATAAATAATTAGTAAGGCCTGAGAAATTGTACTTCAGGTATAAAACTTGAGATCTTAGTAAAAGGACAAAAAGAAAAAAAAGCAAGCACTGTTGTTTCACCTGTCTTCAATTCTTACTGGCAAGTGCAGCTACCCTGTGGCTGCCACTGCTTTTGCCATCCTTCAAAGACATGAGACACAGCTTTTTAACCTTCCAATATGGACTAAAGACTCATGTCTCTCCAAGAATCCTCCCACCCTTCAGTGCCAGTTGGGGACTGCTGAGACATCCAACTTATGGACTGAGCAACTACTGGAGTTTCAACCTCTTCAGAGTATAGACTACCCAGGCTGCATCACGGAGACCAGTACAGGAAGATCAAGACAGGACACGGTACTTACTGGACCTCATTTGGTGACCATGGGAAAGGGAGACCCCAGTGTGGAACACAAGGGCAGGACTGATTGGTTGTTTGGGCTTGCCAAGGAGGAGCCTTCAAACACTTCCTTAAGGAAAACATGACATCTTTCAGCCTAATAAAGAAAAGAAAAAAGAAAAGAAATCATAAGCTGAAGATGCTAAAACCTATGATGTCATAATCTTGATATATGTGGCATGCTTATATGCATATTTTGGAGTGATGCAAATTGGAAGGAAGAATAGCAACAAAAAAGACTGTGTCAAAGAACTGACTGAAATGTTGAACTTCTGCGACGAATTTTTTTTTTTTGCATTGAAAATTTTTTTTAATATTTTATTTGTTATGTGTATGAATGTACTGTCTGCATGCAGTCTGTGCAACTGTGTCATGCAATGCCGTGGAGGTCAGAAGAGGGTGTCGGAGTCCCCTGGAACTGGAGTTAAAGACGGTTCTCATCTGTCATGTGGGTGCTGGGGATCGAACCCAGGGCCTCTGCAAGAGCGGTCAGATCTCTTAACCGCTAGGCCATCTCTCCAGCCCTGCACTGAAAATTTTAAAAGAGACTGAGAAAAACAGGAAAAACATGTTTGGCAGAATGCATGAGCTCTGGCAGGGGGCGAGGTGACAAGGAAGGGGAATGGGTCCAGATTTGATTGGGAAACTTTGTATGAAATGTACAAAGCCTCCATAAAAATTGGCAAAAAAAAAAAAAATTGGCTTTGGGAAAAATAAATTAAAAGTTTGGGTTTTTTTGTTTTTTGTTTTTGAGATGGTCTCCCTTTAGTCCCAGCTGGCCTAGAGCTTGCTATGTAGACCAGGCTGGCCTTGAACTCACAGAGATCCACCTGCCTCTGCCTCCCAAGTGCTGGGATTAAAGGTGTGAGCCACCATGCCCGGCCTAAGATGGTTCTTAGCTGCCCTGTGGGTGCTGGGAATCGAACCAGGTCCTCTGCAAGAGCAGTCAGTGCTCTTAACCACTAAGCCATCTCTCCAGCCCATAAAGTATTTTTTAAAGGAAAAAAAAAAAAGAAAATGGTTGCTACTGGAGATGATCATATTAAGTAAATTAAGCCAATTGTTAAAAGATGAAATGTTTTATTTCATTTGTGGTTGGTGGATTACCTATAAAGAAAATCAGATACATGTATATCAAAGTAGAAGTAAAGCTATCTAAGGGGACAAAAGGGATCAAGGGATGAAAAAAGGAGGGGCCCAGAGTGTTGGCTCACTCTGTAATCCCAGTACTCGGGAAGCAGAGGCAGGCAGATCTCTGTGAGTTCAAGGCCAGCCTGGTCTACAGAGTGAGCTCCAGGCCAGCTGGGACTAAAGGGAGACCCTGTCTCAAAAAAAAAAAAAAAAAAAGGAGGGAAGGAAGGGTACAGGGAATGTGAGGCAGAATGCTCAACATACAATACATACACATACAAAAGCTTTAAAAAAAAATTTTTTTTTTTTGGTCATTTTAAGACAGAGTCCTCCTGTAGCCCCAGCTGTCCTGGAACTCACTATGTAGAAGTGTAAGGAAACACTGAGAGCTGAACTGATGGCTCAGTGATTAAAAGCACTGGCAGCTCTTACAAAGGATCAGGGATGGGTTCCCGGACACTGACACAGTAGCTCACAACCTTCTGTAATTCCAGTTCCAGGGTATCTCTATGGCCTCTGTGGCCACTGGATGCACTGAGTACCCTTTACATACAAACATGCAGGCAAAACAGTCACACATAAAATAAAAATAAGGAAATAAGGGGCTGGAGACATGGCTCAGTGGCTAAAAGCACTTGTTGCTCTTGCAGAGGACCTGGGTTTAGTTCCCAGCACACACATCAGGCACTTCACAACCACCTGTGGCTTCAGTTCTGAAGGGGGATGTGACCCTCTCTTCTGGCCTCATAGGCACTGTACACATGTGATGCACATACATATATTCAAGCACTCACACATACACAATAAATAAATTGTTAAAAAATAATTAATTTCAGCCAGGCATTTCAGCTGGCCATAATAGTGCATGCCTTTAATCCCAGCACTCGGGAGGCAGAGGCAGGCAGATCTCTGTGAGTTCAAGGCCAGCCTGATCTACATAGTAAGTCCCAGGCCAGCTGGGGTTACAGGGAGACCCTGTCTGAAAAAGACCAAAAAAAAAAAAAATTGCCTCTGTATGGTAAACTGAGAAGTCAGCATGAATGAATTTGTTGTCTCTTTTTTTTTGAGACAGGGTCTCCCTGTAGTCCCAGCTGGCCTGGAACTCACTCTGTAGACCAGGCTGGCCTTGAACTCACAGAGATCCACCTGCCTCTGCCTCCCACCACACCCAGCTTTTTTTTTTTATGTGTATGAATGTACTGTCTGCATGTAGGTCTGTGCACACATGTTGTGCAATGCCGCGGAGGTAAAAAGAGGGTGTCGGATTCCCGTGGTACTGGAGTCAAAGATGGTTCTCAGCCGCCATGTGGGTGCTGGGGATAGAACCCGGGTCCTCTGCAAGAGCAGTCAGCGCCTTTATCGGCTAGGCCATCTCTCCAGCCCTCTTTTTTTTTTTTTTTTAATAGGGTCTCTCACTGCATAACCCTGGGTGGCCCAGAACTCACTATGTAGACCAAGTTTTCTGTGAACTCAGATCCACATACCTCTGCTTCCTGTGTTGGGACTTTGGACGTGCACCACCACACCTGAGTGTGGCACATCTTTAATCCTAACACTTTTTGCAGAGGGGTGCTTTTTTGAGACAAGGTCTCCTGTAGCCCCAGCTGGTCTGAAACTCACTTTGTAGACCGGGCTGGCCTTCAACTCACAGAGATCCACCTGCCTCTGCCTCCCAAGTACTGGAATTAAAGGCATAGGCCACCAAGCCCTGCTAATCCCACCACTTATCAACCAGAGGCAGGCAGATCTCTATGAAGCATGGATCCCAAAGGAGGCAGAGTTACAGGCTGTTGTGGATTTCTGTCATGGGTACAAACAACTGAGCCTGTATCCTCTGCAACAGCTCTTAACCGCTAAACTCTCTCTCCAACCCCAAGTGCACTTATTGTACAAAACATGAGCCATCTTGGAGCTGGAGAGATGGCTCAGCAATTAAGAGCACTGGCTGCTCTTGCAGAAGAACTGGGGTCAGTTTCCAGCACCTGCATGGTGGCTAACAACCATTTGTAACTCCAGTTCCAGGTACTCCAACTCCCCCTCTGTGGGCATTGCATGACACAAGTGCACATACATACATGCACACAGCACAGGTGCACTTACATGCATATATAAAAATGAAATAAAAGCAAAAATGCTGAGTCCTCTCTCCAGGCCCTGATTTAAAATTTTTACATTACATTTATTTATTCATTTCTTTTTCTTTTTTTGTCTTTTTGAGACAGGGTCTCAAAAAGTCCAGTTCCAGGCCGAGCGTGGTGGTGCACGCCTTTAATCCTAGCACTTGGGAGGCAGAGGCAGGCGGAGCTTTGTGAGTTCAAGGCCAGCCTGGTATACAGAGTGAGTTCCAGGACAGCTGGGGCTACAGGGAGACCCTGTCTGGAAAAGAAAAAAAAAAAAAAAAAAAGTCCAGTTCCAGATGGAACTCACTCTGTAGACCAGGCTACACTTTATTCATTTTTTTAGAGTGTGTGTGTGTGTGTGTGTGTGTGTATGCGTGCTACAGTAAGTCAGAGGAAAAAGGTTCTCACTTTGCACGTTGTTTTCGCAGGCAGGGTCTCTCTTGGTTTTGTCCCCTTTGCCTCAAGCTTCTGGACATTGTCCTGACTCTATCTCCCATCTCACCATAGGAGTCCTAGTATGACAAATATGCACTCCTGGGCCAGGTGTGGTGGTGCATGCCTTTAATCCCAGCACTCAGGAGGCAGAGGCAGGCAGATCTCTGTAAGTTCAAGGCCAGCCTGGTCTACAGAGCGATTTCCAGGCTAGCTGGGGCTACAGAGAGACCTTGTCTCAAAAACAGAAACAAAAACAAAAATGTACCCCTGAATCCAGATGTTTCATGTGAGTTTTGAGGGTCTGAACTCAGGTTGTCAGGCTGGCGTGGATGCTTTTATCCAGTGAGCTATCTCCCTGGTCCATTTATTTATTTATTTATTTATTTATTTATTTATTTATTTATTTATTTATTTATTTTTGGTCTTTTTAAGACAGGGTTTCCCTTTAGTACCAGCTGGACTGCAGCTCACAGAGATCTGCCTGCCTCTGCCTCCGGAGTGCTGGGATTAAAGGCCTGTACCACCACGCCAGGCACTAAAGACAATTCTTAGCCACTATGTGGGTGCTGGGAATCGAACCCGGGTAGTCTGCAAGACCAGTCAGAGCTCTTAACCACTGAGTGATCTCTCCAGCCCCTATTTTATTTTTTTAAGAAAGATTCTTGCTGGGCGTGGTAGGGCACGCCTTTAGTCCTATCTCTCCGGAGGCAGAGACAGGCAGATCTTTATGAGTTCAAGGCCAGCCCGGTCTACAGAGCAAGTTCCAGGACATCTGGGGGCTACAGGGAGACCCTGTCTCAAAAAGACCAAAAAAAAAAAAGAAAGATTTTTGGGCCAGGTATGGTTGCACACCCCTTTAATCCCACCATTTGGGAGGCAGAAGCAGGCAGATCTCTGGCAGAAAAAAAAAAAAGAGAGAGAGAGAGAGAAAGATTCTTGAGGCCAGAGAGATGCACCCGTGATTAAGAACACTGGCTGCTCTCCCAGAAGACCCAGGTTTGAATCCCAGCACCCACATGGTGGCTAACAATCATCCTTGACTCCAGTTCCAGGGGATCCAATGCCCTCTTCTGACCTCTGCGGGCACTGCACAACACAGGTACACTTACATACATGCAAGTAATACACTCATATACATAAAATAAAAATATAAATTAAAATACTTGGGTTTTATTTATTTATTATTTATTTTGCTCTTTTTCGAGACAGGTCTCCCTGTAGCCCCTGCTATCCTGGAACTCTCTCTGTAGACCAGGTTGGCCTTGAACTCACAAAGATCCTCCTGCCTCTGCCTCCCAAGAGCTAGGATTAAAGGCATGCACCACCACGCCTGGCTAATATTTGTTTTTAAAGAAAGGTTCTCCCACTAGGTTAGGTTGGCCTTGAACTCACTATGAAGCTTAGGATGGCCTTGAGCTGAAGCTATCTTCTTCCCTCAGCCTCCGCGACTGGCTTCAAATTCATATCTTGATTGAAAGATGGTTTATTTTACCTAGTGTCACAGGCCTATAACCATAGCTATTCAAAAGGCTGAGGATTGAAAGTTCCAGGGTACTCTTGGAACTTTAGTGAGACTGTCTCAAAAAGTAAAAAAGAGGGATGGTGACATCTATGCTTAAGTGAGAATGCTCTTAGTCCTGAATTGGAACAGGCTGTCAAGAGGGCATGGCAGGTGACTGCTACAGCACATCTCAGGACACACTTCAGAGGGTGCAGGTCCATATATTCTATGCAACAGGCAGCTTATGTAGGTTTGGGAGCTCCACATTTCGTGACATTGCCTCCTGGGCACCAATCCTAGACCTGTACATCACCATGCATCACCCCAGCTTGTGGGGCAGACCCAGAAAGAGACATGCGGGTGAACAAGTCAGCTCATGGGGCCCAGCTTGTGCTTGCACATGTGCATGCACAATGTCCCACAGACATGGGTCAGTAGTATAGCACTTTCTCAGTATGTATGAGGCCATAGGTTCGATTCCTACTGCCAGAAGAAGGAGGAGGAGGAGGGGATAAGAGAAGTAGGAGAAGGAGAAAACAAAGGAGGAGGAGGAAGAGGATGAAGGAAGGAAGGAAGGAAGGAAGGAAGGAAGGAAGGAAGGAAGGAAGGAAGGAAGGAAGGAAGGATATTTGTTTTCCTAAAAGAGATGTCTCTCCTTTTGTTCTGGTTTGTGGTTTTTTTTTGTGTGTGTTTTATTGTTTGTTTATTTTTTTTTTAATGTGTATGAATATACTGTCTGCACCCAGGTTTGTGCACCCGTGTCGTGCAATGCTGTGGAGGTCAGAAGAGGGTCTCAGATTCCCTTGGAATTGGAGTCAAACTGGAGTCAAAGACAGTTCTTAGCTGCCATGTGGGTGCTGGGGATCGAACCCGGGTTCTCTGCAAGAGCAGTTGGTGCTCTTAACCGCTATGCCATCTCTCCAGCCCCGTTTGTTTGTTTTTGAGACAGGGTCTCCCTTTAGTCCCAGCTGGCCTGGAGCTCACTATATAGACCAGGCTGGCCTTGAACTCACAGAGATCTGCCTGCCTCTGCCTCCCAAGTGCTGGGATTAAAGGCGTGCACCACCACGCCCGGCCCTAGATTCTTTTAAAAAATATTTTAGGTGCTACATGAGACCCTGTCTCAAAAAAAAATTATTTTTATTTTTTTAATATGTATATTTTTTGTACAAGATTATGTTGCTACTAGACCCATGTCCCCCACCCTACCCCCCCACCCCACCAGAGGTCATGCATTCTGCCAAACATGCTTTTCATCTCTCTCAGTCCTTCTCAAAATTCTCCATGTAGAAGTTGACTGTTTTGAGCAGATGTTCACCATTTCGGTCAGTTCTTTAATGTAGTCCTTTCTGTTGTTGTTGTTTCCAATATGCATCACTCCCAACTGCTTGGACAAAAGCTCAGGGGGCCGTCCACAAGAAATACTTACAACTAGGTAATTGGTACTCTAGCATCCACAGATGAGAGATACCATTCGTCGTTTGTTTTCCTGGGACTGTGTTACTTCACTCAGCATGATGTCTTCTAGCTGCAGCCATTTACCTGCAAAGCTCATGATGTCATCTTTCTTTAATTCTGCATAGAACTCCATTGTGTAGATGTACCACATTTTCTCTATCCATTTGTCAGTTGAGGGGCGTTTGGGTTGTTTCCAGCTCCTTGCTATTGTGAAGAGAGCTGAAATAAACATGGCTGGGCATGTATCTCTGCAGTGGGATGAGGCTTATGGGTACATGCCCAGGAGTGGTATGGCTGGGTCAAGTGGCAAGTTCATTCCAAGTCTTCCAAGGGTTCTCCACATTGCTTTCCATAGTGGCTATACAAGTTTACATTCCCACCAGCAGTGGATGAGTGTTCCCCTTTCCCCACAACCTCTCCAGCACTTGGTATCATTTGTTTTCTTGATCCTAGCCAGTCTTATTGGAGTAAGATGATATCTTAAAGTAGTTTTGATTTGCATTTCCTTAATGATTAATGATGTTGAACACTTCTTTTTTTATTTTATTTATTTATTTTCTATGTGTATGAATGTACTGTCTGCATGCAGGTTTGTGCACCTGTGTCATGCAATGCCACGGAGGTCAGAAGAGGGTGTCGGATTCCCCTGGAACTGGAGTTCTCCTGGAAGTGGAGTTATGGACAGTTCTCAGCTGCCATGTGGGTGCTGGGGATCGAACCCATGTCCTCTGAAAGAGCAGTTGGCACTCTTAACTGCTAGGCTATCTCTCTAGCCCCGATGTTGAACACTTCTTAAGATGTTTCTCAGCCATCTCTAATTCCTCACTTGTGAAGTCTAAGTTCAGCTCTTTGCTCCATCTATTGAGTGGGTCATTTGTTTTCTTTGTTTTTGTTTTTTTAATTTTATTTATTTCTGTATGTGTATGAATGTACTGTCTGCATGCAAGTTTGTGCATCCGTGTCGTGCAATGTCGCAGAGGTCAGAAGAGGGTGTCAGATTCCCCTGGAACTGGAGTTCTCCTGGAATTGGAGTTTCAGACGGTTCTTGGCCACCATGTGGGTGCTGGGGATCGAACCCGGGTCCTCTGCAAGAGTGGTCGGCGCTCTTAACCGCTAGGCTATCTCTCCAGCCCCTCTTCTTTGTTTTTTGAGTAGTTTATATATTCTGGAAATCAATGCTTTGTCAGATGTATCTGCAGTGAAGGTTTCCTCCCACTCTGTGGGATTTCTCTTCACTTCCTTGATTGTTTCTTTTGATGTACAGAAGCTTTTGAGTTTAATGAGGTCCCATTTGTCAATTGTCGACCTTAATTCTTG
>VZQC01003447.1:1676941-1702317 GCA_009823505.1 Rhizomys pruinosus | reverse complement strand
GTGTGGTTTATAACATCTCCTAACCATTAGAGGATGTAAGCTTGTGGCATCAGCCGTGAGTTATTCCTCCAAGGAGAGAGCTAATAGCCAATTAGATTTGGGATATACAGACATATGGCTGCCACCGCTGCACAGTATTTCCAGGTAGGTGAGGTATAGCTGATGCTGATGGAGGAGTCTTGCTTGACTCAAGGAGACCAATATTTGCTTTATTGGTTTAGTGGCCTTTGGTAACACTCTCTGGTATTCTAGAGACCAACTGTACACTTGCACGTGCAGTCTCAATACATCTTTCCCAAGCTCACATCAGGTCTTTGACAGCAGGGCCTTACCACCTCTCTTCTTGCAGGTATCCCAGTTTACAGGCAAGAAGCCTTTACCTTTTGTGGGGGCTTGGATCCCCTGGCCAACATCTCCTTGGTAGAATAATCCATTGCTGCTATCAGAGCTCTCCTGTATTAATATATTTTGCTTAAGTGCATAGCTTAAGGAGACTTTAGTATTATATTTGGATCTGAACAGAGAATAATCCTTTTCACAGTTCCTATGTCTATTAGTCAATTAAAGAAGGCATTTTTACCAGTTTTATAAGAGTTTACCTCTATAACAGTTGGCTCCAATTTACAGTTAGAAAATGACCTCATCATCCTCATGTTTCTCCTTGTTCTATGGGGGGGAGGGAAGAAAGTCTCTCATATTAAAACCTTGTGGCACCTAGAAGGTAAGTTTCGTTAAGACTCATTATAAATAGTTGTTACAAGTAGGATCCACTGAAGGGTTTGATGTCTGTAGTAATCTGAGGCTTTTCTTCCTTTATTTTTATTTTTTATTTTTTTATTTTTTGGTCTTTTCTAGACAGGGTCTCCCTGTAGCCCCAGCTGTCCTGGAACTCACTCTGTAGACCAGGCTGGCCTTGAACTCACAAAGATCCACCTGCTAGGATTAAAGGCATGTGCCACAACGCCTGGCCATTATTTTTATTTTTATGTGTATGAATGTACTGTCTGCATGCGGGCCCACGCACCTGTGTCATGCAATGCTGTGGGGGTCAGAAGAGGGTGTTGGATTCCCCTGGAACTGGAGTCAAAGACGGTTCTCAGCCGCCATGCAAGTACTGGGGATCAAACCCGGGTCCTCTGCAAGAACAGTCAGCACCCTCAACCACTAGGCCATCTCTCCAGCCCAGCTTTCTAGATTCTTAAACCAGACAATGACACAGTGATAATGAACCAACTGTGGTTGCCCATGCCTATAATCCTAACCCTTTGGGACCTGAGGCAGGAGTGTGAGTTTGAGGCTAGCCTGGCTACACAGCAAAATCCTGTCTTTAAAAAAATCTGAGTGGGGCATGGTGGCGCACACCTTTAATCCCAGCACTCAGGAGGCAGAGGCAGGTAAATCTCTGTGAGTTCAAGGCCAGCCTGGTCTACAGAATAGCTGGGGACACAGGGAGACCCTGTCTCAAAAAGACCAAAAACAAGAACAAACAAACAAACAAATCTGGATGACCTAGCTGTAATCCTAGCACTTGGGAGGCAATCCTGGGTTACAAAGGGAGGTACAGGCCACCCTAAGCCTTAGTGTGACTGTGCTCAAAAAAAAAAAAAAAAAAGGCTGAAGCTAGGAATAGTGGCACACCCTTTTAAACTCAGCACTGGGGAGGCAGGTGGATCTCTGTGAGTTCAAGGCCAGCCTGGTCTACATATTGAGTTCCACACCAGCTGGGACTACAGGGAGACCCTGTTTCAAAAATACCCCCCCCCAAAAAAGACCAAAAAAAGATTTGTTTTACATTGTGTGTGTGTGTGTGTGTGTGTGTGTGTGTGTAAGTGCATGCAGCATTTTTCGGGTTTTGTTTTTTTGTTTTTTCGTGTTTTTGAGACAGGGTCTCCCTGTAGCTCCAGCTGTCCTAGAACTCGCTATGTAGATCAGGCTGGCCTTGAACTCACAGAGATCCACCTGCCTCTGCCTCCTGAGTGCTAGGATTAAAGGCATGTGCCACTACGCCCGGCATGCATGCAGCATTTTTCACATGTAGATATCAGAGGACAGCTTAGGGGAACCAGTTTTCTCCTTGTAACATGTGGGTCCCAGGGACTGAGCTCAGATGGTCAGGCTTGGTGACAGGGCCTTTCCTCCCTGAGGCATCTTGCCAGCTCAAGAATCTTACTAATTAGGATGAAAGCCTGGTATTCCTCACCTCCCGTCCTTGCTTTGGTCCTCTGCCAGAACCACACACTTGTTCATTGTTTTAGTAAAGCTCTTTGAGGCATATCCTAAATAGATTAAGCAGGATGTTTGCCCAGAGGCTGGTGTAGTAGCAACTGAGATAGGGTGGATTGTGTCGGAGACCAGGTGACCCATCTATATACTTAAGTGTCAAGACTTGCCCATGGAAGGACTAGCCTGACAACCTGAGTTTGATCCCCAGAGTCCACATGGTAGAACAAGAAAACCCACTTCCCTGCCTTCTCACAGGTGCTGTGTCCCATCCATGTTTACATTTATGCACACATACATATATGCACAAACAATAAATAAATGTAAGCCAGGTGTGGTGGCATACACCTTTAATCTCAACACTTGGGAGACAGAAGCAGATGGATCTCTGTGATTTCAAGACTAGCTTGATCTACAGTACTGAGTTCCAGGCCAGCTGAGGCTACAGGAGACCCTGTCTCAAAAAAACCAAAATAAATAAATGAAGAAATTATTAAAAAAGGAGTTCCCTTCCCTACCCTCTACAGTAACATTATATCAACGGTTAGGAGAATAACAGAATCTACTTGTAATCACCCTAAAAATGATTTGTAATCTGTAATCAAAGTCATTCCTCTGAGTTCTTTTTTTTTTTTTTCCTTCTGAGACAGGGTCTCCCTGTACCCACAGCTGACCTGGAGCTTGCTCTGTAGACCAAGTTGGCCTTGAACTCACAGAGATCCACATCATCTGCCTCCAGAGTGTCAGGATTAAAGGACAACACCACCATCCTGGCTCCAGATTTATTTATTTATTTATTTATTTATTTATTTATTTATTTATTTATTTATTTATTTTGGTCTTTTTGAGACAGGGTCTCCCTATAGCCCCAACTGGCCTAGAACTCACTAATAAGACCAGGATGGCCTTGAAAGCCCAGGATCGGGGAGGTGGGATGGGAACATGGTATTTGTTTGCTAGGAAAAGTAGTCTCTGGCCTTTTTTCCAGCAATGAAACTACAAGTGAAACTACTACAAGTGAAGCAAGGATCTTCAGATTAACAGGAAGATAACTAGAATTAGCTCCTGTTGTATTGGGATTTACTCATTCACAAATATTTCCTAATACCTGTATATATAACAGGCAATAATCTTCAGATTAATGATAAGATAATCAAGATAATTATAAACTGGAATTCACTCACAAATTTTTCTTAACACATTTCAAGCAATGTTCTATATACTGATGACAGAGCAGTAATTAAAAGAACAGTTTAAAAAAAAAAANACCCCCACCCCAATTTTCCTTTTTGAGATAGGATGTTGTATAGCCCAGGCTGGCCTCACACTCCCTTTCCCTCTGCCTCAGTCTTCTGAGTACTAGAATTAAAGGTATGTACCACCACACTGGTCTTTTTTTAAAATAACAACAACAATTAAAGGTATGTACCACCACACTGGTCTTTTTTTAAAACGACCAGAACAATTAAAGGTATGTACTACCACACTAGTCTTTTTTTAAAATGACAACAATTAAAGGTATGTACCACCACACTGGTCTTTTTTTTTGTTTTTTTGGTTTTTTTAGAGATAGGGTCTTCCTGTAGCCCCACCTGTCCTGGAACTCACTCTGTAGACCAGGCTGGCCTTGAACTCACAAAGATCCGCCTGCCTCTGCCTCCTGAGTGCTAGGATTAAAGGCGTGCGCCACCACGCCAGGCTCTAAATTCATAATTTTTTTTGTTGTTTTGTTTGTTTGTTTGAGACAGGATGTCATTATGTAGCCCTGGCTGGATGGAACTCACTATGTGGACCAGACTGGCCTCCAACTCACAAAGACCCACCCACCTCTGTCTCCAGAATGCTGAGACTGAAGGTGAGGTGAGTACCACCATACCTGGCCTTTTCTCTTTTTTTTGGGGGGGAGGTCTTTTTGAGACAGGGTCTCATAGTCTAGAACTTGCTATGTAGACAAGGCTGGCCTTGAACTCACAAAGATATGCCTGCCTCTACCTCCTGAGTGCTGAGATTAAAGGCTGTGCCACCACGCCCGGCTGGTTGTCACTTCGTAAGAGGTGGTTAAGAAACTTGCCCAATGCCTTTAGTTCAAGGCCAGCCTGGTATACAAAAGGAGTTCCAAGACAGCTGGGGCCTCAGGGAAATCTGTCTCAAAAAAACCCCTCCTAATTTTTTTATTGAGTTTTTATGCATTTCATATAATAGATCTTAATGAAATGTAGACCCCTCCCCCTACCCATGTCTCCTCATATCCCCCAATTCGATTTCCTGCCTTCTCTTTTGCATATGTTAAATCTTATTCAGCCAAACATTTGTACCTGGATGTCCCTTCTTGTAAGTTTACCCACTGGAGTCTAGTTAGCCTATATAGAGTGACTTCCTTAAAGAAGATCTACTCACCAGGCATGGTAATAGCACTCCCCAGCACTCAGGAGACAGAAGCAGGAGGATCTCTGGGAGTCCAAGGCCAGCCTGGTCTACATAGTGAGTTCTTAGACAGGTAGGGCTACAGGGAGACCCTGTCTCGAAAAAGGAAAAAAAGGGGGAAAAAGGAAAGAGAGAGAGAGAGAGAGAGAGAGAGAGAGAGAAAAGAGATCTACTCTCCCTCACTCCAAATCAGTTGCCAATAGTTTCTCAGCTAGAGACTGGGCCTGCTGGCCATTTCCCCAGTCCTGTGCTGGGTTTTTGTGTGCTTGAGTGGGCATGGGTCTTATGCATGCTGTTATCATTGTTGCAAGTTCCTATGAGCAAGTTCCCAGTGAACTGAAAACCTAGTTCCTTATGTTCATGCACCAACTGGCTCTTACAATCTTTCTGCCCCTTTTCCACAATGGTCTCTAAGCCATGGGTGGGTGAGCTTTAATATATCCAAGGACACTCCCTCTATATATAGTCTCTAAAACTTGGCCAGGTTGTAGCCTTTGGTGTGCATCACACTCTGTTTTATGAGGAAGCTTTGCTGGTGAGATTACTTTTATTTTGTGTGTGAGTGTATTGGCTGCATGTATGTAAGTATACCACATGCATGCAATGCTGCAGAAACCAGAATAGCCTGTTTAAATATATTTTTGCCACATTTTTATTTTGTTAATTTTTTAAATTATTTATTTATTTATTTATTTATTTATTTATTTATTTATTTATGTGTAGGAATGTACTGTCTGCATGCAAGTTTGTGCACCCGTGTCGTGCAATGCCGCAGAGGTCAGAAGAGGGTCTCAGATTCCCCTGGAACTGGAGTTCTCCTGAAATTGGAGTTTCAGACGGTTCTCAGCCGCCATATGGGTGCTGGGGATCGAACCCGGGTCCTCTGCAAGAGCAGTCAGTGCTCTTAACCGCTAGGCCATCTCTCCAGCCCCAACCACATTTTTATTTTGAATAGACCATGTAGTCTATGACCCAAACACTTAAAAACATTTGCTACTCTACTTGGGAGATGGAGGCAGGAGGATCAAGGAATGGAAGGCTGGCCTTGGAAACATAGCAAATTCTGGGCCAAGCACAGTTTCATGAAAACTAAAACCAAAACCAAAACAAAACCTTCCCCACTCCTGTCTCCCCATGGCTGAGGCTCAGATTACTAAAACTAAGCCTTTTTCTAAGTGCTTGAAGTATTATTCCAGAATTACCTTATGAATATACTAATGGTATTATATATTATTATTTTGGCCCATTTTTTTCCTCAAAGAAGGCAATAAATCACCACATACACTTTGTTTTTTGTTCTTTTTGAGACAGGGTCTCCCTGTAGCCCCAGCTGGCCTGGACCTCACTTCAAGGCTGGCCTTGAAATCACAGAGATCTACCTGCCTCTGCTTTCTGAGTGCTGGGACTAAAGGCATGTGCCACCACGCTCAGCTCACATACACATTTTTGAAACCAGAACATTTATTCTATGACTGATTGCTGAAATCCTCAGAGTGAACTGCCACAGCTATCCTCTTCGATTTGGGCCTTGTTCCTTCATGGAATTCATGTCTGAATCTGTATTACACAATGTTTAGGTCCCTCATTCTCCCAGTCCTGATATTTCATCTCTTAGCCTTGGCACTCCAGTTAGACATTCTCTTGGTCTTGGTAGGACAGCCACATTTGCTGAATGAAGGTGGTAGGCCTCAGAGCTGCAGGGCAAGTACAGAGCATGCGTTCTATTGCACTGCTTTCCAAACAATGACATTCCCTTGTCTTCTTTCTTCTGCACCTTTTTTCTTTATTTGCTTAGTGACTTTTATTAGTTTGGGATGGGCCTTGACATGTAGCCCCAGCTGGCTTGGTAAATAGTCCAGGCTGGCCTAGAAATTATAGCAATCTTCCTGTCTACATCTCCTAACTGAGTTATGGTTTATGGTTCTGCAGCACCATTCTGGCCTTACAGAGGTATCTTGAAGATCTTTGTTGTGGTTTAGATTTTGAAACTCAGTCTTTCTCTAAGTCCCAGGCTGACCTTGAAACATGTTGCCCAGACTGTTCAGCTCCATGCTCTCCTTTCACTTCAGCCTTTTAAGTGCTAGGATTAAGAGTGCACCACCACTATAAGCTCTTGAATATCTTTATTTTTAATAGTGCTTTGCTTCTCCTTGGAGGCATAGTAGTCTATGTAATGAATATACTCGAATTTATTCAACCAGTTTCTATTGTGGAACCTTTGGATTGGTTCCAGGTTTTTGCTACAAACACTGCTATGATGAATAACCTTGTATATAGATCAATTAGCACGTGTACAAATATATCTGAGGAATAAATTCCTAGGAGTGGTATTGCTGGGTCAAAGGATATATGCATTTGTAATTTTGACAGATATTGCCAAATTGGCCTCTATGGGGATTAAATCAATTTACATTCCTATCAGCACCGGGTGAGAGCACCTGTTTTCCCACAGCTCTCAGAACAGCATTAACAAACTTCTGGTAACTTGCCAATCTGGAGGATAAAAAATGGCACCAAGACCATTTTTCTCATTATAAGTGAGGCTTAGCATTTTCCCTTCTGTTTGAGTTTTTATTTCCTTCTTTCTGAACTGTCTATTCATCACTCTTGTCTGTTTTCCTCTTACTGGTCTTTATAAGGGAGATTAGCTTTGATCTATAATGTAAGGTGTGGTTCTTTCCCATATTATTATTTTAGAATATCTAACAGACACAACAAAATTTGTATTAGATAGGGTGTAAAAAAAAATTGGCCGGGCGTGGTGGTGCATGACTTTAATCCCAGCACTTGGGAGGCAGAGGCAGGTGGATCTTTATGAGTTCAATACCAGTCTGGTCTACAGAGTGAGTTCCAGGACAGCCAGAGCTACAGGGAGACCCTGTCTCGAAAAGACCCCCCCCCAAAAAAAATCAAGGGGCTGGAGCGATGGCTCAGCAGTTAAGAGTGCCGACTGCTCTTGAAGAGGACCTGGGTTCAATCCCCAGCACCCACATGGCAGCTAAGAACCATCTTTAACTCCAGTTCCAGGGGAATCCGACGCCCTCTTCTGGCCTCCGAGGCATTGCACGACATGGGTGCTCAAACCTACATGCAGACAGTACATTCATACACATACAAAAAAATTAATTAATTAATTTAAAAAATTATTAATTTTATTTATTTCTGTATGTGTATGAATGTACTGTCTGCATGCAAGTTTGTGTACCCATGTCGTGCAATGCCTCGGAGGTCAGAAGAGGGTGTCGGATTCCCCTGGAACTGGAGTTCTCCTGGAATTGGAGTTTCAGACGGTTCTAGGCTGCCATGCGGGTACTGGGGATCAAACCTGGCTCCTCTGCAAGAGCGGTTGGCACTCTTAACCGCTAGGCCATTTCTCCAGCCCCATAAATTAATTAATTTTTAAAAAGTCAAAAAAAGCCAGGCGTGGTGGCACACACCTTTAATCCCAGTACTTGAGAGGCAAAGGCAGGAGGATCTTTGTGAGTTCAAGGCCAGCCTGGTCTACAGAATGAGTTCCAGGACACCTGGAGCTACAGGGAGACCCCATCTTGAAAAGACCAAAAAAAAAAAAAAGTAAAAAAAAAAAGTATAAAAAAAATTCAAAAGAAGGCAAGCACATAGTGGTGCATAACTTTAATCCTAGCACTCAGGAGACAGAGGTAGGCAGATATCTACTTATTTGAGACTAGCTGGGGTCTACATAGTGAGTTCCAGGCCAGCCTGGGATACATAGTGAAAACCTACCTTAAGAACAAAATCAAGGGCTGGAGAGATAGCCTAGCGGTTAAGAGCACCGACGCTCTTGCAGAGGACCCGGGTTCGATCCCCAGCACCCACATGGCGGCTAAGAACCGTCTGTAACTCCAATTCCAGGAGAACTCCAGTTCCAGGGGAATCCGAGACCCTCTTCTGACCTCCGCGGCATTGCACGACACGGGTGCACAGACCTGCATGCAGACAATACATTCATACACATACAAAAATAAATAAAAAAAATATATATATATAAAAAAAAAAGAACAAAATCAAAACAAGAAGTCAATATAGCATTATTTGAAAATAATTCTATAGCAAGGGCCTGGCTCCCTGGCTCAGTGATGGAATGCCTACTGTTCTTGGCAGAGGACCTGAATTCAGGTTCCTGTACTCACAGTAGGTAGTTCACAACCAGCTCCAAGGGGGATCCAAGACCTGCAGCCTCCATGGGCACTTGCTTCGTGTACACATACTCACACATAGACACATAATTAAAATAAAAGAAATTATATTAAAAAATTCTATAGTGCCAGGCATGGTGGCACACGCCTTTAATCCCAACACTCAGAACAAAGAGGCAGGCTGGATCTCTGTGAGTTCAAGGCCAGCCTGGTCTACATAGTTCCAGGCCAGCTGGAGCTGCAGGGAGTCCCTGTCTCAAAAAGATCCCCCCTAAAATTTCTATAGCAAGATGACTTTAGATACCAGCCAGGTATAGTGGCACATACTTGTAATACCAGTACTTGGAAGTTGGAGTTAGGAAGATTAGGAGTTCAAGACCAGCCTTGACTACATAGCAAGTTTGATGCCAGCCTGCCAGCTGGAGAGATGGCTCAGCGATTAAGAGTGCCAACTGCTCTTGCAGAGGACCCAGGTTCAATTCCTAGCACCCACATGGCAGCTAAGAACCATCTTTAACTCCAGTTCCAGGGGAATCCGACGCCCTCTTCTGACCTCTGATGCATTGCATGACATGGGTGCACCAACCTACATGCAGACAGTACATTCATACAAATAAATAAATAAATATTTTAAAATATATTAAATAAAAGAACACACGGATACAGTGGACTTTAAAGGAGGAGTTGGGGAAATGTCTCAGCCCATAAAATGCTTGACACATAAGCATGGGGAGTCTCAGCACCCACTAAAAAGCTGGACATGGTCACACTCTTCTATAATCTTAGTGGAGGGGACATGGAGATAGAAGGATCTGTGGAACTCTCTGGGTTAGCTAGTCTTGTTCAATCATTGAGCTGCAGGGAAAGACCCTGCTCAAAAAAATAAGTTGGATGGGGCTAGAGAAAAGGTTCAGTTATTTTTTTTTCTTTATTTTTTTCATTTTGGTGGTGTCAGAAGGTTCAGTTATTAAGAGCACTTGCTGCTCTTGCAGAGGACCTGGGGTCCTGGGGTCACTTCCTGGCACGCACATATAACTCAGTTCCAGAGGATCTGACACTCTCTTGTGGCCTCTGTGGGTACCAAGTATATACATACATGTGGTATATACATGCATGTGGTATATACATACATATAGGCAAAACACATACATATTTTATGTCTTCAAAAATATTTATTAAAAATAAGTTGGAGGAAAATAGTGAAAGATATCCAATATTGACCTTGCCTCTATATGCATGTGCACATGTATGCACATTTACCCAAACAGAAATTGTGCACATACATATACATACACCACATGCACACCCTAAAAAATAATGAGTAAACTAATAATAAAAATAACGTTAGAAATTTACCCAAATCGGGGCTGGAGAGATGGCCTAGCGGTTAAGAGCGCTGACTGCTCTTACAGAGGACCCGGGTTCGATCCCCAGCACCCACATGGCGGATGAGAACCGTCTGAAGCTCCAATTCCAGGAGAACTCCAGTTCCAGGGGAATCCGACGCCCTCTTCTGACCTCCGCGGCATTGCACGACACGGGTGCACAGACCTACATGCAGACAGTACACTCATACACAAAGAAAAATAAATTTAAAAAAATTTTTTTAAAAAGAAATTTACCCAAATCAAATAATTCCAGTAAAATAAATGGAAAATAGCCTTGGGTCATAATCATAAGAAGACATAATACAATACTTTCAGACCATCTCTGTATATTATAAATAGGAAAGTATGATGAAAAGGAGCCAGGCACAGTAGTACACACTTATAATCCTAGCACTTGGGAGGAAGAAGGAGGAGGAAAGCTGCAAGTTCAAGGCTAGCCTGGTCTTAAATGGTAGAGATATACAGTGAGCCCATGTGTTTTTTTTTGTTGTTTTTTTTTTTTTTTTGAGATCTGCCTACCTTTGCCTCCTGAGTGCTAAGATTAAAGGTGTGCGCCACCACGCCCGGCTTAAAGACACTTCTTACAGCCATGTGGGTGCTGGGAATCAACCCAGGTCCTCTGCAAGAGCAGTCAGCGCTCTTAACTGCTGAGCCATCTCTCCAGCTGGGAGCCCATGTCTTAAAACAATAAAAAGAAAAAAAGGAAAAGAAGTGAAAAAAATATATGATGAAAAAGACACTTTGCTCATAGTAACTACAAGCCCAGAATACCCAGACATGGCAGTCCATGCTGGGAGTTTGAGACTAGCCTGGCCTACATAGCAGGAACCTGTCGCAAAAACAAAGCAAAAGCCCTCCATGGTGGTGAATGCCTTTAATTCCAGCACTCAGGAGGCAGAGACAGGTGGACCTCTGTGAGATGGATTCCAGCCTAATGTGTATAGCACACACGTAGAGTCTTGGAGATAATTCTGAAAGGAAAGGAGATCATCACACAAACACATTATCTAGCACAGTGGAAAGTCACCATGCCCCAGAGTGTGCAGAAAATAAGATGGCCAGATGGGGCTGGAGAGATGGCCTAGCAGATAAGAGCGCCGACCGCTCTTGCAGAGAACCCGGGTTCAATCCCCAGCACCCACATGGCGGCCAAGAACTTTCTGAAACTCCAATTCCAGGAGAACTCCAGTTCCAGGGGAATCCGACACCCTCTTCTGACCTCCGCGGCATTGCACGACATAGGTGCACAAGCTTGCATGCAGGTAGTACATTCATACACATACAGAAATAAATAAAATTAATTAAAAAAAAAAAAAAAGATGGCCAGAGAGTGTCATCATCAGCTCCGGTAGTCGGACTTCTGAATGAGACTTTAAAGGAGGGGTTGGGGAAATCTCTCAGTCAGTAAAGTGCTTGCCAGAGAAGCATGAGGACTGAATGGTGATCTTCACATGCTTCTCCAGTTCCAGTAGAGTTTGGAAAAATTTTCAGCAGTGTCTTCCTTCATCTATGTCCATCTTGTGGGCCTTGACATAATTACTTCCAAAGCCTACGGTGGTACTCATATATTTGTCCAGAAGATTGAGAGACTGGTTTTTGGTGGAAAAGCCACACCAGTGTTTCAGCTCCATGGTGTGGTGTCAAAGTAAAAGCATTTGCAAAAATTCGAAGCTGCAGGGGCTGGAGAGGTGGCTCAGCGGTTAAGAGCACTGACTGCTCTTGCAGAGGACCGGTTTTGATTCCCAGCACCCACATGGCAGCTAAGAATCGTCTTAGGCCGGGTTTGGTGGCACCGGCCTTTAATCCCAGCACTTGGGAGGCAGAGGCAGGCAGATCTCTGTGAGTTCAAGGCCAGCCTGTTCTACATAGCGAGCTCTAGAACAGCTGGGACTAAAGAGAGACCCTCCCTCAAAAAAAAAAAAAATCGAAGCTACCATAACAGTAGCAGAAGTAGGGTCTACACAAAGGGAGGTATCATAGGTCAGTGTTACAGCTGGGCAAATCACACTGTATTCTATCATCAGCACCCCATAAAACTTGGTGTGGTGTGCACCAGACTCAGCTACACAGCAGATGTGAGGATAGTCCGAGTTAGAAACAGAAACAGAGGGGCAGGAAGAAAGCGGGGGGTGGGGGTGGGGGGGGGATGGCTCAGTGGCTAAGAGCACTGCCTGCTCTTGGGGAGGAGCTGGGTTTAGTTCCCAGCACCCACATGGTGGCTAACAACTGTCCATCCAGTTCCAGGGAATTTTATGTCTTCTTCTGACCTCCCTGGGTAGTGCATGATATGGGTACCCTTACATGCAGGCAGTAAGTACAGTCATAAACATAAAATAAAAACAAACAAAATATTTTTTAAAAGAAAGAAAGAGCTGAGTGTGGTACACGCCTTTAATCCTAGCACTTGGAAGGCAGAGGCAGGTGGATCTTTGTGAGTTCAAGGCCAACCTGGTCTACAGAGCCAGTTCCAGGTCAGCTGGGGCTACAGGGAGACACTGTCTCCAAAACAAAACAAAACAACAACAACAAAAAAAGAAATTTATCCATCCACAGGCTCAAGATGCAGCTTAGTGACAATATATCAACTGCAAAGCCACGTTTTGATTCCTAGCACCAAAAATATTTAAAATTTTAAGTCATTTTTTAATTATTTTTTCTGTGTATGAGTGTACTGTCTGCATGTAGATTTTCATTTTTATTTATTTATTTATTTTTTTTTTTTATTAATTTTATTTATTTCTGTATGTGTACGAATGTATTGTCTGCATGCAAGTCTGTGCACCCGTGTCGTGCAATGCCGCGGAGGTCAGAAGTGGGCGTCGGATTCCCCTGGAGCTGGAGTTCTCCTGGAGTTGGAGTTTCAGACGGTTCTCAGCCGCCATGTGGGTGCTGGGGATCGAACCCGGGTCCTCTGCAAGAGCGGTCGGCGCTCTTAACCGCTAGGCCATCTCTCCAGCCCTAGATTTTCATTTTTAATGCAGATGCTATGGATTTGAACTCAGGTCTTCATGATTGCTTGGCAACCAGTTTACCAACTGAGCCATCTTCCTAGCCCCAGGGCTTCTGACCCTCCTGCCTCTACGTCCCAAATCCTGGGATTACAAAGGGATGTGTGCCACAACACCCATCCATTAACTAAATTAATTTTCATATAATTCCTATGAGGTAGACACAACTTCACTAGCCAAGAAATAGGCAAAACCAGGCACGATGGCATACTCCTTTAATCCCAACACTTGGGGAGGCAGAGGCAGGGAGCTCTGTGAGTTTGAGGTCAGTCTAGTTTACATAGAGAGTTCCAGGCCAGCCAGGGCTACATTGTGAGATCTGTGTCAAAAAGCCAAAGAAGAAAGGAGAAAGGAAAGAGAAAAGAAGGAAGGAGAAGAAGGAAGGAAGGAAGGAAGGAAGGAAGGAAGGAAGGAAGGAAGGGAGAATTAAGTGACTTAGGGGCTGGAGAGATGGCCTAGCGGTTAAGAGAGTTGACTGCTCTTGCAGAGGACCCGGGTTTGATCCCCAGCACCCACATGGCGACTGACAACCGTCTGAAACTCCAATTCCAGGAGAACTCCAGTTCCAGGGGAATCCGACACCCTCTTCTGACCTTCGCAGCATTGCACGACACGGGTGCACAAACCTGCATGCAGACAGTACATTCATACACATACAGAAATAAATAAAATTAAATTAAAAAATTAAAAAAAAAAAGAATTAAGTGACTTAGTCAAGGTTATACAAATACTTGGAAAGTGACTGGTGTTAACCTGGATAATCTGGCTACAGAACCTGTGGCCTTAACTCTATAATTAGGATAGCTAGTTTAGTTACTAATTTGTGAAAAAAAATAAGAGCATGGGGAGTAGGGACGTGGCTCAATTGGTAGAGTGTGCAGTGCTTGCTGGAGTATACAAAGCCCCTCTGTGTACTGGGGTTTCCCAGCTCAGTTCTGACCTTCCTTTTGTCGCTCCACAGTCATTTCCTTGGTGACTTCTCAAAGTTCCCTGGGATGCACGCCAGGTTCTCCATGGTGTCTCCCTGAGTAGCTCTGGGTTGCTCTTCACTCACCTCTTCAGTTCTAGAGCCACTGGCAACCTCAGAGCCTTTCCATTTGCTGTTCCTCCTGCCACAGTTCCTCCTTTCCTTTACTTCAAATTTCTGCTCAAATGCCATTTCCTTAGAGCACCCCCGCCCCCAGTCATCTTATGTAAAATGGTACATACCACCCTGGACCCACTCAGTCCTCCCATGTCCTTATTTCCTTATGCATCCCTTCTTTTTTTTTTTTATATTAAGTTGACTGATATATTTTTTAAATTTTATTTATTTTTGTATGTGTATGAATATACTGTCTGCATGTAGGTTTGTGCACCCGTGTCTTGCAATGCAGCGGAGGTCAGAAGAGGGCGTCGGATTCCCCTGGAACTGGAGTTCTCCTAGAATCGGAGTTACAGACGGTTCTTAGCCACCATGTGGGTGCTGGGGATCGAACCCGGGTCCTCTGCAAGAGCAGTTGGTGCTCTTAACCACTAGGCTATCTCTCCAGCCCGTGCATCCTTTCTTACCCTAGGAGGGCTTGGACTTCTCTGTCTTACTCACTGCTCAGTCACAGACCCTAGAACACTGGGACCTGTTAAGCATTGTAAGAGTTGAAAGAGGGGCTGGAGAGATGGCCTAGTGGTTAAGAGTGCAGACTGCTCTTGCAGAGGACCCAGGTTCGATCCCCAGCACCCACATGGCAGCTGAGAACTGTCTTTAACTCCAGTTCCAGGGGAATCCGACACCCTCTTCTGACCTCTGACGCGTTGCATGACACAGATGCACAAACCTGCATGCAGACAGTACATTCATTGGTTTCATATGAAGGATGCTTGTACTAATGGATTATCACTTATAGCTAAAAAATGAAAAAAAAACTGAGAGAAAGATGCAGGACAGTTATGGCAGAATGCATGATCTGGGATGGGGGGGGGGTGGGGGTGAAGGGAAAGGGAAATATGCCTGAACTGAATTGGAAAATGATGTATGAAATGCACAAAACATCAATTAAAAAAAAGTTAAAAAAATGAAAAAATAAAGAAATAGGAAAAATAAATAAATAAATAAAAATTAAAAAAAAAAGAGTTGGACAAAAAAAAAAAAAAAACAACCAGCCAGGTGTGGTGGCGCATGCCTTTAATCCTAGCACTCAGGAGGCAGAGGCAGGCAGATCTTTGTGAGTTCAAGGTCAGCCTGGTCTTGCTCTACAGAGCAAGTTCCAGGACAGCTGGGGCTACAGGGAGACCCTGTTTTGAAAAGACAAAAAAAAAAAAAAAGAAAAAAAGAGAAGAAAGAATGGTGTCTTCTCTGATCAGAATGTCATTTCTTTCTTTTTTAAATATATTTTTAAAATAATTCTTTTATTTATTATTATTGTTATTATTATTATTATTGTTATTATTTTGGTCTTTTCAAGAACTCACAAAGATCCACCTGCCTTTGCCTCCCGAGTGCTAGGATTAAAGGCATGCGCCATTATTATTATCAGATTCCCCTAGAACTCGAGTTAAAGACGGTTCTTAGCCGCCATGTGGATGCTGGAAATCGAACCCGGCTCCTCTGTAAGTGCAGTTGGTACTCTTAACCACTGAGTCTCTCCAGCCCCCAGAATGTCATTTCATCAGCCTCATTCCTACTCATAATTCTTTGGGGGAAGAGGATACTGAGGATTGAATCCAGGGTCTTATGCTTGCCAGGTTAATTGCTCTACCACTGAGGTGTGTTGCCAGCATCGTCACTTCCCTAAAGAGCCATTTACTCCTCATCTTTCATTGGCAGCCTTTCCTGATGGCCATGCCAGCTCAGCCTCCTGATGGCCATGCCAGCTCAGCCTCCTGATGGCCATGCCAGCTCAGCCTCCTGATGGCCACACCAGCACAGCCTCCTGATGGCCCCGCCAGCTCAGCCTTCTGATGGCCATGCCCCCTCACCTTCTTACCGATATGCTCATTCATCCCATCCTTTAGTTATGCTTAATCCATTAAGTATCTTAATTGTTTGTTTACTTTTTTGCTCCTCTACCTTATTACAGTGTCTTTGGTTGTTCTAATTAATGATCATGGCCACTATTCTCCTGGGCTTAAGAAATTAAGCTCAATAAATGTCTAGGGGGAAAATGATGGTTGAATAAATGATGAATGAACAAATAGAATTTCTTTTTTTATTTTTTTAAGGGGAGAGTGCAAACGTAGTCCCCCACTACCACAAATTATGCAGTTGAGTTTCCCGCATTTGGGGAAATCGCAGGGGTCAGCACATCCCAAGTGCAATGGATGAGCCTCACCCTGGGAAAACCACCTTCTTGATCATGGTATCTCCCCTGCCAGGTAAGTATAGAATTTCAATTATTTTATCTGATAAACAACAATTATAAGAAGCCAGGTGTGGTGGCGCATGCCTTTAATCCTAGCACTCAGGAGGCAGAGGCAGGCAGATCTTTGTGAGTTCAAGGTCAGCCTGGTCTTGCTCTACAGAGCAAGTTCCAGGACAGCTGGGGCTACAGGGAGACCCTGTTTTGAAAAAAAAAAAAAAAAAAAAAAGAAAAAAAGAGAAGAAAGAATGGTGTCTTCTCTGATCAGAATGTCATTTCTTTCTTTTTTAAATATATTTTTAAAATAATTCTTTTATTTATTATTATTGTTATTATTATTATTATTGTTATTATTTTGGTCTTTTCAAGAACTCACAAAGATCCACCTGCCTTTGCCTCCCGAGTGCTAGGATTAAAGGCATGCGCCATTATTATTATCAGATTCCCCTAGAACTCGAGTTAAAGACGGTTCTTAGCCGCCATGTGGATGCTGGAAATCGAACCCGGCTCCTCTGTAAGTGCAGTTGGTACTCTTAACCACTGAGTCTCTCCAGCCCCCAGAATGTCATTTCATCAGCCTCATTCCTACTCATAATTCTTTGGGGGAAGAGGATACTGAGGATTGAATCCAGGGTCTTATGCTTGCCAGGTTAATTGCTCTACCACTGAGGTGTGTTGCCAGCATCGTCACTTCCCTAAAGAGCCATTTACTCCTCATCTTTCATTGGCAGCCTTTCCTGATGGCCATGCCAGCTCAGCCTCCTGATGGCCATGCCAGCTCAGCCTCCTGATGGCCATGCCAGCTCAGCCTCCTGATGGCCACACCAGCACAGCCTCCTGATGGCCCCGCCAGCTCAGCCTTCTGATGGCCATGCCCCCTCACCTTCTTACCGATATGCTCATTCATCCCATCCTTTAGTTATGCTTAATCCATTAAGTATCTTAATTGTTTGTTTACTTTTTTGCTCCTCTACCTTATTACAGTGTCTTTGGTTGTTCTAATTAATGATCATGGCCACTATTCTCCTGGGCTTAAGAAATTAAGCTCAATAAATGTCTAGGGGGAAAATGATGGTTGAATAAATGATGAATGAACAAATAGAATTTCTTTTTTTATTTTTTTAAGGGGAGAGTGCAAACGTAGTCCCCCACTACCACAAATTATGCAGTTGAGTTTCCCGCATTTGGGGAAATCGCAGGGGTCAGCACATCCCAAGTGCAATGGATGAGCCTCACCCTGGGAAAACCACCTTCTTGATCATGGTATCTCCCCTGCCAGGTAAGTATAGAATTTCAATTATTTTATCTGATAAACAACAATTATCAGGTGGGAATTTATAGTTTTTACTTTAAATGTATTTCTTTTTTGGCCTTGAGCTCATGGCACTGAACATGGTTAGCAAGTATGAAACTTCATATTTGTCTTTTTGAGTCAGGGTCTTCCCGTAGCTCTGGCTGTCCTGGAACTCACTCTGTAGACCAGGCTGGCCTTGAACTCACAGAGATCCGCCCGCCTCCACCTCCCAAGTGCTAGGATTAAAGGGGTGTGCCACCATGCCCGGCTCTTTTTTTTTTTTTTTTTTTAATCTTTTTGAGACAGGGTTTCCTGTAGCTCCAGCTGGCCTAGAACTTACTATGTGGACCAGGCTGGCCTTGAATTCACAGAGATCCATGTGCCTCTGCCTCCCTAGTGCTGGGATTAAAAGCACATGCCACCACACTTGGCTGAAACCTTATGTTTTTTTTCTTTTTTCTTTTTTTTGTTTTTTTTTTTTGTTTTTTTATGTGTATGAATGCACTGTCTGCACGTGGGTTGGTGCACCCGGATCGTACAGTGCCGCAGAGGTCAGCAGAGGGCGTCGGATTCTCCTGGAACTGGAGTTAAAGATGGTTCTCAGCCGCCATGTGGTGGGTGTTGGGGATTGAACCCAGGTCCTCTGCAAGAGCAGTCGGTGCTCTTAACTGCTAGGCCATCTCTCCAGCCCTGAAACCTTATATTTCTAAACAAACATTAGCCTGTAAGTACTAACACTTGAGAAGCAGAGACAGAAGGATTGCCAAAAGGTTGAGGCCAGCCTGGGCTACATGCCAGTTCTAGTGTGAGACTATCTCAAGGAAGAAAGACAAAAAGAAGAAAAAAAAATAGAGGACTGCCTTTTTGTTTTGTTTGAAATGCCATTTCATATAGCCCCACTGACTTTAAACTCTTGATTCTCCTGTGTCCACACATCCTGAATGCTGGGATTACAGGCCTGCACTGCCACAACCAGTTTAGAATTACCTAGGGGTATTGGTCACTTTTCTGTTGCTGTGATAGAACCACCACAACCAAGGGCACTTACAAAAGGAATAGTTTATTTGAGCTTATGGTTGACTGTTCCAGGGGAATTAGAGTCCATGATGGCAGGGAGCCATGGTGGCAGGAGGTTCCTGAGCAGGAGCAGAAAGCAGAGGTTCACATCTTCAAGCAGACACAAGAAGCAGAGTGGGACTGGAGACTGGCAAGGCTTTAAGAATTCTCTAAGCCCACCTGGTGACGAGCTTCCTCCAGCATGGCCGCATCTTCTAAGATCTCCCAAAACAGCACCACCAACCAGGGACAAAATGCCCAAATACTTTGAGCCTATGGGGGGAACATTCTCATTTGTTTTTTAATTAAAACAAAATTTCTTGGTCTACATAGTGAGTTCCCTGGGGCTGCAGGGAGACCCTGTCTCCAAAAAGACAACCCCCCCAAAAAAACAAATTTCCTTTTTTTTTGGGGGGGGTGTCTTTTTGACAAAGGGTCTTCCTGTAGCCCCAACTATCCTGGAACTTGCTATGTAGACCAGGCTGGCCTCGAACTCATAGAGATCCACCTGTCTCTCCCTTCTGAGTGCTAGGATTAAAGACATGTGCTACCATACCTGGCTACAAATTTTCTTTTATGACTGGATCTCACTATGGAGTTCATTTGGCCTTGAACTCACTATATACCCAAGGCTGCCCTCGAACTCTCATCAATCTTCCTTTTTCAACTTCTTGAAAGTTGAGAGTACAAATGTGTAGCAGCACCCAGCTATAAGCCATCTGCCCTAGTGGCTTGTTCAGAGCATTTATCTTGAATTTTCTTGTTGTTGTTTTGTGTTTCGTTGTCGTTGTTGTTATTGTTTTGTTTTGGAACTCTCATACGGACCAAGCTGGCCTTGATCTCAAAAGAAATCAGCCTGCCTCTGCTTCCAGAGCACTGAGATAGGATTAAAAGGTATTCTCAAAAAAAAAAAAAAAGGCATTCTCAACATCTCCCTTACCCTTCTGCTTTAGAAAAAAAAAAAATTATCTTTATCTTATGAGTGTTTTGCCTGCATGTATGTAAATGTAATACAAGTGCAGTGCCTGCAGAGACCAGAAGAGGGCATCAGATCCCCTGAAACTGGAGTTCCCAGCAGAAGTGAGTTGCCATGAACCCAGGACCTCTGTAAGAGCAGCCAGTGCTCTTAACTGCTGAGCCCACTTGCCAGCCCCCTTTTCCCACCTGTAAAAAGACAGGGTCTCGCCTTGTAGCCTGGCTGACATGGAACTCATGGTGGCCTTCGACCTGTGACAGGTCTTTCTCTGCTTCTCAGGTGCTGGGATTACAGGCATGCACCATGGTGTCCAGCTTCTCAGCCCTCGTACCTTAAGACAGAGTCTTCCTATGAATCTCAGAGTGACCTTTAACTTCTATTCCTCTTCCCTCATTCTCCTGTGCTGGAATTATATGTTATCACTAACTAAGTTAATTGTTTGATAATTTCATGAATGTATATAATGCATTCCAATTTTTCTCTCCTCCACTTTCTCTTTTCTCCCTTCCATCCCTGTCATCCTCTCCCCACCACCACCAGTTCCTGTTCCAGATTCATAACTTTTGGTTTTTTGTGACCCATTTAGTTTAACCAGGGCATTCAGTGTGGTCACTGGATTGGAACTATCCTTTGGAGCCTGGTAGGGTCATCAGTGGTTATACCACTGAAGGCAATGACTCCCCCTCTTCCTGAATCTATCCATAGGAAATAACTCAACAGTGAGTGTAGAACCCTCCAAGTCTGTCCTCCACCTGCATCTGACTGTGGAAAGGCCCATTCTTGGGCAGATCCCATGCAGACATCTAGCTGTAGTAAGTTTGTGTTTGTGATGTCTGGGGTCTTGCTCAGAGGACAGCACCCTCCTCCCCCTCTTCCTGTTTTCTGGCTCTTAGATCCCCTTAACTCGCTCTTCTGCAGTGTTCCCTCAAGTGGTTTTGTTCTGTTTGAGACACGGTCTCTTGTAGCTCAGGCTATGTGAACTCTACCTTCCAAGAGTTGAGATTATATTTGTGCTCCACCACACCCAGTAAAAATATCTTTATTTAGGGGCTGGAGAGATGGGTCAGTAGTTAAGAGCACTGACTGCCCTTGCAGAGGACCCAGGTTTGATCCCCAGCACCCACATGGCACGCGCGCCTGCGTGCGTGCAGTGCTGGGATTAAAGGATGCTGTGAGCTGCCTGAAATGGGAAAAGGGGTGTGAGCTCCTAGTCACCAAGCCATCTCTCCAACCCCCAAATAAATCAGTTAAAAAAAAAGTTTTGGCTACAGGGAGACCCTGCCTCAAAAAGACCAAAATAAATAAATAAATAAGTTTTTCATATGGAAATTATACAAAAGAGGACAAAACCCAGAAAGTAGAAAAATTGGAGCAAAAAACAACGTAATTGTCCAATAATTTGGAGATGCAAGTTGTGCACTTTATATGATTTAATAGCTTATTCTGGGCTGGAGAGATGGCCTACCAGTTGAGAGCGCCGACTGCTCTTGCAGAGGACCCGGGTTCGATCCTCAGCCCCCACATGGTGACTGAGAACCGTCTTTAACTCCACTTCCAAGGGAATCCAACACCTTCTTCTGACCTCTGCAGCACTGCACGACATGGGTGCACAGACCTACATGCAGACGGTACATTCATACACATACAAAATAAATAAAAATAAAAAAATTAAATAGCTTATTCTGTGGCTATTAAAATTGGCTATGGAACTGGACAGTGGGTCAGTGGGTAAGGAGCTTACCACTCATGCAGGAAGACCTGAGTTCAGATCCCAGAACCCATCTACAGCCAAATGCACTATGCTTTGGCAAAATAGGGCATGGAAACAGGAGCATCTGTGGAAACTTGTGGGCTGGGTAGCCAGGCACATGCAATGACAGAATACAGGATACCTCACAGAGGGTAGTCGGCAAGGATGAAGACCCCACACATGGGCCTCACACACACAAACATGCACACAAATACATAAATATTCCAAGGAAAGACCAAAGATTATGATGGTAATATTTTTTCTCCTTTTAAAATTATTATTATTGGGGCTGGAGAGATGGCCTAGCAGTTAAGAGCGCCGACCGCTCTTACAGAGGACCCGGGTTCGATCCCCAGCACCCACAAGGCGGCGGAGAACCGTCTGAAACTCCAATTCCAGGAGAACTCCAGTTCCAGGGGAACCTGAGACCCTCTTCTGACCTCCGCGGCATTGCACGACATGGGTGCACAGACTTGCATGCAGACAGTACATTCATACACATACAGAAATAAATAAAATTAAAAAAAATTTTTTAAATAATAAAAAAATAAAATTATTATTATTATTATTCATGTGATTATGTGTTTGTGTAAGTGCATTATACAACATACATGTCAAAATCAGAGGATAACTTTCAGGAGTTGGTTCTCTCCCTCCATTGTGGGAGCTGGGGATTTGAACTCGGGCCGATTGCTCAGCAAGGATTTTTACCCATTGAACCATCTCACTGGATCTTTTTTGTTTTTTTGAGACAGGGTCTCAGCTCGATTTTTCTTTGAGCTCACTATGTAGCCCAGGCTAACCTTTAATTCCTGATCCTTCTGACTTTACCTTTCAAGAGCTCGGATTAGAGGCGTGTACCACCACACCTGGCTTTATTTTTCCGTGTTTGGGGGCGGCGTCTTGCCAGGAAACCCTCCCTAGCTGCCCTTCTTCCTCCATAGTGTGGTGACCACTTGTGTGAGTCACCATGCCTAGCTTTGTTTTTGTTTTTTGAGACAAGATATCATGTGTTCCATGATATTCCTGCCTCTTTCAAGTACTGGGATTGCAGGTGAGGCCCATCAGGTCAGCTTGGCGTCTTGTACTTTGCTACTATGTAAGGTCTTGTATGCATGTATATATCTATATGTTTGTGCACTATTATTATTAATTAGTTTGTCATTGGGGATTTAATTGAATCCAGGATTTCATGTATACTAGAGAGATTACCACTGAACTGCATGTATATTTAACAAAAAAGATTCTTCTGTCCTGGTTAGTTTTTATTGTCAACTTGATACAATGTAGAGTCAGCTAGGAAGAGGGTACCTCAAGTGAAGAATTTCCTTGATCAGACTGACCTGTGGCTGTCTGTGAGAGATTACCTTCATTGCAGATTGGTGTAGGGGGGCAGCCCAGTGTAGGCGACAGCTAGCTGAGCCGGAGCCAGTGATGGAGCCAGCGAGCAGCAAGTCTCCATGGTTTACACTTCAGGTTCCTGCCGACTTCCCGGAGTGATGGATTGTGACCTGGAAGTGTAAATTGAAATAAACTCTTTCCTCTTCAAGTTGCCTTTGGTCATAGTGTTTATCACAGCAACAGAAAAGTAACTAGAACAACTCCTTATACATTTTCCCCCCAGACTTATTTGTTTTTTTCTTTTATTTATTTTTTTAATTTACTTTTATTGATTTAGGCCTCTGAATTTTTTTTTTTTTTTTTTTTTAGACAGGGTCTCCCTTTATAGTCCCAGCTGACCCGGAGCTCACCCTGTAGACCAGGCTGGCCTTGAACTCACAGAGATCTGCCTGCCTCTGCCTCCTGAGTGCTGGGATTAAAGGTGTGTGCCACCACGCCTGGCACTAAAGACAGTTCTTAGCCACCATGTGGATGCTGGGAATCGAACCCAGGTCCTCTGCAAGAGCAGTCAGTGCTCTTAACAGCTGAGCCAGCTCTCCAGCCCCCATTTTATTTTTGTTTAAGTATTTAAGTACTGTGTGTGTGTGTGTGTGTGTGTGTGTGTGTGTGTGAATGTATGCCATGTGTGCAGGTGCCTGCCCAGCTCCCGCTCTTTCTTTCTTTCTTTCTTTCTTTCTTTCTTTCTTTCTTTCTTTCTTTCTTTCTTTCTTATTTCTTTCTTATTTCTTTCTTTTCCTTTTTTTTTGTTTTGATTTTTGAGACAGGGTCTTCCTGTAGCCCCAGCTGGCCTAGAGCTCATTATATAAGCTGGCTTTGAACTCAGAGAGATCTGCCTGCCTCTGCCTCCTGAGTGCTGGGATTAAAGGTGTGGGCCATCACACCCAGCTCCCCAACGTTCTTACAGAAAAATAGTTTACCTAGTGTACTGCAAGCAATGCAGTGATTGTGCCAGTAACAGAACATCCACCTAGAGAAAAAGAAACATACTTCTATGTTTCTATGTTTTCTAGCATTGCTGCCAAAGCATGCATCCATTCCAACACATTATTTTAGGAATGACCTTAATTCTGGTTTTATTTCACAAATACTATCTGAAATCAGGTTTATCAGGTAAAGAGCTAGATGTTTTCCATAAAAAAGTATATGCATTTCAGAAAGGGAGTTACAAATGATGGTGGGAATACAATACATCATCCCCGTGTTAGTTTAAACATAGGACACAGAGAAGGAGCAGCCAAAAACCTGCCAAAGTACAGACTTTTAACAGGCTGATCCAGGCTTGGTTGCCCGTGTCTGTGGTGGCTGCACTTGGGAAGCAGAGATAAGAGGGTTGCTGGAAGTTCTAGCCAGCCAAGGGCTATATAATGGAACCTTATTGTTCCCAGAATTATTGCTATCCCTGAATGGTTAACAAAGGATACAGGAGAATTTGGGGACCCCTCTTAGGATTTTTAATATAATTAGTAAAAGAATTTAGATATTGAGTTCCAGGCCAGCTGGGGCTACAGGGAGATCTTGTCTTAAAAAAATTGGGAGGAGAGTCAGGTGGACCTCTGTGAGTTCAAGGCCCCCCTGATGTACATAATGAGTTCCAGGCTAGCTGGGGCTACAGGGAGACCCTGTCTGGAAATACAAGAGAGAGAGAGAGAGAGAGAGAGAGAGAGAGAGAGAGAGAGAGAGAGAGCTCTTCTTGGAGTAATTTAGAAAAGTAGGAAGATTTACAATTTACATCACTGCTGCCTTGGTAAACTATGGCACTAGGGGTGGGGACTCTGGGCAGGAAAGTTACACTATCTAATTAAAGCACTAATTATTCTGTCATCTATTTAGCATGGCTTAAGGTGAATTTGGCTTCTTAGGGGGTGGTCCCTTGGCCAGTCATTAACCTGGACCAACTAGTCTGTTTTGAAACGGCCATACTATGTAATCTTGGCTGTCCTAGACATCTCTATGTAGACTGGGCTAACCTCAAACTTATGGGGTTCTGCCTGCCTCAGCCTCTCAAATGCTAAGATTAAAGTTGTATGTCAGCTGGGCATGGTGGTCTTTTCTTTTGAAAAGACAAAAAAAAAGTTGTGTGTCACCACAGAGGACTAGATTCTATTCTCTTGACCAGAGGGAGGTGGAACACAAAGAAAGAAAGAAAGAAAGAAAGAAAGAAAGAAAGAAAGAAAGAAAGAAAGAAAGAAAGAAAGAAAGAAAAAAGAGGGGGGAGGACTAGATTCTATTCTCTTGACCAGAGGGAGGTGGAACACAAAAGAAAGAAAGAAAGAAAGAAAGAAAGAAAGAAAGAAAGAAAGAAAGAAAGAAAGAAGGAAGGAAGGAAGGAAGGAAGGAAGGAAGGAAGGAAGGAAGGAAGGAAGGAAG
>VZQC01003447.1:1651934-1675523 GCA_009823505.1 Rhizomys pruinosus | reverse complement strand
TTTCCATGACCTTAATCATGGACATGGTAGCACCAGAAGGCGCTTCTACAGCAATTCCTGCCTTCCAGACATAATCTTCCTTGCCCCATTGTTGTGGAGAAAAAGTCCATTTCCCCTGGTAGTCTGGATCAATCACTCCTCCTACTACTGTTATTCCTCCCTTAGCCTGTTGGCTTAAAGGCAGTGAAGCCCCAAGTGGCCAGGGGGAAGTCTTGCTTCCAGTTCAATAGAACGTTCGCTGTATCTCCTGGCAAAATCGAACTCCCCCCATTGGAGCCAAAAACGTCTAGACCAGCAGAACGGCAAGGTCGTGGTACAGGAAGACAAAAATTTTACTACTGGTCGACTTAGGGGTGATAGTGAGTGGAATCATTCCCACTTCCACCCCTTGTTCCTGGACCCATGAATTCTGGCTTAGGAGAAAAAGTACCATATGTGGACGCTATTCAAGGGCATAACTGTTGCGGGAGAACCTTGCCCAAGCCCTCGCAGGGTATTGCTACCTAACTTGTGCTTTAACTGTGTCTTCAAGAGGCAATTTCCATCGTTCTTCACAGGCCAGTTGCTTTGGGTGGGTGGGGAACATGTTAAGACCAGTGGAACCATGAACCATGGGCCCACAGTCGCCTTTCTTTGGCTGTGTAAGTGAGTTCCTTGATCAGAAGCAATGCTGTTAGGAATACCATGACAGTGGGAAAGGCATTCGTAAGTCCCGGGATGGAGATGGGGCAGAAGCATTCACGGCAGGAAAGGCAAATCCATAACGCGAATAAGTGTCTATTCCTGTAAGAACAAAACGCGTCCCCTCCATGAGGAAGTGGTGCCAATGTAGTCCAAACCTGCCACCAGGTTTGCTGGCTGGTCACCCCGGGGAATAAACCATATTCGGGGGCTCATGGCTCCTTTGGTGTGGTGTGGGTGGGGGTTGGTCGTGTCGGTGTGTGGTGGGGGTGGGGGCAATATCTGGCACTCGGCAGAGCAGCTGTAGCCAGACACAGCCTTAGTGATGGCATGTCCTCTGGTTCCTCATTTGTGAAGAAATGTGGTTTACACTTCTGAATCCACTTAGAGCATTGGCCCATCTGCCTGACCCTCACCAGTCCCTTCATCAATATAAGCCAGGAAAGGAATATCAGGCATCTGTAACTCGCTGTAGTGGATGTTCTACTTGTAGGCCAGTTTTAATTAAATACATCAGCCAACCATTCAAATAAAACTTTTTTACACCTTTTTTTAATCACTCGAGACTCCATGTTAAACCTATGACATCTCTACTCCAGTGGGCTCATATATGATAAACTCAGTATGACCAATTTTATATTTCTTCACCATTATTCCCACACTCTTTAAAAATCCATTCCACACATTTCCTTAGGCTTCTGCCGGAATGAATCAGCAAACTCATTAATTTCTTTAGTATATATCAGCACCTCTGTGGACCACACTTTCTATCTCACCCTTGAGGGGCTTTCTCAGCTTCATCTGGTTATAGGTCAAAAGGAACACCTTGTTGGCACTGAGGGACATTCAGCTCCCACTGGGAGGGGGGGATTAGTTTCCTCAGAAAGGGTGGGGAGGAGGGATCTGCAGGGTGGGGATTCTCTGCTGAGGGTGGAGAGGTTAATTCCTCAGATAAAGAAAAATCCCTCAGAATCCAATGAGGTTCACAAATCCTCCATCATCATAGTTCTCACCACACCATTCCATCCCAAGTTTCAGGTTCCACCCTTTCCCACCACTGCTCCTCACTTTAACCGCTGGACACTTTTTTTTTCGTGGCTGGGAATTAAATTTGCGTTGTAAATCACCAAACCAACGTATAAAAAGGGCATCCAACTTGTATTTTCTGCGCTTTAGCTGCCTCTTTGGCTGCTGGAGGAAAGATTGCTTCCAGAGCATCTCACTTGGGAAACCTTTTAACTGTTGTTTCGAATCCGAAGCTGGTCATTTTTTATCACCGAGCTCCATATTTCGTCTACACGTTTATCCCGACAGCTAGGAGCAACAAGGCAACATCATTATTTTCCTGATTTTTCTCAATTTCTCGAACGTTTTATATATACGAGTCGCTAAAATCCTTGCTCCTCTACAAAGAGGTAGTTAGGTGAGTCAAATTATCTATCTTCATAGTTAGATCAAATAGTCTGCAACAAGGATTTCATTCCTCTTCATGCCCACCAGGAGAGCTTCAGTAACTCTAGGCTTCATTGGGTTGTGAGAGCTGGCTCCAAAACTACCAAGCCCATTCTAAAGAAATTCAATCCTTTCATTCTGTTTCTAACCACTTGGTGCCTTTCTTGACCTCTCGCGTCTGGTTACCAAAACTGTGATTAGTCAGGTTCTCTAAAGAAACAGGAAGCGACTAGCCAACAGGATGAATATATTAACTATATTACAATTTATTGATTTGCTCACGTAACGGAAAGCTCAACAGTAGCGCTGAACTGGGGAGGCCGGGCAATCCTGGGAACTGCTCAGTCCGCAAAGGCTGGATGTCTCAGGGCGTCCCCCTAGTCCCAGTCTAGTGCTGAAGGCCCGAATGGATTCCAGGAGATCTGCCAGTCTCAGTACACGCTGGGATCCGAAAGGTTGATCACAGCAGCAAGACAAACTCACCAGATGAGAGAGAGGCAAGCCGCAGGAAGAAGGAAAAAAGGGGCCAGCTCCCGCTGCCGTGGCCTTAAATACTGCCTGCCGGCAGAAGGTAACACCCACATTTAGGGTGGGCCATCCGGGTTGAGGTGGTCCAATCAGAAGACCCTTTTCTCTTATTTGTTCCTTAGTCCAGTCAAGTTGACACCCAGGATTAACCATGACATGTGGTCCATTTTTTTTTCTTCCAGAATGATGTATACAATGGATCCTACTCGCCACTTCCTCCCTGAATGTATGACTCAGTCTGACATCTTACTAGATGGGCTCTAGTAAGATTTTTTTTTTTTTTTTGGTCTTTTGAGACAGGGTCTCCCTTTAGTCCCAGCTGGCCTGGTTTTTTTGGTCTTTTGAGACAGGGTCTCCCTTTAGTCCCAGCTGGCCTGGAGCTCACTCTGTAGACCAGGCTGGCCTTGAAGTCACAGATCCACCTACCTCTGCCTCCCAAGTGCTAGGATTAAAGGCGTGAGCAACAGATGCTTTCTTAATGAAAAGATTTTATGACATCCCTTGATTTTGATCCTTATGGAATTGTAAATCCACCAGCTGAGGTTGGTGACCATGCGGAAAGGAATAGCACTTGGGAGGTGGATACTGTGAGGTCTGGGCCTCCCAGAATCCCAAGGGACACAGACCCCCCCCTTCCTCCAGAGGCTGTCAATCTTCTGACCACTTCCTCTGTACCCGAGGCTCCGCCCCCTGGCTATAAGTGGGTGGGCTCCAGGCGCCCTCTTCCTCTCTGTGCCTGCCGTGCGGTGTGGTTTCATCACGTGTCCGCAGGCGGCCCTTGCAAGCAGCCCTCGCTGGTAATTCCACATGGAAGTAAATCTTGTTCCTGGCGTGACTTAAGCCTCATGTGCCTTTTTATCTGAGGGCTGGAGCTGGGGCCACACGGCCCTTTTTATAACCTAACGGAGACCATAACCATAAGATCAGGATCAGGAAATCAAGGTCGTCCTCAGAAAGACTTAAGTTTCAGGCCAATGTGGCCTATGTGAAACTCTAACTCAGAAAATAAAAGTCTGGATAGATGGCTCAGTGGTTAAGAGCATACTTTGCAGTAGCTCTTCCTGGAGGCCCTCAGGTCAGTTCCCAGCTCCTAGATCAGGTGACTCGCTATTACCTGTGATTCCAGCTCCAGGGGATCTGACACCTCTGGCCTTGGTGGACTCCACTACTAATGTGCACATACACGTACACAGACACGAACACACATACATATACATGATTAAAAGCACAACAAATAAGGCCGGGCGTGGTGACGCATGCCTTTAATCCTAGCACTTGGGAGGCAGAGGCAGGCGGATCTTTGTGAGTTCAAGGCCAGCCTGGTCTACAGAGTGAGTTCCAGGACAGCTGGGGCTACAAGGAGACCCTGTCTCGAAAAGACAAAAAGAAAAAAAAAGTACAATAAATAAAATATAAAAAATAGAAAAAGCAAAAATAACTCATTTGGTCACTTTCAGTGACCTTGCTCATGGGGGGTAGTCAGGAAGGGGGAACAGAAACTTCTGGTTCTAAGGCTGTTCTACTCCCCTCACAGCCACGCCTAGTATTCAAAAGGTAACTTCTTTTTTTTTTTTTTTTTTTTTTAATTAATTATTTATTTATTTTTGTATGTGTATGAAGTTACGTTCTGCATGCAGGTTTGTGCACCCGTGTCGTGAAATGAAGAGATGTCAGAAGAGGGTTCGGAATTCCCTGGGAACTGGAGTTCTCCTGGGAATTGGAAGTTTTTAAGATCGGTTCTCGGCCGCCATCGTGGGTGCTGGGGAATGAAACGTACCTCTGCAAGAGCGGGTCGGGTCTTAACACCTAGGACATCTTCCAGCCACTCAAAAGGTTAACTTCTAATTCACTAAACTGCATCTTTTGGCGTTTGATACAACTTGGGAAGACAGGCCACACACAGGGAGGCGGCGGAGACCCATTGTTATTTGTGCCTTTCTGTTGTCAGCTGTCTGACACTATGCCACGAAATCTAAAACATCCTCCCTTCTGCTCTCTGGAATTTAAAAAAGGTGTGGGGCTTTCCCTTTTCCCTTTATGACGAGTATTGTTACACCCCTATTTTAACACTTCCTTTCCCCCGAAAAGAGCATCTTGTAGTCTCTGAGCACTTTCCAAACTAATGATAAACACAGGATTCAAGGAGAGCAAAGGGACTTTTGTGCAGGGTTTGTTGTTTGATTTGGGCTCTCACTCTGTTGCTGAAGCTGGCCTGGACACTGCTGCCTCTACCTTCCCCATAATGGATCCATAGGTGTGTGCCACTAAGCCAGACTAGAGTACTTTTTATTTTTATTATTTTTTTTTAATTAATTTTATTTATTTCTGTATGTGTATGATGTACTGTCCTGCATGCAAGTTTTGACCCGCTGTCGTTGCAATGCCGTGGAGGTCGGGAGAGGGTCTCGATTAATGTAACTGGAGTTATCTCCTGGAATTGGAGTTTCAGACGGATCTCGGCCGCCCCATGGGTGCTGGGGATCGAAACCCGGGTCCGCTGTAAGAGCGGGCGGTGCTCTTAAACCGCTAGGCCATTCTCTTCCCAAGCCCCTTATATATTATTTATTTTTGTATCTTTTTGAGACAGAGACTCTAGTCCCAGCTGGCCTGGTAGCTCACCTATGCAAAACCCGGCTCTGAAGATCACACTAATTCCATCCTGCCTCTTCCTCCTGAGTGCTGGGATTAAAGGCATTGCACCACCACACCCTGACGATCTACTAGAGTACTTTTTTCTGCATTGTCAGGATACTTTGTTTTATATTTTATGTGGATAAATGTTTTGCCTGGATGTGTCTATAACAGCCACCCCCTCCATGGGACCAGAAAAACAAGATGCAAATCCACTGGAATTGGAGTTACAGATGATTGTTAGCTGCTGGGGTGCTGAAACCAAATCTGGGTTCTCTGCATTATCAAACCATGGCCTCTAAATAAGCTGAGCCCCGGCGGTGGAGAGATGGCTCAGCGGTTAAGAGCACTAACTGCTCTTGCAGCGGACCAGGGTTCAATTCCCACACCCACATGACAGCTAGAACCGTCTTTTAACTCCAGTTCCAGGGGAAGTCTGACGCCATCTTCTGCCTCCATGGACACCTGAACAGGGGTCACAAACCACATGCAGACAAGTACATTCATACAATAAAAAAATAAATAAAATAAATAAATAGCCGAAGCCCCTTTTAGGATATTTTATAAAGAAAGTAGTCATGCCAAGGCATGGTGGCTGCATACCTTTAATCTAGCCACTTGGGAGGCAGAGAGGAGGCGGATCTTTGTGAGTTCAAGGCCAGCTGGTCTTCACGAACGAATTCCCAGGACAGCTGGGCTACCGGGAGACCCTGTCTGAAAAGACCCAAAAAAAAAATAAAAAAAAAAAAGTAGTCATAGCCACCTATTTAAAATTTACTCAACAATAATGGCCAACAACAGAATATTGCGGTCATATTAAACACTTGTTGTTGCTGTTATTTTATTTATTTTGTCTTTTTTTTTTTTTTGTCTTTTTTTAAGACAAGATCTCCCTGTAAGGTCCAGCTGGCCTAGAACTTACTATGTAGACCAGGCTGGATTCATTTACTATTTACTTATTAATTAATTAATATTAATTAATTAAGGCACGGTCTTACTATGTAGCCCCAGCTGACCTAGGCTCGCTATTAAACCAGGCTGGCCATTAAACCAGGCTGGCCTTGAACTCACAGATCTGCTTGCCTCTCAGTCTCTTGACTGAGATTAAAGGTGTGTGGCACACACCCAGCCTACTTTTGTGTTTTGATCTTCGGGGGTGCAGGGTTGCTGACCCCGGCCAGACAGGCTGAAGAGGGTGTACTTGTGGGGCTGAAACACACAGTTGCAGAACTGATGGACTCAGGGCCAAACACGGGGCTGCAGAACTGATGGTCCTGGTCCCGAGGCAAACACAGAGTAACCAAGCTGCTGGCTGCCACGACCAAAGGAGCTGAAAAGCCAGCTGTGAGGTTGATGGTTCCACAACCAAGCGTCTGCACAGTAATAGTCCGGGGATAACATCAGGTGGTGCAAATCCGTGAAATCCATTTATTCTGTGTAACAGGCAGCTGCTACATCATGTGACAATCAGTTCCAGATGGCCAATCTTAGACCTCCGAACCATCACACAGTCATCCCAAATCATGGGGCGCATTCAGAAAGGGGGTGTGCTGACAAGGAAGCCACTCCTGACTTCTGAGCATGTGCTAGGTGAAAACAGAGCAGTGTGCCTGCATCTTTGCCCTGCCTAGTGTGTTAAGCAAATTGGTAGCCTGCATATGCTCAAGATATGTCTGAGTCCAGGATTGCTGTCCCACAAGGGGGTAGTTTAATATTTATAGATAGATATTATAGATAGATAGATAGATAGATAGATAGATAGATAGATAGATGATAGATGACAGATAGATAGATGATAGATAGATAGATGATAGATAGATAGATGATAGATAGATAGATAGATAGATAGATAGATAGATAGATAGATAGATAGACTGATAGGGTCTTCTGTAGCCCTGGCTGTCCTGAAACTCTATGCAACCTAGACTGTCCTGCTGCGGCCTCCCAGATTTCTAGGATTACAGGTGTGTGCCTCTATACTCTGCCATTTTAAGGGCCATCACATTTTATTTATTTACTTATTATTTATTTTTATGTGTATGAGTGTTCACCCTGCAAGCACCTATTTTGTACAATGCTCATGGAGGTCAGAAGAGGGCGCTAGAAGTCCTGGAACCAGAGTTAAAGACTGTACTTAGCCGCCATGTGGGTGCTGGGAACTAAACGGGGATCCTCTGCAAGACTAGTCAATACTCTTAATCGATGACCTATCTCTCCAGTCCCCATTCTAAGGGTTTTGATAAATGTGTAATTGTAACCCAACACAGCAATTCCTCCCTTGGAGGTATAAAGTTACTAGGCACAAACAAGAGATAAAAGTGTGAAGCTTGCTCAAAACCAACCCGGTGAGGGGAAAAAAAAAAGCGTGAGGCTTGCACAAGTAAGGAGAGTACCAAGGCTCACTCCCAAAGAAAGCATGTCTCCCTAAAGAAGGCAAGGCTTTTATTGGGGAAACTATTTATTTATTTATTTATTTATTTATTTATTTGTCTTTTCGGGACAGGGTCTCCCTGTAGTCCCAGCTGTCCTGGAACTCACTCTGTAGACCAGGCTGGCCTTGAACTCACAAAGATCCGCCTGCCTCTGCCTCCCAAGTGCTAGGATTAAAGGTGTGCACCACCACGTCCGGCCTATTTGTATAGGACTCATCTCACGTGTAGTAGGCACTTTACTGAACATGCTCAGTTGGAAATTATGCTTCTTCACCTATCATTTTTTTTTTGAAATAGCAGATTATGGGCTAGAGAGATGGCTCAGCAGTTAAGGGTGACCACAATGTCCACATAGAAAGCCACCTGTGTCAAATGAATCTGGAACCCCCAGCTTGGAATAGGGCAGAGACAGGCAGAGCCCTGGGGCTTGCTGGCTTCCAGACTAGTCCAGAAAATGTGAGCTCCAGGTTGAGGGAGAAACTTTGCCTCTAATGGAGTAGGGGAAGAGTGATAGAGGATGAGGCCGCACAACCTCCTCTGGTCACTACACCTGCAGAAACGTGTACATCCACTCTCTTAGAGATAAACACATACAAATAAATAAATGAAAAAATAAAGTTGCTCAGCCCGGTGGTACATGCTTATAATCCCAGCACTTTGGAGGCAGATTCCTCAAACATTCTTTCCAGGAGGGAGGGGGAGGCTCCTGAGGTAAACAAAACATCAAATGTCTGGGAAAAGCAGAAACTTAGAAGATTCCCAAAGGCCCCTCCCCAGCTTTGAAGAAGGAATAACAAGTGCCGGGGAGAGGAAAGCTCTAGGATCTGTGGAGCTGCCTGCAGGTGGCCCAGACATCTCCAGGGCTCCATGAGTCACCTGTGTTGCCCTGTGCTTTTCTGTGTTGCATGATGTAGCTGTCTTTTTTTTTTTTTTTTAACAGATTTATTTGGGGCTGGAGAGATGGTTCAGTGCTTAAGAGCATGTATGCTTAAGAGGACCGAAGTTCACTTCCCAGCAGCCATGTCAGGCAGCCTACAACTGGCTGTAACTCCAGCTCCTGGGGAATCTGATGCCTCTCACCTCTGCAGAGACTTCCATTCATGCACACAGACACATGTAATTAAAAATAAATGGATAAATAAATAAAGCCTTTTAAAAAGATGTATTTTATTTTTATTTGTGTGCATATGTGTGTGTATGTGACTTTCTGTGTGAGGGTGACTGCAGAGGCCAGAAGGGGTTGTTGGATCCCTTAGAGCTGGGAAGGTTCAGTATGGGTGCTGGGACCTGAACCCAGGTCTTATGTAAGAGCACCAAGTTTTCTTTTTATTTTTTTTATTTTTTTTTATTTTAATTTTTTTTATGTGTATGAGTGTACTGTCTGCATGTAGGTCTGTGCACCCGTATCGTGCAATGCCACGGAGGTCAGAAGCTGGTGTCAGGTTCCCCTGGAACTGGAGTTAAAGACGGTTCTCAGCCGCCATGTGGGTGCTGGGGATGGAACCCAGGTCCTCTGCAAGAGCAGTCGGCGAAGAGCACCAAGTTTTCTTGACCACTGATCCCTCTCTTCAGCTCAAAGCTGCTTTTATGAGTGGTCCTTGCTTCACCCATATTCATGCTAGTAATCCCAATAAAAAACATACTGGTGAGGCTGGAGAGATGGCTCAGCGGTTAAGAGCACTGGCTGTTCTTGCACAAGACCGAGGTTCTACTACCAGCACTCACGTGGCAGCAAACAACTGCCCAGAACTCTAGTTTCAAGGGATCCAATACCTTCTTTTGACTCCCACAGGCATTACATACAGGTGCATGTACATATATGCGGGCAATACGTTCATTATTTTGGTGTGTCATGGGCTCCCTTTTGGGGGTAGATGTGTGCATTGCATCTCCCCAGGAAGAGGCTGTCACACAAGAAGAGTCGTCAGAGGTGCAAAGCTAACTTGATCTATGTGGTGAGTTTCTGGCAGGCAGGGCTACATCACAATGAGATACCATGTCAGAAAAAAGAAAAGGGAGGGGGTGGTTAAGAGCACTGGATGTTCTTGCAGAGGACTGGGGTTTAATTCTCAGCACCCACATGGCAGCTAACAACTAGTAACTGCAGTTCCAGGGAATCTGACGCCCTCTTCTTACCTCCAGGGACATTGCAGAACACAGGTGCACTTACTTACTTGCACGTAATAGACTCATTGGCTGCTCGCCTGAATCATGGACTTTGAAAATCTTTTTTCCAAACCCTCCAATCTGACCCTCCGAAAAAAAACAACCAACCAACCAACAAAGAAACGGTGGCTTCGGACTCCGAGGAAAGAATCAGTGATGAAGTTGAAGAAACACAGCTGGTCACAAGAAAAGAAAACAAAGCGAAAACGGATCAGTGCTGGAAGCTGCAGAGAAGCAGCAGCCAGTGTGTGAGAATGAGCCGGGTTCACCAATCAGCGCACAATGGAACATGAGGGAAAGCAAGTTTGCAAATACTTTCTTTCTTTTTTTTGGAAATTTTTCTTTTTTATTTTATTTATTTATTTATTTATTTATTTATTTATTTATTTATTTATGTGTATGAATGTACTGTCTGCATGTAGGTCTGTGCACTCGTGTCATGCAATGCCACGGAGGTCAGAAGAGGTTGTCGGATACCTCTGGAACTGGAGTTCTCCTGGAATTGGAGTTACAGACGGTTCTCAGCCACCATGTGGGTGCTGAGGATCGAACCCGGGTCCTCTGCAAGAGCAGTTGGTGCTCTTAACCACTAGGCCATCTCTCCAGCCCCTGCAATACTTTCTTGAAAGGAATATATTAAGGGAAAACGGTGTGAGTTTGATCCTGATGCAGAGATAGAGAAGAAAAAGGAGTATGACGTGAGCACGTACCGCAGATATGCTGGCTGGTGTGAGAGGCGGCACTAGATTACAGGAGGGTCTTCCAGCGGCACACCAGGAAGCAAAGAGAACTTGAGTGTGAATGGGAGAAGTATAGGAGTTTGGAAAACTGCCAGAGAAAGAGAGAAAAGAAGCCTTCAGAGTGGAGGTAAAGAAGATGTCTTGTTGCTTCACATCCTCCCCAGCATTTGATGTTGTCAGAGTTCTGGATTTTGGCCATTCTGATAGGTATTCAGTAGTATCTCATTTTTTTGTGTGTGGTTTCATATATTTTATTTATTATTAATCCATTTAAATAATTTTAAGTTTTGTATATGAGTGTTTCACCTGTATTTACATAAGTTTACCATGTGCATACAATGTTTGCAGAGGACAAAAGAGGGCATTAGATACCCCGGAACCAGAGTTATGGACAGTTGTCAGCTGTCATGTGGGTGCTGGGAACTGAACCTGGGTCCTCTGCAAGAGCAGCCAGTGCTCTTAACCACTGAGCCATCTCCCCAGACCCAACCCCTGTGTGTGGTGTGTGTGTGTGTGTGTGTGTGTGTGTGTACATGTGTAGAAAAGCACTAAGAGGGCACAGAGTGTCTCTGCCCCTCTCCACCTTTCCTTTCGAGGCAGGGTCTCCTCCTCAGCCTGGGGCTTGTAGTTTCTCTGCTAGACTGGGAGCTATCAAGTCTTAATAATCCTCTTATTTCTGTTTTCCCTCAGAGCTGGGGTTAGAGAGGCATGCACAGGTTGCCTGGCCTGTTCCATAGATGGGTGCTGGGACACAAACTCCATTTCGCATGATGGTGTAGCAAGAACTCCTTTGCTGTCAATGAGCCATCTCTACAGCCCTCTTTTTGGATTCTTAAGGCCACGTAGTTAGCCCAGATTAACCAAGGTTTTTGTTTTCTCAAGGTCAGTTGAGGATCTGGTTCTCAGGAGTCAATCGTTTTTTTTTTTTTTNAGCCTAGCTCAAGACGACAGGTGCGCGCCGCCAAGCCTAGCTCAAGACGACAGGTGCGCGCCGCCAAGCCTAGCTCAAGACGACAGGTGCGCGCCGCCAAGCCTAGCTCAAGACGACAGGTGCGCGCCGCCAAGCCTAGCTCAAGACGACAGGTGCGCGCCGCCAAGCCTAGCTCAAGACGACAGGTGCGCGCCGCCAAGCCTAGCTCAAGACGACAGGTGCGCGCCGCCAAGCCTAGCTCAAGACGACAGGTGCGCGCCGCCAAGCCTAGCTCAAGACGACAGGTGCGCGCCGCCAAGCCTAGCTCAAGACGACAGGTGCGCGCCGCCAAGCCTAGCTCAAGACGACAGGTGCGCGCCGCCAAGCCTAGCTCAAGACGACAGGTGCGCGCCGCCAAGCCTAGCTCAAGACGACAGGTGCGCGCCGCCAAGCCTAGCTCAAGATTACAGGTGCGTGCCGGCAAGCCTAGCTCAAGACCAAGCCTAGCTCAAGACGACAGGTGCGTGCTGCCAAGCCTAACTCAAGCCGTTTTGAGGACATGAAATTCCTTGTTTTTACTTTTGTGATGGGAAATGCGCTGGCATGTGGTATGAAAAATGTGGAAACATAATCCAGACAAATGAGGAGGAGAGAGGAAGACTTAAAAAGGTTATTATTAGGGCTGCAGAGATGGCTCGGCAGTTAAGAGCACCAACTGCTCTTGCAGAGGACCCGGGTTCGATTCTTAGCACCCACATGGAGTCTAAGAACTGTCTTTAGGGCTGGAGAGATGGCTCAGTGATTAAGAGCACTGACTGTTCTTGCAGAGGACCCGGGTTCGATTCCTAGCACCCACATGGAGGCTAAGAACTGTCTTTAGGGCTGAAGAGATGGCTCAGCGGTTAAGAGCACTGACTGCTCTTGCAGAGGACCTGGTTCGATTCCCAGCACCCACATGGCGGCTAAGAACCATCTTTAACTCCAGTTCCAGGGAAATCCGACACCTTCTTCTGACCTTCGCGGCATTGCAGGACACAGGCGCACCAACCTACATGCAGAGAGTACACTCATAGACATAAAAAATAATAAATAAAGCTGGGTGTGGTGGCGCACGCCTTTAGTCAAACCTGGGTCCTCTGTAAGAGCAGTCGGTGCTCTTAACCACTAGGCCATCTCTCCAGCCCCTATTTATTTATTTATTTATTTATCTATTTATTTTTGGTCTTTTCGAGACAGGGTCTCCCTATAGCCTCAGCTGTCCTGGAACTCGCTCTGTAGACCAGGCTGGCCTTAAACTCACAAAGATCCACCTGCCTCTGCCTCCCAAGTGCTAGGATTAAAGGCGTGCGCCACCACGCCTGGCCTAATAAATAAAATTTTAAAAAAATAAAAAAGGTTTTTATTGATTCATTTGTATTTCCAGTGTGTACATGTTTGTCTGTGGGGCTGTGCTTGTACATGTGTGTGGAGATTGGTGTCACATGGAGCTCTAACATGGGCACTGGGGATGAAACTTGTAGCCTCATGTTTTCAGTGGCAAGTACTTCACTGATTGAGCCATCTCCTCAGCACAGGAGGCTTTTATGTGCACATCTTTAATGTTTATTTGTTTTAGATTGTAAATATATATTAGGGGAATTCATATTAAAAACTCTATTGGGTGGCAGGTGTAGCATATGACTGTGATCCTAGCACTGGGGTGTCTGAGGCACAAGGTCAGCATTGGCCTACACAGAGATATCCAGTTTCAGAAAACAAAAACAACAAAACTTCCATTGTGCCTAGAGGTGAGGCTTACTGGCAGAGATCTTGTCGAGCATAAGTGAGACTGTGGGTTTAATCATCGAAGAAATGAAATGAAATAAAATAAAATTCCTTTATAAACAAAGGATTGAGAAATGGGTGTGGTGGCCTACACCTGACCTCTGAGACAGGAGGATCACTAGGAGTTTGAGGAAGGCCTAGGCGACATAGTGAACTCTAGGCTAGTCTGGTCTACAGAGACCCTATCATGGTGGCACACGCCTTTAATCCTAGCACTCGGGAGGCAGAGGCAGGTGGATCTTTGTGAGTTCAAGGCCAGCCTGGTCTACAGAGTGAGTTCCAGGACAGCTGAGGCTACAGGTAGACCCTGTCTCAAAAAGACAAAACAAAAACCAGAAAAAAAAAACACCCACATACATAATCCCATAGGTCAAAACAAAAACCATCCCTCCACCCTTCTCTCCCTCAACACCCCATCAAGTAAAGAAAAACTGATTTATCTACAAGGACGTGCCGTGGCACCTACCTGTGAATTCTGCGCAGCACATAGCCTATAATCATGTTTAAGGGCTTTCGGATGTCACACAATCAAAGAGACATTAGGTTCATTTTCACAGCCATTAAATACTAGAGAGGCAGAGAAATAACCATCAGATCAGCAGAGAGCAAGAAGCCACAATATTTTATTGAAAAATAATCATGCTGGCTGTGGTTGCGTCCTATTACTTGATAAGCCCACCCGAGGAGAAAAGGCAGAGGCAGGCAGATCTCTGTGAGGTCAAGGCAGCGGCTCGATCTGCCTAGTGAGTTCCAGGCCAGTTGGGAGGCACAAACACAAAAAAAAAAAAAAAGATCACATCCATACACACAAAGAATGCATATACGTAAACAACAAAACACGAACTGGGGCTGGAAAGCTGGTGCAGCTCTGTTAATGCTCAGGTTCACAACCAAAAAGACGAACACATGAATAATAAGCGGAGAGCGCAATTCAGCAAAACAGATTCCAAACTCGCAGAGAGGACCTGTTTTTTTTGTTTTGATTTGTTTGTTGTTTGGTTCCTCTTTTTTTTTTTTATTTTTTTTTGGTCTTTTCGAGACAGGGTCTCCCTGTAGCCCCAGCTGTCCTGGAACTCATTCTGTAGACCAGGCTGGCCTTGAACTCACAAAGATCGCCTGCCTCTGCCTCTCCAGTGCTAGGATTAAAGGTGTGCGCCACCACGCCCGCAAAGGGACCTGGGTTTTAAGACTTTTCATGGTTCTCCTCCCTTAATTTTGGACTGATCAACTTAAAGAACAAGCTGATAGATCTGTAGCTTCAAATGATGAGCGGAGACTTGGCCCAGAGAGGAGAAAATGTCAGGAATCTGATGAAAAGGAAGTCAGGTTTATTTCAGGCATGGCGGCTGGCCTGCCTGTGTCGGGATCAGGATGACCAGTGTTACGATGTCCCCAGACTGGCAGTTTTATGCCCAGGCACCCAAGGAAGTGAGTTTACAAGGAAGTGGGGGCCAGGAGATGGGGGATTAGGGTGTGGGTGCATCTGTGGCTGGTATCAGTAGAAGCATCTCCAGATAAACTGAGGTTTATGACCTTAGAATATTGCAGCAACTTTCTTGGAACTTCTACACCTCAGCTGCTTTCCTGGAATCCCTGACTTATGTGGGCTTAGGACCTTACATCCAGGTCTGGCCTATCTTATCTGAACTGGTTTAGACTAGCCAGCCAGAAAAAGACCCTTGGTGGAGGCAGGAGGAGTTCAAAATCATCCTTAACAGCCTCAGCTACATAGTGAGTTGGAGGCCTGCCTGTGCTACCTGGGACCTTGGATCAACATTCATACATTCCTCCTGCCAGAAAAAAACACCCCAAAACATAGATGTGGAAACACAGGATGCAGGCATTTGGTTGGGATGAACCTTCACGCTCCAGCAAGCCCAGGAATAGGTGTCTTCTTTTTCTCTGCTTGTGTGTGCTGGGGATTAAAGGAGTTTCACACAACTAAAGAGCTCTACCTTTAGTTCCAATAAAACTTCCTTTTCCTTGGGTCTGAGTGTCAGGGATATACCGGAGAAGCGCTGACACCTTAGGCAGAAGCTGTGTCTGACGCTTCCCAGGGTAACCAAGGTGCTGGGTGTTGGTCTCCTAGTACATAACACTGCTGCACTTTGGGGGTAGCTGAAACTCAGCTAGCCAGGCTCAGAGGACTGAGGTGGAGTGTCGGGTCAGTGTCTTTGAGTCACACGTGACCGCCTTCCACACGCTGTCCTTCTCTTCTTGGCTCAGCTCCAGGACTTGCCTCCAGCCTGCAGGCGGGCAGTCCCTGGGCTCTGCTCCCGCAAGAAAGGGGGAGGGAATACCACAGGAGATCACCCAAGGAACGGAACAAACACACACACACACACACACACACACACACACGCACGCACGCACGCACGCACGCACGCACGCAGAGCCGTTTATTTTCTCTCAGGTCTATATATTCAAGACTACTGTGCTTTGGGCAAGGAAGTGGGGAACAGGCGGAAGGGAGGGGTGAACCAACCTGGTTCTAATGGGGGGGGGCCTGCAGAGCTCTGGTTTGTGCAACAGGTAACTAGAGGTGTGACATTCTGCTCAATGCCTCAAGGGAAGGGGCCTGGAAGTTTGCAGAGATAGGGCAAAGCAAGAATCATTGTAATATCCCGAATCTTCCGGCTACAGATAACTCTGGAAGCCCACAGAAATATCAGATAACTGGAGATCTCCTGGGACAGGTCTTACAATTTCTCGTTTCAAGCCACACACAAAGTTCCATTCCCACAGTGGAGGGCAAGGTAATTTCCTACGTCTACTTCCAATCTCAGAGAAGGACAAAGAGAGAGTGGAGGCCAGATGACCCCAGGGCGACAACAATAGACATGGTTTATTTGCCATCCAATTTCCTTTGAAGGAGTTGTGGATGTGTTCTTCATGCTAGATATCTCTTGGCTGGGTTTTAGCAGAGTGAAGGAGAATACAAAATTAAGGTTCTGGAGCTGGAGAGATGGTTCAAGTGTTAAGAGCACTGGCTGCTCTTGCAGTGGATCTAGGTTCAGTTCCCAGCCCCTACATGGTGGCTAACAGCAATCCATAACTCCAGTTCCAGGGTATTCACCACCATCTTCTGACCTCTGTGGGCATTGTACATCATGCATACACTTACAAACATGCAGGCAGGTTTCACTCTGTAGTCCATGCTGGCCTCAGACTCATGGCAATCCTCCTGCCTCAGCCCCATGAATGCTAAATTTACAGTTATGAGACACCATACTGCTTTTGGTATGTGTTCATAAAAATGAAAGATGGTTGGGCTGGAGAGATGGCCTAGCGGTTAAGAGTGCCGACTGCTCTTGCAGAGGACCCGGGTTCGATTCCCAGCACCCACATGGCAGCTAAGAACCGTCTTTAACTCCAGTTCTAGGGGAATCCAACGCCCTCTTCTGACCTCCATGGCATTGCACAACACAGGTGCACAGAGCTACATATAGACTGTACATTCATATAAATAAATAAATAAATAAATAAATGAAAGATGGTTAATGGGGCTGGAGAGACGGCTCAGATAAGAGTACGGCTGCTCTCATAGAAGACCCCAGGTTGGTTCCCAGCACCCACATGGCATCCATCTTAAACTCCAGTTCCAGGAGAATCAACACCCTTTTCTGGCCTCTGAGGACATTGCTTACATCTGCTGCCCTTACATACATGCAGACAAAGTACATACATGCAGACAAAATATATGCATGTAGACGAAATACATACATGCAGATGAAATACGTACATGCAGACAAAATATGTACATGCAGTCAAAATACATACATGCAGACAAAATACATGCATGTAGATGAAATACATGCAGATGAAATACATTCAGATGAAATACATACATGCAGACAAAATACACGAACACATAACATAAAAATAAAGTTTAAAATTTTATTATTTTATTTTGTTTCGTTTTGAGAGAGGGTCTCTCTGTAGCCCCAGCTGGCCTAGAACTCCCTACATAGACCCGGTTGGCCTCGATCTCACAGAGATATTCCCCAGCCCAAGATGTTTGTTTGTTTGTATGTTTGTTTGTGTGAGACTGGGTCTCACTTGGTAACTCTAGCAGTTACCATGTCCTTGAATTCCTGCCTCTGCCTCTCAAGAGCTGGGATTAAAGGCATGTACCACCATACCTGTCTGCTTTTGTTGTTTTGTTTTGTTTTGTTTTGTTTTGTTTTGAAGACAGGGCCTTGCCTCATAGCTGGCTAGCAATTTGCTAACTCTCCTTGCTTCTCGGTTTCTTCACTCCTGAAGCTCTTTGACAAGCCTTCCTATAGTTCTTAGATGAGGTGAGACATGCAAAGCACTTGCAACAGCACCTGGAACTCAGGAAGTGTTTAATGTTATGAAAACTTAGTGCATACCTTTATGGGTATTTTCTCAAGCCAATTTTTTATGGGGGGGAGTAGAGACTTAAATTTATGTTTCTTTTTTTGTTTGTTTTTTTGAAACAGTGTCTCCCTTTAGTCCCAGCTGTCCTGGAGCTCACTATGTAGGCCAGGCTGGCCTTGAACTCACAGAGATCAGCCTGCCTCTGCCTCCCGAGTGCTAGGATTAAAGGCTTGCGCCACCACACCCAGCACATCTGTGTTTCTGGTTAGATTTGAGAGACAGGGTCTCTTTGTAGCCCCAGCTGGCCTGTAACTCACTATGTAGACCAGGCTGGCCTTGAACTCACAGAGATCTGCCTGCCTCTGCCTGGAAGTTGGACTTTTAAAAAATATTAATTTGAGGGGCTGGAGAGATGGCTCAGTGGTTAAGAGTGCCCACTCCTCTTGAAGAGGACCCAGGTTCGATCCCCAGCACCCACATGGTGGCTGAGAACTGTCTTTAACTCCAGTTCCAGTGAAATCCACCACCCTCTTCTGACTTCTGCCTTGCATGACACGGGTGCACAAACCTACATGCAGACAGTACATTCATGCACATAAAAATAGATGAATAAATAAAGTTCCAGATTTATTTTAAAAATTAATTTGAATTTTTGTGTATTTCGTTCATAACTTCTCAATCAGTCTTAATCGCCTTTATACCCCTTTCTCCATTGGCATCCTCCCACAGCCGGGGGGGACTCTATCTAAAAAAAAAGGGGAATATAGGGGCTGGAGAGATAGCCTAGCGGTTAAGAGCACTGACTGCTCTTGCAGAGGACCCGGGTTCGATCCCCAGCACCCACATGGCGGCTGAGAACTGTCTGTAACTCCAATTCCAGGAGAGCTCCAGTTCCAGGTGAATCCGACGCCCTCTTCTGACCTCTGTGGGTGCGCAGATCTGCGTGCAGACAGTACATTCGTACACATAGAAAATAAATAAATGAAATTTAAAAAAAAAAAAGGAGAGGATAAGAGAGAAGGGAGGGAGAAAGAGATGGGGAAAGAAATGGACCCTCATTGAGACTTATTCAGGCTGGGATTGTCTTTTCCTAATGATACCCTCCCAGTCATGAAAGAGGAAGATGTCGCTATTCTGAACCACATTTACGGAAACAAAACAAACACAAGGTAGACCCCCTTTAAAGTGTCAGAGTTGACTGGGGAGGGGATATCCTATTTTATTCATTTATCTGTTTATTTTACACATTTTTATTTGTGTGTGCATATTCATGTGCCACAACATGAGTATGGAAGTCAAAGTACAACCTGCAGGGTCCAGTGTCTCCAGTAGGGATCCAGCTCAGGTCATCAAGGTTGGCAGCAGGTGCCTTTATCCAGAATGATCTTTCTGGTTTTTATTTTATTCTATTTTATTTTATTTTATTTTATTTTACTATTTTTGTTTGTTTGTTTATTTGGGTTTTATTTTGTTGTTTCTTTGAGACAGGGTCTCCCTGTAGCTCCAAGCTGGCCTGGAACTCACTATGTAGACCAGGCTGGCCTCGATCTCACAGAGATCCACCTGCCTCTGCCTCTGAGCGCTGCGCTGAGATTAAAGGCATGGGCCACCACTCTTGGCTATCTTGTTATTGTTTTTGAGACAATGTTCACACTCTGTAGCCTTGACCAGCCTAGATATCACTATGTAGACCAGGCTGGCCTCAGACTTGTGGCTATCCTCCTGGCTCTGCTTTCAAGTATTGGGATTACAACTATGCACCACCATGCTATGCTCAGAGGTGATTTTTTCCCCCATTTCTAAAAGAGATCTAGCAAGTACAAATCCACCCATCTATGGCTTAGAACTGCTGCTAGGATACCTTCCTTTAACAGATAGGCTGCAGGTGAGGAGTGAGAAAGGGGCAGGAGCCTCAGGGAACTGGAGAACGACAAGGACCGATTCAGTCCATTCTGCAGAACGTTCAGTTAGTGTATAAATCTGACAGACTAATTAAATTATCTGTGTTCTGAACACTGTGTCTAAACCCAGAATTTCTAACCAACAATGTTGCCTTATCAGAAGGATTTTTTCTCTCCTGGACTATGTTCTGAGAGCTCAAGTTTCTCGTTAACGTGAGGGCTAAAGACAACCTGACGGGTAGGCAGCCAACAGAGAGACATTTGTCTGAAGACAAAGATGAATGAAAACCAGTGGAGGAACTAACTGGCTCCAATTCCAGAATCTAGAGGTCGAAACTACTTTCAGAAGAGGTGTAGCCTCTGGGAGTCTCTGTAGTTCTATCAACAAATTGAAATGTAGGGAGATTGAATTAATTATCATATCTTCAATCCATCAATCATAAGTCTGTTAAATATTAATGTATCAAGCTAAAATGACCTCAGATTCTCCAAGAGGTATCTAAGTAACATAACTCAGTGACGTGAGAAACGAGGTGGAACACACACACACACACACACACACACACACACATACACAAATGCATATATACAGAGCTATATTAAAATATGGCAGTTATGGCAGTAAGATTGTTTTATTATCCTTTTTCATTCATTTATTTATTTATGTGTATGAATGTACTGTCTGCATGTAGGTTGGTGCACCCATGTTGTGCAATGCCTCGGAGGTCAGAAGAGGGCGTTGGATTCCCCTGGAACTGGAGTTAAAGACGGTTCTCAACCGCCATGTGGGTGCTGGGAATTGAACCTGAGTCCTCTGCAAGAGCAGTCAGTGCTCTTAACTGCTAGGCCATCTCTCCAGCCCCATTATTTATTTATTTTAGAGAAGGTTTTATTATCCAAAAGTGGTCTTGAACTCTATATCCTCCTGCCTCCACCCATCAAGTACCAGGAGAACATAGAGTGAGTTCCAGGCCAGCTGGGGCTACAGGGAGACCCTATCTCAAAAAGAAAATGAAAAAAAGTCTCATGTAACACAGGCAACACTTGAACTCCCTCCGTAGCTAAGGTAACCTTGAACTTCGGAACCTCTTGTCTCCATCTGAGTTCTGGGATTATAAGCATTCAACACCATGTCTGGTTTAGGCAGTATTTGTGGCTGGACCCAGAGCTCTGTCTCTAACAGGCATGCTCTACCAACTAAGCCACATCCCAAGACCTACTTGATAGAGGGGTGTGTGTGTGTGTGTGTGTGTGTGTGTGTGTGTGTGTTGCAATTGATTCATGGAGGGTTTGTTTGTTTGTTTTTGGTCTTTTCAAGACAGGGTCTTCCTACACCCCCAGCTGTCCTGGAACTCACTCTGTAGACCAGGATGGCCTTGAACTCACAAAGATCCGCCTGCCTCTGCCTCCCAAGTGCTAGGATTAAAAGCATGTGCCACCACGCCTGGCTGATTCATGGAGTTTATTTATTTATTTATTTATTTATTTATTTATTTATTATTTTATGTGTATGAGTGTACGGTCTGCATGCAAGTAGGTCCAATGCTGCAGAGGTCAGAAGAGGGTGTCGGATTCCCCTGGAACTGGAGTCAAAGATGGTTCTTAGCCGCCATGTGGGTGCTGGGAATCGAACCCGGGTCCTCTGCAAGAGTAATCAGTGCTCTATGGCCCCATTGGGGGAAAAAAAACCTTTAAAGTACAGCTAATTGGCTAGGGAGATGGCTCAATGGTTAAAGCACTGGCTGTTCTTGCAGAAGACCCAAATGGCAGCTAACAGCTAGCTATAATGTACCTGCAGTTTCAGGGGGTCTGACACCCTCTTCTGGTCTCTGGGTATTGCGTCTTCCTGGTGCATTTACTTACATGCAACCAAAACATTCATAAGCAAAATATAAACAAATTAAACAAAACAAACCCCAAAACTACCAGCTAAACTAAATTCTGTCTACTGAGGATCTATTCTTTTCCCAAGTACTTTTTTTTTTTAATTTTTATTTATTTCAGTATGTGTATGAATGTACTGTCTGCATGCAGGTGTGTGCACCCGTGTCGTGCAATGCCGCGGAGGTCAGAAGAGGGTGTCGGATTCCTCTGGAACTGGAATTCTCCTGGAATTGGAATTTCAGACGGTTCTCGGCCGCCATGTGGGTGCTGGGGATCGAACCTAGGTCCTCTGTAAGAGCGGTCGGCGCTCTTAACCGCTAGGCCATCTTTCCAGCCCGGCCCTTTTTACCTATATGATTTCTACCCTTCAACAATCCTGAGAAGAGGGTACTGTTATATTTTCAGAACGGCATGAATTCAGTTGAGGGAAACTGCCCAGCCACTCACAGCCTCCTCTCCAGTGGAAGGAAGCCTTCCCTTCTCTGAACTCTTCTCTCCCAGTCACTTCTCATAAAGGTAATTTATGACCTCAGGGTCATGACTGTTCGCAATCACTGTTCTCTCAACCAATGAGTTAACAGTTGGTGTCAACTAATTTGTTTTTTGTTTTTTGTTTTTCAGATAGGGTCTCCCTATGTATCCCTGGCTGCCCTGATTGATGCTCACTATGTATCCTAGGGTGGCCCTGAATTCACAGTAATCCTCCTGTCTCAGCCTCCCCAGGTTTTGGGATTACAAATGTGTACCACAATGCCAGCACTGTCCCTCCATCCCCTTTTATGGTCTTTTTGAGAAAGGGTCTCCCCGTAGCCCCAGCTGGCCTGGAACTCACTATGTAGACAAGGCTGGCCTTGAACCCACAGAGATCTCTCCTTACCTCTGTCTCCTGAGTGCTGAGATTAAAGGTGTGTGCCACCATACTCAGTTAATTTATTCTTTTGATAACTTCGTACACATACAGAATATATCTTCATCATACCCACCCCCAATTCGGAATATATCTTCATCATACCCACCCCCAATTCCCCTCGGGCCTCCTCAACATATCCCCCTCCCACTTTCATGTCCTCTGCTTTTGTTTTCAGTAACCTGCTGAGTCTGATTAGTGCTGCCTACTGGAATATTGGTTGGTTTTGTTGGCTTGATCTTGTACAGGTCTTGTGCAGGTAACTGTAACTGCAGTGAGTTCATGAATGCAGTGGTCCTGCCATGCTCAGAAGACAGCACTTCACAGCTGTCCTCTACATTTTCTTTCTACCACCTCTTCCACAGTGTTCTCTGACAAAGCATGGGAAGTTGGGGGCTGTGTTTGATATAGAGTTCCCATTTAGGACTGAGCACTAATTCTCAGTACTTTGATTAGTTATGAATCTCTGCATTAACTGCTTCCCATTACAGAAAGTTCAAGGTCATCTTCAGCTACCTAAGGAGTTCCACTTTCCTAGGGTTGGGATTATAGCATGAAACAATACCAGTGGGTTTATAGGGTGCTGGGTATGGACTCAGGACTTCACGCATGCCATACAAGAAGTATGTCATCAGCACTTGGGAGGCAGAGGCAGGCGGATCTTTGTGAGTTCAAGGCCAGCCTGGTCTACAGAGTGAGTTCCAGGACAGCTGGGGCTACAGGGAGACCCTGTCTCAAAAAGACCAAAAAAAAAAAAGAAGTCTGTCATCTAGGCTACATTTCTTTTTTTTTTAACTTTATTTATTTATTATTTTTTATGTGTATGAGTGTACTGTCTGCATGTAGTTGGTGCACCCATGTTGTGTAGAAGAGTTCAGAAAAGGGTGTTGGATTTTCCTGGCACTGGAGTTAAAGACGGTTCTTAGCTGCCATGTGGATGCTGGGAATCAAACCCAGGTCCTCTGCAAGAGCAGTCAGTTCTCTTAACCACCGAGCCATCTCTCCAGCCCCCTAGGCTACATTTCTACCCCTCACTAAAATTTAAAAAATACTTAGTTTCATTATTATTATTATTATTATTATTTTGTCTTTTTGAAACAGAGTCTTCCTATAGCTCAGGCTTCCTGGAACTTGCTAAGTAGAGCAGACTGGCTTTGAACTCACAGAGATCTGCCTTGCCTCTGCCACCTGA
>VZQC01003447.1:1595160-1635133 GCA_009823505.1 Rhizomys pruinosus | reverse complement strand
GTTTGGTTCCTAGCACCACATCCAGCAGCTTGCAACCACCTATATAACTCCAGCTCCAAGGAACCCCAACACTTCTGGCCTCTGTGGGGACCTGCATTCACATGCATATTTTCCCAGAGGAAGACAGACAGACACAGACACAGACACACAGACACAGACACACACACAGACACACACAATCTTAAAGATCTATTAAAAATGCATATTCTAGCCGGGCATGGTGGCATATGCCTTTAATCCCAGCTCTTGGAAGGCAGAGGCAGGCAGATCTCTGTGAGTTCAAGGTGCTCTACAGAGTGAGTTCCAGGACAGCCAGAGCTACAGGGAGACCCTGTCTCAAAAAGACAATAAATAAATAAATAAATAAATAAATAATAAATAAATATGCATATTCTGTATTGGAATTTTTGAGCTGAGATTGCATTTCTAACAAGTTCCCAGGGTGTCTGATGAAGCTGGACCTTGTTTTACATTTGTGTAGCAAAGTTCTCTAAGGGGCTGTACTGGAAATATTCGTTTTAATGAAATAAGTACAGTGCTCTGTACCAATAGAGGGCATTCAGTGACCATGGGGTAAATGCTAGTTGGCACCTCTTTCTACCAGGGAAAGGCAGCCAAGAAGAGGGTGAGGGGCAGAGCTGCCCACCCTCTGAGAAGAGTAGGGCAGAGTCTAGAGTTGCCCAAGGCAGCAGTTCTGTTGTGTAAGGTACCATTGACACACTACTCACAGTAAATACCAGCAAAGTTCACTTACCAAGCAAAGCCGCTGTGAGTCAAGGGAAAGCAATCCCCATCTCTCTATGATATAACCCCTTCCCTTCACTGATTTTTTCACCAATTTTTTTTTTTTTTTTTTTTTGGTCTTTTCGAGACAGGGTCTTCCTGTAGGAGGACCAACTTCTAAATATTGTCTTGTGAATTCTACACTCACACCATGGCACAGTTGTGACAGACATACAGACACAAAATAAGTAAATGTGTTTTTTTTTCTTTTTTGGGTCTTTTCAGGCAGGGTCTCCCTTTAGTCCCAGCTGGCCTGGAACTCCGCTATGTAGACCAGGCTGGCCTTAAACTCACAGAGATCCACTTGCCTCTGCCTCCTGAGTGCTGGGATTAAAGCTGTGTGCCACCATGCCCGGCAATAAATGTATTTTTTAAAGCCTTTTATAGGTGGGCATGGTGGCATACATCTTTAATCCCAGCACTCAGGAGGCAGAGGCAGGGAGTTCAAGGACAGCTCAGTCTACATAGTGAGTTCCAGGCCAGCTGGGGCTACAGGGCAACCCTGTCTCAAAAAGACAAAACAAAACAAAACAACTTTTGGGGGGCTGGAAAAATGGCTCAGAAGTTAAGAGCACTGGCTGCTCTTGCAGAGGACGGGGTTTGAATCCCACCACCACATGTCCGTAGCTCCAGTCCAGGGGATCCGATGTCCTCTTTTGACTCCCTCTGGCATTGAGGCATTGCATGACATGGTGCACTTACATACATGCAGGTGATATACACATAAAAATAAATAAATTTTTTTTGGTCTTTTGTGAGAGAGGGTCTCCCTGTAGCCCCAGCTGTCCTGGAATTCACTCTGCAGACCAGGCTGGCCTTGAACTCACAAAGATCCACCTGCCTCTGCCTCCTGTGTGTTAAGATTAAAGGCGTGCGCCACCATGCCCGGCTTAATATAAATAAATTTTTTTTTTGGTCTTTTTGAGACAGGGTCTCCCTGTAGCCTAGCTGTCCTGGAACACACTCTGTAGACCAGGCTGGCCTTGAACTCACAAAGATTCACCTGCCTCTGCCTCCCATGTGCTAGGATTAAAGGCGTGCGCCACCATGCCCGGTGGTAAAATAAATAAATTTTTAAAAAGCCTTTTATGCTGGGTGTAGTGGTACATGCCTTTAATCCCAGTACTTGGGAGGCAAGGCAGGCTGACCTCTGTGAATTCAAGGCCAGCCTTGTCTACATAGTGAGTTCCAGGCTGGCTGGGGCTATAGGAAAACACTGTTTAAAAAAAAAAAAAGAAAAGAAAAAGAAAAAAAAATCTTTTTACAAGGCTGAAGATGTAGCTTGGTGGCAGAATGCTATTATACGAGAGGCCCAGGTTTAAGTCCCAGCACTGCAGAAAGGAAAAACATAATCTTATATTAATAATAACACTTCCCCAGAACCTTGAAGTATTATTTTTCCATATTTGTCTTCTCACTGTTAGCTAGTTCTATGGGGTAGAGGTGCGGGGTAGACACAGTGATATTTACTTTGGAGACAGAGACATGAAAATTCCTTTTACTTTACATGCTGAAAGTAGAAATACAACTGCTATGAATGCAAGAGTTGCAATACAGCTGGAAGGGGACAAGGCACTGGGATTCCCATCTATTATAACTGGATCAGAGTTTCAATCACCAGCTGAAAAAATAAACACAGGGTCAGCAGGCTCAATGTTTTCCAAACTAGAAATTTTGTGTAAATGACCTAAAGCTCTAATGTGTCCTGATTTAGAATTCATTATTAGGAAATGCACAGAATAGAGGGGTCCTGGAAATTAAGGCCTATTGTGGAAAATGGTTCAGGGGACAAGGAAATCCCATTTGGGCCAAAAGAACTGTATAAAATTTCATATTCTTTTTTGTTTATTTGGTTTTGGTCTTTTTGAGACAGGGTCTCCTTGTAGCTCCAGTTGTCTTGGAACAAACTACGTAGACCAAGCGGGCCTTGATCTTACAGAGACCACCTGCCTCTGCCTCCTGAGTGCTGAGATCAAAGGCACATGTCACCATGCCCAGCTAAAGTTTCTAGTTTTTATTGGCTATTATCAAACAAGTAAGCCACTAGCAGAGAGCTGGCTTTGCAACAGGTGGGAGTTTGCAGGTAGAGTTTGCAGCAACTGCCTGGCTTTCACGGGGCTCACAGTAAAGAGCAGATTTCTCTACCTGCTGCACTGCTGCTCTGAAAAAAGTAGGAGCTGTTCTGGCTGCCCTGTTTGAGTCCTATTTTTTAAAGTTTTTTTGTTTTTATTTCTGTATGTGTATGAATGTACTGTCTGCATGTAGATTTGTGCACCCATGTCCTGCAATGCCTCGGAGGTCAGAAGAGGGTATCAGATTCCCCTAGAACTGGAGTTCTCCTGGAATTGGAGTTTCAGATGGTTCTCAGCCTCCATGTGGGTGCTGGGGATTGAACTTGGGTCCTCTGTAAGAGCGGTCGGCGCTCTTAACGGCTAGGCCATCTCTCCAGCCCCGGGTCCTATTTTTTAGGTAGAGTTTCCTTTCTCCTTCCTGCCAGTCCCAGGGATTGAACTCTAGGGCCTCGTGTATATTAGGCAAGCACTCTACCACTGAAATAAAAAAGTAACTGTCAGGGAGCTGGTGAGAAGGCTTAGCTGGTGATGGTAGTTGCCACTCAAAGCCGACCTGAGTTCTATTCCAAGAACCCACATCGAGGAGGAGAGGTGGAATGAGGAGAACCGACTTCACAACGCTGCTCCTGATGACCACATACATGCTCTGACACACCTTCTTCCGTACATCACGTACACACACACACACGTGCACAGTAATAAACTTTTTTTTTTGTCTTTTCGAGACAAGGTCCCCCTATGGCCCCAGCCATCCTGGAACTCACTATGTAGACCAGGCTGGACTTGAACTCACAGAGCCTGCCTCTGCCTCCCAAGTGCTGGGATTAAAGGCATGCACCACCACACCCAGGTAGTAATAAACTTTTTTTTTTTTGGTCTTTTTGAAACAGGGTCTCCCTGTAGCCCCAGCTGTCCTGGAACTCGCTCTGTAGACCAGGCTGGCCTTGAACTCACAAAGATCCACCTGCCTCTGCCTCCTGAGTGCTAGGGTTAAAGGCGTGCGCCTCCACGCCCGGCTGCTAGTAATAAACTTTTAAAGTAACTGTCATTATGCTCAAACTGGTGGATCATACCTCTGTATAGGGTCTGAGACAACTCAAACAAATACTAGAGGTCACTGAATGTTGGGGGCTGCGGTGATCTTATGCCTGGTGACTCCCAGCTGGCACCTGAGCTGCCGTCCATGAAGGCTGGCCTCAGCTGGGGCTGCTGGTTGGCACACCACTTACAACTTCTCCATGTAGCCTGGGCTCATGGCATTGAGGCTGACTTTGGAGAGGAGCATCTTGAGAGCTTTCATTCTAAGAGAGCCATGTTGAAGTTTCTTTGACCCAGACTCAGACAACATCACTTCTGCCATATTCTATTTGTGGCAAGAGGCTATTCTGAACCAAAGGAATGGGAATTCACTTCCACCTCTTGCTGGAGCAGAAGCTGAGTTACATTGCCAGAAGCTTTTCTTTAATCTTGGACGTCCATAGCTGGCTAGAGGACAATGCCCATAATAGTGCCAAGAGGGAAGTTCTGAGATCCACTTCTAAGATCCTTAGAAGGTCTTTGCCTAGGTGAAAGTTACTATGTGTAGTGGTTTGAATGAGTGTCCCCCATAGGCTTTAAGTATTCAGACATTTGTCTCCAGTTGGTGGCACTGTTTTTGGAGGTCTTAGAAGGTGTGGCCATGCTAGAGGAAGTATGTCACTGGGGGCAGGCTTAGTGAGTTTAACAATCCTTGTGGTCTCCAGTGGCGCTCCCTCTCTGCTTCCTGTGCTGTTTGCAAGATGTGACCCTCTGCTTCCTGCTCCAGATCCAACCGCCACGCCTCCCGCCACAATGGACTCTAATTCCCTGGAACCGTCAATCATAAGCTCAAATAAACTCTTCCTTTTATACGTTCCTTGTTCATGGTGTTTTATCACAGCAACAGAAAAGTGACTAATACACTATGGGATTCCACTACTTTCTGGGGTCTTTATATGGGGGAGGGGCAGGTGTCTGTGTCTTTTTGCATGCAGGTTCATGTGGGGGGGGCGGGGAGTTCTGTGTTTGTACAGGTCAGAGGGCAACATCTCGTGTCTTCCTCTATCTCTGTTTTATTTTTTAATTTAATTAATTAATTAATTAATTTATTTATTTATTTATTTGAGACAGGTTCTCCCTTTTAGTTCCAGCTGGCCTGGAGCTCACTATGTAGACCAGGCTGGCTTTGAACTCACGGAGATCTGCCTGCCTCTGCTTCCCGAGTGCTGGGATTAAAGGTGTGTGCACCACCACGACTAAGACAGTACTTGTCTGCCATGTGGGTGCTGGGAATCAAACCTGGGTCCTCTGCAAGAGCAGTCAGTGCTCTTAAGCACTGAGCCATCTCTCCAGCCCCTAATTTTAAAAAATATTTTAGGGCTGGAGAGATAGCCTAGTGGTTAAGAGCACTGACTGCTCTTGCAGAGGACCCAGGTTCGATCCCCAGCACCCACATGGCGGCTGAGAACTATCTGTAACTCCAATTCCAGGAGAACTCCAGTTCCAGGGGAATCCGACACCCTCTTCTGACCTCCGCGGCATTGCACGACATGGGTGCACAAACCTACATGCAGACAGTACATTCATACACATACAAAAATAAATTTTAAAAAATTTATTATTTTAATGTATGTTCATGAGTGTATTGCCTGCATGTGTATGAGTGCACCTGTGTCATGCTGTACCCGTGGAGGTCAGAAGAGGGCATATAATTCCCCTGAACTGGAGTTACAGATGGCTGTTAGCTGCCATGTAGGTGTTGGGAATTGAACCTGGGTCCTCTGCAAGAGCAGCCAGTTCTCTTAACCACTGAGCCATCTCTCCAGCCCCCATCATCTTTATTTTACGTGTATAAATGTATTGCCTGCATGGATGTAAATGTGCTTGTGCTGTACAATGCCCCCAGAAGTCAGGAAAGGGCATTAGGTACCCTGGAACTGGAGTTATGAGCAGTTGTTAGCTGCCATGTGGGTATTGGGAACTGATCCTAGGTCCTCCGCAAGAGCAGTCAATGCTCTTAACCTCTGAGTCATCTCTCCAACCCCTCCATTTTACTTTTTGAGGCAGGGTCTCTCACTGAATCTGGAGCTCACTGATTCTGCTGTGCTGGCCAGCCAGTGAACTCCAGCCATCTTCTCCGTTTCCTTCCACCCCCATCCGTGGGACCACAGGAGGATGCAGTGTGCTTGGCTTTTTACATGAGTGCTGGGGATCCAAATCCAGGTCCTCATGTTTTTGCAGGGTGCATTTTACCAACTGAGCCATCTTCCCAGCCCCTCCTATTCAAAGTTTTTTTCGTACTTATTTTTATTTTATGTATATAAGTAAACTTGCCTCCATGTACGTATGTACACCATGTGTGTGTGCAGTGCCCACAGAGGCCAGAAGAGGGCATCAGATCTTCTGGACTGAAGTTATAGACAGTTGTGAGTTGCCATGTAGTTGCTAGGAAACAAACGTGGGTCTTCTGCAAGAGAAACCTATGCTCTTAACCATGGAGCCATCTCCTAAGCCCTACTCCCATCTGTTCCATTTTCTGATAAAGGTCTTACCCCATAGCCCAGACTAGCAAGGAACTCATGTAGCCCAGGTTGGTTTTGAATTTGTGACAATCTTTCTGCCTTAGCCTTCTGAATGCTGAGATTAGAGGCATGAGTAACCATGCCTGTTTCTGTGATTATAAATTTGGGGGTATTTTTACACACTTGCCTAGGGATGAGGATGTTGTTGCTTCTGGCTCAAACTTGTGAGGACAGGGTCTTCTACTAGCCTCTCATATTGGATGGACTTTGTCTTCTACAAAGACTGAATTCAAGCCAGGCACGGTGATTCATGCTTGTAATATCAACACTTTGGAGACAGAGGCAAGAAGATTGTTATGAGTTCAAAGCCAGCCTGAGCTACACAGTCAGTTCTAGAACAGCCTCAGATACAGTGCAAAATTCTGTTTATAAGTAAATAATAAACAAACAAACAAACAAACAACTGCAGTCTGGGGCATAACCCAGCTGGTAGAGAGCTTGCCTAGCATGCGAGAACTCTGAGTTTGATCCCTAGCAACACAATACAGGCATGGTGGTATACATCTGTAAACTTGGGAATTTGGGGGGTTGAGTTGAGATAGGGTCCCACTACATAGCCCTAGCTGGCCTAAAAGTCACTATGTAGACATTCCTAGGTTGGCCTCAATCCACAGAGATCCGCCCCCCTCTGCTTCCTGAGTGCTGCTGGGCCTGTGCCAGTATGCCCTGGCTAAATTTGATTAATTTATTTCTTTATTTAAATTTGATAATTTTTTTTTGTAAAAAATATGGAACGCTTCACGAATTTGCATGTCATCCTTGCACAGGGGCCATGCTAATCTTCTCTGTATCGTTCCAATTTTAGTATATGTGCTGCCAAAGCAAGCACGATAAATTTTTTTTTAAAGTAGTTTCAGTGTTTCACTTGTCTGTTTTTGTTATGTGTTTGGTTTTGAGGCAGGGGGTCTCATGTAGACCAGGCTGGCCTTGAACTTGCTATGTAGTCAAGAATTCCCTTTAACTCCTAATTCTCCTGCCTCCATCTCTCAAATGTTGCGATTACAGGCATGCACTATCATGCCCAGTTTACTTCTTTTTTTTTTTTTTTTTTGGTCTTTTTGAGACAGGGTCTCCCTGTAGCCCCAGCTGGCCTGGAACCCGCTCTGTAGACCAGGCTGGCCTTGAATTCACAAAGATCCACCTGCCTCTGCCTCCCAAGTGCTAGGATTAAAGGCGTGCGCCTCCACACCCGGCTTTACTTACTTCTTAGGTTCTTGTCATTTATTTCTTTTTTTTAATTACATTTATTTATTTATTTGTGAGGGTGGGGGATTCATATGCCAAGGCATCTGTGTGGCGGTCAGTGCAGGAATTGATTCTCTCCTTTTACTGTGTGGGTTGTTAGGCTTGGCACAAGTGTCTTTATCTGCTGAACTATCTTTCCGGCCTAGTTCTTCTCATTTCTTAGATCGTGCTTATATTATAGCACAACATTTTTGTGTTTAGTATATTATAAGCTGCTTTTAAATGGGACAGTTAGCTGGGCATGGTGGTACATGCCTTTAATCCCAGAACTTAGGAGAAAGATGCAGGTGGATCTCTATGTGTTCAAGTCTAGCCTGGTCTACATAGTGAGTTTAGTGAGTTCCAGGACAGCTGGAGCTGCAGGAAGACCCTGTCTCAAAAAAGTCTGGGGATGCAATTCAGCTGGCAGAGTGCTTGCCTAGCATGCATGAAGCCCTTGGGTTTGATCCTGAGCACCACTTAAACCTGCCAAGCCATCTTCCTGGTCCATCTGTTTTTCTTTTTTAGTGTGACTATTAGGAAATGTGAAATTACATATGTTGTCAGCTATGTCTTTCTCTTTTGGAAGCAGGGGAGTATTAGGCATTGAATTCCTTGCTAGGTTGGTATTTTACCACTGGCCTGTATCTCCTGCCTGTCCACAATATGTTCCAATTGGACATCTGCGCTTTAGAGTTTATAGCAGTGTGAGGAAAACCTACTTAACCATGAAGAAGACTGAGTAGATGAAAATGGTCTCAGTTCCAGGAGCCCTTTAGGAGCAGGGCAAGCAGGGCTGTGAGATGGTTCTTGTATTAGCATTCTCTAAAGAAACAGAAGCAACAGGACGAATATAGAGCTATATACAAATTTATTGATTCGCTCACGTGACAGAGCTCAAGTAGTCCAACAGTAGCTGCACCGCACTGGAGAGGCTGAGAATCCAGGGAACTGCTCAGTCCGCAAGGCTGGATGTCTCAGTAGTCCCAATCTGGTGCTGAAGGCCCAATGGATTCCAGGAGATCTGCTGGTTTCACGCCGGGATCCGAAGTGTTGATCACAGCAGCAGGACAAACTCACCAGTGAGAGAGAGGCAAGCCACAGGAAAAAAGGGACCAGCTCCCTCTGCTGTGGCCTTTAATACTACCTGCCAGCAGAAGGTAATGCCCACATTTGGGGTGGGCCATCCTGGTTGAGGTGGTCCAATCCGAAGATCCTTTTTCCCTTATTTGTTCTTTAGTCCAGTCAAATTGACACCCAGGATTAACCTTCACAGTTCTGCAGGGAAAGGTGCTTACTGCCAGGCCTGAGGACCTGAGAATAGAAGAGGGTGAACCTTGAAAACCTATGTCAAGTGAAAGAAGCCAGTCACAACCATAAAACCTGGCTCAGGTTACAAGAAATGTCCTCACTAGACCAATGAGTAGAGACAGAAAGTAGATTGGTGTTGCCTAGGACTGGGGAGTGATGAGGAGATTGGTGGTTAGTGGCTGAGGGATCAGGGCTCCTCTCTTGGGAAGATGAAATGTTCTAACATTGATTGTGGTGATAAGTCTCAGCGCTGTGAATGTACAAAATGCCACTGAACTGAGATTTCCAGGGCTGTAGTTCAATAAAGCTTTTTAAACAGCAACTCCCAAGTGCCTGAAGCAAATCACCAACTGATTGAAGATATATTTATTGTTATAGGGACTTCTGTTTCTGGTAAGAGAGAAAAATAAGTATTCAAGGTTTACTTTCCTGTTGAGATTGCTGGTTTAAATATCAAAAGCATAATCAGTATAGAATGGATGAAAAAAAAAATCCAAAGTTGATTTTGGGAGATTTTCATTTTTTGGGTTTGAGACAGGAGCCCAAGTAGCCCAGACTAGTCTCAAACTTACTGGAACTTCTGATCCACCTGCCTCTATTCTTCAGTGTTGAAATAGCTACCAAGCTGGAGAACCTGATTGATCCCTAGAACCCACATGGTAGAAGGAGAAAACCAGCTCCCGAGTTGTCCTCTGAGCTCCATACACATACCATGGTACACGTGCGTACACACACACACACACACACACACACACACCCCATGGTACATGTGCACACACACACACACAAAATAAACAAATAAATGTAAAAAAAATAAAAACACTGGTAAAACTAATTTCAACACTATTCTTTATTAAATATAACACGTAAGACTATTGTTTCAACATATAACTATTATAAAAAAAAAATCAATGTTAAGTCTTTCAGATCCAGTGTGGACAGCCACTTTTCTAGTGCTCATTGATCACATATGATTTGTCATTCGCTCTGGACACTGGCTTCAGAACCACTCAATGTGCATTACTCCTTTCCTATTTCCTATTATGCTGGGTACTGGACCAGGGCTGGACCATGAACTCCCATGTTAGAATAGAAACAGCCCGACAGGGGGGAAAACCAAAAACATTTTACTGATAACTCAGAATAAGTCAAGGTATATCCACTTAATCAAGGTGCATGCCCCCCCCCCAAAAAAATGCTGCACGCCTTTAATCCTAGCACTTGGGAGGCAGAGGATCTTTGTGAGTTCAAAGCCAGCCTAGTCTATAGAGTGAGTTCCAGGCCAGCTGAGGCTTCGTGGACACCCTGTCTCGAAAAAGACCAAAAAAAAAAAAAAAATCAAGGTTGCGGGGGTCGTAGAGAGGTGGTAGGCAAAGACCACCCTCTCCAGTTTCCTCGCCGCTGAAGATCTTCACTCTGTTGGCCCGCAGCGGAGTGGGGCTGGGGAGATTAAGTGTGCTGCCGAACCGAAAGTAACCACAACAGGGAGTCGAGTCAGGGTGTTACAGATCAAGCTCACTTTATTGCAGGTTTACAGAGGTTTATAAGCCGTGCTGGCTTCCCTACTGGGGTATGTGTCTCTTCCTAATTGGTCCTTTTAGGAGGCTTAATTTACAAGTCCCTAATTGATCCAATCCCTTCCCTTCCTAGCATAGTCCCTAATTATCATGTTAGTACGCAGAAGTAAAGAAGTGAAACTAGCCTTCCTTGCTCGATGGGCGGGGGTGAGTGCGGGGGTCGTAGAGAGATGGCTGGCAAAACACCTCTCCAGTTTTCCTCTCGCTGCCAGAGATCTTCACTCTGTCGGCCTGTGACGGAGTGGGGCTGGGGAGAGTAAGTGCGCTGCTGAGCTGAAAGTAACCACGGCAGGGAGTCGAGTCAGGGTGTTACACCTCAAGCTCACTTTATTGCAGGTTTACAGAGGCTTATAAGCCATGCAGGCTTCCCTACTGGGGTATGTGTGTCTTCCTAATTGGTCCTTTTTAGGAGGCTTAATTTACAGGTCCCTAATTGATCCAGTTTATATATCAGACTACAGTCCAATTATCATGTTAGTAAAGAGTATGGAATAAGAGGGAAGGGTAGGAAAGATTAGCTTGGAATGTCCTGTGGGGCTGGAGCATCCTGAGGCTTATCTTACGTGGAGGAAGAGAAGTGAAACTAACCTTCCTTGCTCTATGGGCGGGGGAGAGTTCGCGAAACTCTAGCACAGACTTCCTTTTGTCCTTCAGCACGCATATCTCTCTTGCTATTCCATGCCGATCCTTTCCCCCTTTTTGGTTCTTATTTGGTCATAGTCTGTCTTGGTTGTGCTTTTACTAGGGCTAGCTCTTACCCGCTCTTTGGGAAGTAGATGCAGCTTTGGCATGCCCCCTGTCTTAGGTTGGCCGACCCAAAAAGCCCTTACCGGTCTTTGGAGTCTGATGCTGCTTTTTTGTAGGTATTGACGCGGGGGAGGGGCTCATACTTTGCCCGTAAGGCCATTAATTGGACTTCTTTTGCCTGTTTTCTAGCGAACCTATAACCCGGTTGAGCAAGCAAGGACCTAATGTGAACAAAAGCAAAAGAATAGTAAGAGGTCTGGCTATTGCCGTTATCAATGATGTAAACCAGGGGCTGGTGTTGAACCATCCTTCAAACCATTCTGGTTGATTAGCTATCTTTTTTCTTTCAAGGCTATTCCTAAGGTCGTCTAGATTTTTTGTAATTACACCGGAGTGGTCTGTATAAAAGCAGCATTCTTCCCTAAAGCCTGGCATATCCTTCCCTGTTCTAGTGCAAGGAGATCAAGCCCCCTTCTATGCTGAAGGACCATCTCTGCTAAAGAATCAAATGATGCCTTCATGTGTCTCAGAGTTATTTCTCCCTTTTCTATATCTTCATCTAGTTGCTGTCTGAGCCTCTCTTTCCATTGTTGTGTTAGTGATAGAGCTGTTCCTCCAGTAGCTGCGCCTGCGATTTCCACTCCTAGTATGCCCACCAGTGCAAGGGCGGTTCCTATCTCTATTTTATGTCTAGAAACTGAAAGGCCTCCTGCTGGGTGGTATAATGCACAAAGAGTCATTACTTGTCTTTACACTTCTAGGTTGACACAAGGGGTTTAGTCCCGGGGCATATTAACACTCCCACTTTCTAGCATTTAGTCTGTTCCACCTCCCTTATGGCACATGGGTTCCCATTGTCATGTTGAAGTAACCTCGTGCTAACGAGCAGAAAATCAGGTTTAGGAGAGTAGGCCAGATGCTCCTCTGGTTGTTTTTATTTGAGAAAGCCTTGGACGACTATTTCAGTAGCGCCGTTCACACTGACCAGATGATGGTGCGGGCCTGTGTACTGTCTGATTGACTCGGCCTTCCATGGGGCCATAGGAGTTAGAATCTCCGACGGCCAGGAGCATATTTATTTCTGTAAGAACAAGGAGGGTTTACCTTAAGGAGTTCATCCTTAGGTTGGGGTGTTAAGAAGTTTCCGGGAGGTTTTTGATGTTCCTTGCCGTGGACCCAGATAGGTGTATTTAGTCTGTTGGCATAATACAAGCTGAATCCTCAGCCTGTGTATAAGCGGGTCGGGCCTCACCATTGCTGGGATAGAGGATCTCTCCACCGGACACTGTATTGCTGGTGTCTGGGGTAACTGTTCCCCAGTTGTTTTTTAAATGTATTGTAATGTACATTTTTGGAAAAATTTTATAATATTTATGTTTAATAATGCCCCCAGCCAGCTGCAGGTGAGGACTGCGGTAACAGTCCTCTCCGCCTTTTTGTTTTTGTATTTGTTGTTTTAAAAGTCTGGTGAGTTCTTTCAATGATGCTTGTCCTTGTGGGTTATAAGGAATACCGGTGATGTGTTTGTTATTCCATCTATTAAAAAATAGGGCTGAGTAAAGCAAGGCCATTGTCTGTTTTGACCCTGTTTAGTAGGCCCAGGGTTGAAAAAACATTGTATAAAGTGTGATTTAGCATGGGCGATCTTTTTCTCCAGAGTGGGCCAGTTGCCCAATATGTTCCTGAATATGTATCTACTGGACAAGGACAAATTTGAGTTTCCCAAAAGCAGGGTAGTGGTGACATCTGTCTGCCAGATGATGTTGGGATTGAAGGCCTCGAGGGATTTACATCCAGGCCCCTGCAGAGGTGGACCATTGAGAAAGATTTACAAGATTTGCAGGTATGTACAATTTTCTTGAGTTTGAGACCGGTATATTATATGGGGGATCTTTACCTGTAATCCCATCCGAGTTTGATGGGTCAACTCATGAAGTTTAACCTCTGTAGCTTGGCAGAAAATAAGGCCCTAGAGAATTGATCAAAGATTTGTACATGTTGCTCTGAGAGCTCAACTCCCCTCCACAGGGCCCCCCCTTCTCGAGGAGGAAGAGGGAGAGGATGGTCTCAGTAGAGCTCTCAACCAGGGCCTGAGCCAATTTATCTCCCCAACACCTTTTGTAATTGGTGATTTCAAAGGTTTCTTAGGGATAGAGATGAGAGGGAGGGAGGTCTGACAGCAGTAAGGTGAAGTTCCATGCCCAGTACCTTGAGCAGGGGAACCCATTGTTACCTTCTCAGGGGCAATGGAAAAACCAGCCTCCCCAAGCGATCTGAAATTTTTGTCCATTAACTGATAGAGTTTTGGTAAGGCTCCTGTGACCCAAGATAAGATCGGTCCATATATGCATACATAAGGACGTCAGGGTCACCATAGAAAAATTCCTGTAGTGATGTGGCCAGATAATTTTGGCAAAAGTGCCAGACTGTTTGCCATCCCCTGAGGAAGGACCACCCACTCGTACCTTTGGTCAGGCCATGCAAATTAGTTGAGGGGACAGAGAATGCGAATTTGTGACAGTCTTCTGGATGGAGGGGGATGGAGAAAAAACAATCCTTAAGGTCTATTACTGCTAGATGGAACTCAGTGGGTATGCAGGAACCACAGGGCATTCCCCTTCGGGAGGCCCCGACGATCTCCATCCTGTCGTTTATTTTTTCTTCAAGTCTTGTAAGCATCCTCCATTTGCCTGAGGGTCTTTTTTTTACGAACCAGGAGTATTCCATGGGCTCATCGAGGGATGGATACGCCCTCGGGCCAACAAGTCATACAATGCCCTTGAGGGCCGTCTAGCTTCTCTTCCTTGAGGGGCCACTGCTCCACCCAAACGGTTTACCCAGTTTCCATATAATTGGTGGAACGCAACGGGGGGGGCAGTGGCTTTTAGACTTGGGGGTACACCTTAACAAGCATCTTTCCTAACCCCATTCCGAGGGGTCGGGTATACTCTCTAATGGGCTTCAAAGAACCTGTTGTGGTCGGTGGTAAGAACTACATCCTATCTGGGCCATTATGTTCTTTTCTGCCGAAGTTATCCTTTAGTCTTTGTACTACCAGGGGAGCGAATATGCCCTAGTTCACCCTCAGACCCCACCCAAGGGAGATAAGAGGCAGTTTCCTGAGCTTTGGAAGTCCCTTCCTACTCGGATACGTGAGATCCAGGGACTAGCTCCCAATAACTGGGAACCTCTTCCTTTTTTAAGACAGTTCTACAGCCCCTCATATCCAAGAGGTCATTTGAAACTTTCTCCCCCAATAGTCGATGACTGTCTTAGGATTGGGTAAAGTCACATAGAGGAACTGGTCCAGTTGACCTGGGCAAGGATTTGTCTAATAGGACCATATCAGTGCCTTGCCTCCTTGGTTGTAAATGGGTAGAGGCCGCCCCCTCTCTAGCTTAAAGGCCTCCCATTGATATCGTAATGGACTGGCACTCACGTTTCCAGTGATACCCCTTTTACATCTAGGGCAAGAGCAGGGGCAATCCCTGATTCCTCTGTCCTTTATCTGGTCTTTCTTTTCAGGGCATTTCCCTGTGAAAGTGACCTTCCTTAACGCAGGCAAAACATTTCCCTCTGATTCAGCCTCTCTGTGGTCTTTGCTTCCTTTTGGAGAGTAAAGCTTGGGCCAAAGCCACCGTGAGGGCTTGAACTTTGTGAGATTGAGTTCATGTCCTGGGTGGCTATTATCCAGGAATGCATTGTCCTGTCCCTGAGGCCGGCACAGGCCTGTCTATGGTCACCATTCATACCTTCCCAAAACAGTCAGCTTAATGAATTGATCCTTATGTCCCAGGGGGCAACTTACGCTTTATGCTCCGTCTACCTTGTCGATGAATGATGGTAAAAATCCTCCTCGGACCTCTGCCCGCAGCCTCGCCATGGGGTTTTTTCCGTGGGTCAGGTGTCTAGCTTAGCCCACACCCGAAGTCCACAGTCTCGGACTTGCTCCCTATATTGGGGAATCTGTACCCAAGATTGTTCAAGCCCAGTAGTATACCCAGTTTTGGTTCCTACCAGCATTCCCCTAGTGATGGCTACTGGGGGTTAGCAAGCGGCATTGGCTTCAGCCTGTTCCCTGCATTCCTCCTGGAATAGAGCAACCCATCTAATAAAGATGGGATTAGGAAGTACCGCTTTGAGCGGCATCCATCCAGTCCTTTAGCACACAGGGATGATAGGCGACAATCCTGTAGGAGAGTGGTCGCCCATGGGAGTTGGGACCATCCTCTGCACAGCCTTTTTGAGTCTTTTAGTTCCTTGGCCTCCAGGGGTACAAGTCCAAGGGTCGGACAGGGTGGGATTGACATTAACTAAAGGCTTGAACTAATTTAGGAGTGAACCCCCCCTTTTCGCACTCGGCATAAGACCAGTGTGGGGAGAGTTCCTCAGAGAAGCGTGTTCCTTGTCTCTCGTGGCCTCCTGCCTCAAAGCTGGAGTAGGGGGAAGGGATGGGCCCTTGGAGTCTGGCACTCAGGGTCGATCCCTTGTCTACTACCCATTCGGTTGCGAAGGCGTCCCAGGCACGTATCCTCCTCCCCGAGACCAAGGGATCTCTCAACCTACTTCCAAGGCTAGAAATTCCACCACCAGAGGTGAGGGAGTCGGGGTGAAATGTGGCTTTAAGCGTCACAATCAGGGGTAAAAAGCCCAAAGGGGGTTCCTGACTCCAAGAATCCTTTCTCTTCTCCTTGCCAGCTTTTCTATTTCGCCCCCAAGACTTCTCCAGGAGAAAAAGGTGGCCCCTCTTACCAGGGGCGCAGAAAGAGGACTGGTCCAGGCAGACTCCCGACCTGACATTCAGTCAGTTCTAACCCCCTGGACTTTAACATAATCTCAGCACTTCAAGCCTGGGATCCTTATTTTTTCCCATTGCGTTTCCCATCATGAGGGATCCACTTACCCGAAAGACACGATGGCCCCAGCCGTATTGTCTAGCTGTTAGGGTCTCGGGGGGGGGTCTTCGAGCCCCACGTGGGCGCCAGATGCGGGGGTCTGAGAAGGTGGTTGAGCAAAGACCACCCTCTCCAGCTTCCTTCGCCACTGAGATCTTCACTCGTCGGCCCGTGACGGAGTGGGGCTGGGGAGAGTAAGTGCGCTGCTGAACCGAAAGTAACCACGACAGGGAGTCGAGTCAGGGTGTTACAGCTCAAGCTCACTTTATTGCAGGTTTACAGAGGTTTATAAGCCATGCCGGCTTCCCTACTGGGGTATGTGTCTCTTCCTAATTGGTCCTTTTAGGAGGCTTAATTTACAAGTCCCTAATTGATCCAATCCCTTCCCTTCCTAGCATAGTCCCTAATTATCATGTTAGTACGCAGAAGTAAAGAAGTGAAACTAGCCTTCCTTGCTCGATGGGTGGGGGTGAGTTCACAAAACTCTAGCGCAGGCTTTCTTTTGTCCTTCAGGCCTATCTTCTCGGCTATTCCATGCCGTCACAAGGTGCGCAGGGTTTTAAATGTCAAGATGATAGTTTAAAGACACATAGGACAGTTCAAGGCCAGCCTGGTCTACAAAGTGAGTTCAGGCCAGCTGGGACTGCAGGGAGACCTTGCCTCAAAAAGACCCCCCCCCAAAAAAAGGCTACATAGGAAGTGAGAGGCTAGTTGAATAGAAGGGTAGATGGGTCAACCTTCCAATCAGGAATTCTGGGTGACATAACTGTGAAATATGACAAATACGACACCTTGGCCCCTTCCTCCCCTGGTCCCTACAACAAACCAAGCTACAATTTCACCAAACTGCACTCTGGAAAACCAGTGCTGACTTACAGAATAATGGGAGAGAGTTCACTTTCAGGAGCATGGGTGCCCCCCTGAAGGCCACACTGAACAGTCTCCACCCAGGCATGGACTGTTGGTTGGTTGGGAGGTGTGTCTGACTCTCCCTGCCCCTCCTTTCTTGCAGAGCATCAACAGTCAACAAGTTTGTGATGATCCTAGAGAAGAGGATGCAACCAAGCTTGGGAAGAAGGCATCTGTCCACAGCTTGCCAGTCAGAGGACAGTCCTATGCAGCAACCTGTGTCCCTGGGCCTAAACCAGTTATTTATTCAGCTTACAAGCAGGTGCCACCACATCAAGCCATGAGCTTAGCTGTCATGGTGACCTATGCTCTATTCTTCTAGAACCCAGCTGGGTCACCAGACTGGATTGTCAATTTTTAGTCTGATCAGCGACCTTAGCTCTGTTGCCTGGGTGCAACGGGCTCTGCCAATTTGAAGTGAGGGAACAGGAATGTGGAGAAGCACACAGAGTGTGTTCATTAGTTGAGAAGCGCGGGTGGAAAGCCCCTGGGGCCCCAAGCAGCTTCCTTGCTTGCTTGTTTTTGTTTGCTGGGATAGGGTCTAGCTCTGGTTCCTAGACTGGCCTCAATTTCACTATGTAGCACAAGATGGCCCCAAACTTCCCACAATCCTCTTGTCTCAGGCTCCCAAGTGCTGAGATTATAGCTGTGTGCCACTATACTTGGATTCCTGAGCAGTTCTGAGTCCCCTACCCACATCACAGGAAGCCCAGACACAGCTCTAGAATTAATGCAAGGTCCTTACAATAAATCCTCTGTATTTTAGCCAACTTAATGAACCTCAATTTATAACAATCAAATGCATCTAAACAAGAAGGGGATAAGTTCTAAAACATCAAAGGTAAAAGACACCTCTCATAGTTTTACCCACATCTTCCTTCTCTGAAAAATTTCCCTATCTAAAGGCTAACAGGCTGATACATTAAGAGTTGGGGGCCCTTGGGTGGGGAGATGGCCCCAAAGTTAAGAGTACTTGGGGCTGGAGAGATGGCTCAGTGGTTAAGAGCACCAACTGCTCTAGCAGAGGACCTGGGTTTGATTCCCAGCACCCACATGGAGGCTAAGAGCAGTCTTTAAGCTGGGCATGGTGGCGCACACCTTTAATCCTAGCACTCATGAGGTAGAGGCAGATGGATCTCTGTGAATTCAAGTCCAGCCTGGTCTACAGAGTGAGTTCCAGGCCAGCTGGGGCTATAGGGAGACCCTGTCTCAAAAAAAAAAAAGAAAAGAGTACTTGCTACTCTTGCAGGGGACCTGTGTTCAGCCATGAGGATGGACTAGCCTAGGCTAAGTCCAAAGGAATCCAGGACACAAATATATAATGCAGTTTAATTTTATTAATTCCACACAGGTCTATTCTATAGTCTTCAAATCATACTTCTATAGTTCTAAAAAACAGAGGCAGGTGGATCTCTGTGAGTTCAAGGCCAGCCTGGTTTACACAGTGGGGACAGGACAGCTGGGGTTACAGAGAGACCCTGTCTCAAAAAAAGAAAAAGAAAAAGAAAAAAAGCATGCTGAGCATGGGCCAGGGGAGCAGGCCAGTAAGAGGCAGTCAGCGCTCCTCCATAGCCTGTGCTTTGCCTCCTGCCTGCGGGTTCCTGCCCTAAGTTCCTACCTTGGGCTCCCTCAGTGATGAACTGTGACCTGGGACATGTGAGCCAAATAAACCCTTTCCTCCCCATGTTGTTTTTGATCAGAGTGTTTTATCACAGCATTGGACAAAACAGAGTAGCAAACCAGGATAGAGTCCCTCAAATTCTTCAGAGGACCTTATCTATCCAGCTGTGGTGGCACATGCCTGTAATCTCAGCACTGGGAGGCAGATGCAGGTGACCTCTGTGAGAACTACATGAGAACTACATAAGAAGTTCCAGGCCAGCTGGGGTTGAAGGGAGACCCTGTCTCAAAAAACGAAAATTATTTTCCGGGCTTGGTGGTGCATGCCTTTAGTCCCAGCACTCAGGAGGCAGAAGCAGGCAGATCTCTGTGAGTTCGACGCCAGCCTGGTCTACAGAGTGAGTTCCAGGCCAGCTGGGACTAAAGGGAGACCCTGTCTCAAAAAAAAGAGCCAGGTTTGGTAGCACATGCCTGTGATACCAAGTCTCAGGACACTAAGGGAGGAGGATTGCTGTGAGTTTAAAGTTGGATAGGACTATATAGCAAGACCCTGTCATTAAAACCAAACACCAGAATACTCATTTATTTGACAAATAAACACTAGGTGTCTGTGCTGGATAGCTTTAGTGTCAACTTGACACACTTGGGTTGAGGGAGCCTCAATTGGGGAATTGGCTCCATTGGATTGGGCTGTGGCCACATCTGTGGAGTATTGTCTGATTGTCAAGCAGTGTGGGAGGGCCCAGCCCACAATGAGTAGTGCCACCTTGGGCAGGTTGTTGTGTACAGTATAAGAGGGCAGGCTGAGCATGGGCCAGGAGAGCAAGCCAGTGAACAGCATTCCTCCATGGCCTGTGCTTCAGAGCCTGCCTCCAGGTTCCTGCCCTGAGTTTCTGCCTTGGGCTCCCTGAGTGATGAACTGTGACTCAGGAGATGTAAGCTGAATAAACCCTTTCCTCCCCAAGTTGGTGTCGGTCAGAGTGTTTTGTCACAGCAATGGAAGACAAACTAGAACAGTGTCTTACCATAACTATACAACAAAATTGAAATGGTTTTAATATATTACATGTACAGCCACCTTTGTAGGGTAGCCATGAGCACAGTTACATTTCTTCAAAGAAAACTTTGTTTCACATCCTTTTTCCCCTTTGTTCTCCTCTTTCCTCCTCCTCCTCCTCCTCCTCCTCCTCCTCCTCCTCCTCTTTCTTTTGTGCTAGGGATCAACCATGTGGCCTTGCTCATGCTAGGCAAGTGCTCTATCACTGAGCTACATCCCTGGCCCCAAATGCTGCTTAGTCTAGCTGATTCGCAGGCTGAGGGTTGCTTGCAAGGAACACAGAGCCGCAAACTGTGTCTCAACTGAGGAAACGTGGCAACTGCTTTATATGTTTTCTGGCCACCATGGGGAAAAGACCAAGGTCATGACAAGCAAGATGGCCATGTGAGGTGCTACAGCAGGACAGGAATAGTGGGTTATTTATTGGAACAGGTAGTGAAGACAAGGCAAAGTCTCTGAAATGACACACTCACTAGAGATTTATGATGTTGAGTTACCTGATTAAATGCTCTTTAAGTTAGGTAGGTTTTGTGTTGAATATAGTTAACATCTCCAAATTAAACTGCTGAAAATAAAGATATTGGATGAGGGGCCAGCAGGATGCTCAGCAGGTAAAAGCACTGCCATTAAACCCGATGTATTAGTCAGGGTTCTCTTAAGAAACAGAACTGATAAAATCAAAGAGACTGGATGTCTCAGCAGTCCCAATCTGGCAGTGAAGGACTGATGGATTCTGGGAGATCTGCTAGTCTTCAGTCTATATTAGAATCCAACGTCACAGTAGCAAATGAACTCACCAGTGAGCAGAGAAGGCAAAAAAGTAAGAGGTCCCTTCTGCCACGGCCTTTATATGGGCTGCCATCAGAAGGTGGCACTCACATTTAGAGTGGGTCTTCCAGCTTCAAATGATCCAGTCAGGAAGGTCTCTGTCATTTCAGTTGATCCAAGCTGACACCCAGGATTAGCCATCATAACTGAGGATCTGATTTCGATCTCTGGACCCTACAAGGTAGAAGTAGAGAACTGACTCTCCTAAGTTGTCCTCTGACCTCCACATGTGAGCTGTGGTATCCTCACGTATACACAGAAAACAAATAATACGTGTAGTATTTTCTCTCTTTTTTTGAGACAGGGTCTCCCTATAGCTCCGGCTGGCCTGGAACTCAGTCTGTAGACCAGGCCAGGCTTGACCTCACAGAGATCTGCCTGCCTCTTCCTCCTGAGTTCTAGGATTAAAGGCATGTGCCACCACGCCTGGCTTAAAGACAATTCCTAGCCCCCGTGTGGGGGGGCTAAGCCCCCACCTGGGAATCAAACCCAGGTCCTCTGAGCCAACCCTTCAGCCCTCTAAATTTTTTTTTTTTTTTTGGTATTTTTGAGACAGGGTCTCCCTTTAGTCCCAGCTACCCTGGAGCTTGCTCTGTAGACCAGACTGGCCTCGAACTCACAGGGATCCACCTGCCTCTGCCTCCCAAGTGCTAGGATTAAAGGCATGCACCACCACGCCCGGCTCAGCCCTCTAAAATTTTTAAAAATTATTTTGGAAGGGAAAATAATTGTTTTCACATAGGAAAAATTCTCTGGAAAAGTGATTCTTTGCTGCTGTTTTAACTATGAGAATGTTAGAAAATATTTTCTTTCTGGTTTCAGAGATAACGCTCAGAGGTGGAACACATAGTTAACATGAGTGGGATCCGAAGTCCAATCCTCAACACCAAAAAATGCAGTCATTACACAATGGAACATGATCATTAAAAAATTAAACATTAAAGCTGGGCATGGTGCTACACACCTTTAATCACAGCACTTGGGAGGTAGAGGCAGGTGTATCTGTGTGAGTTCAAGGCCAGCCTGGTCTACAGAGTGAGTTCCAGGCCAGCTAGTGTTACAGGGAGACCTTGTCCCCAAAAGACTAAAATAAAATAGAATAAACATTACAGAAATGTGTCCATTTTCTAAAGAAGTATTTAGTATCTACTGTGCATAAAGCTCTATGCTAGGCACTAGAGACATGAGCCTGAGCCTTAATAGATAATCTCCTATAAACTCACCTTCCAGGGAAAGCACTCTTTGTTTTTGGCTATGCATGTGAGAGTCTAACATGTGAGAAGTCTGCGGGTCCTGGCCCTGCTACAGAGAGCCCCAGGAGCCACACCCATGCAGGTCTTAGATGGAGGGCTTGCCTTCTCAGACTTCTGCCTCTGCCCTGCATGCTTTTGATAATACTCAACCCACAGTACTTCCCTAGATGAGTCTCTCATTCCAGTGGGTTTGCAGCCAGTAACACTACAGAATTGACTTATCTTTCACAAACACCTCTCTCGCCCAACCATTTTCCTGGAAGCAAGTTCCAAAGCAAGCCAAGACAAACATTTCTTGTTGCTTGTTTCATCAGAGGTCGGTGAGAGAGAAAAATACCCTTAAGCAGAGCCAAGGCAACCAGTGGGTGAGAGTTAGCGTCTTGGAGTCTTAATTGAGATTAGCATTCCTTTTGTATATGAACAGAACTCATTGGAGCAGGTGCACATCTTCAAAGCTTGCTCTGATGTCAGCACACTGCTGCCTTGGCCTTCATGTTGCAGCAGTGTGCTGGGCGGAGAGCTAGTCTGGCTGCCTCCCGTTGCTCCTGCTTTTGTGCTGTCTCTCCAGAGTAATGACATGCCTAGGCATACAGTTTGCATGCAGCTTTAGGTTGTTACCTATGAGATGCTGCTTTCCTGCAATTTTCATTCCTGTACTTACAAGAACTGGGAATTTGGAAAAATACAATACAGGAGGGATTGCTCTACAAGACTTCAAACTATATTATAGGGGCATAGTCATAAAGACAGCCTGGTACTGGCATAAAAACAGACCCATTGACCAATGGATCAAAATTGAAGATCCAGACTTGATCTCATATAATTTCAGCCACCTCATATTTGACAAAGGGGCAAAAAAACCTCAATGGAAGAAGGATAGCATCTTCAATAGTAAATGGTGCTGGCAAAATTGGATCACCATTTGTAGAAGAGCAAAATTAAACCCCTACCTCTCACCCTGCACAAAAATAAACTCCAAATGAATCAAAGATCTCAACATGAAACCCGAAACCCTGAAGGTGAAAGAAGAAAAAGTTGGCAACAACCTACAAGACATAGGCATAGGAAAAGACTTTCTAAATCAGATAGCAGCTACACAGGAAATAAGGTCAACAATTGGCAAATGGTACCTCATCAAACTCAAAAGCTTCTTTCTGTACAGTGAAAGAAACAATCAAGGAAGTAAAGAGAAAACCCACAGAGTGGGAGGAAATCTTCACCAGTGGTACAACTGACAGAGCATTAATGTCAAGAATATATAAACTATTCAAAAAACAAAGAAGTAAGAAAACAAATGACCTACTCAAAAGATGGAGCAAAGAGATGAACAGAGACTTCACCAATGAGGAATTAAAGATGGCTGAGAAACATCTTAAAAAGTGTTCAACATTGAACTTTCAAGTTGACTAATGTTATAAGCTTTTATAGGGGGGAAAGGAGCTTATTAAATACAATTATTTGCTAAACCTGAAGAAAAGATGTATCATCAGTCTTTAAAAAAATTTTTTTTAATTTTATTTATTTTTGTATGTGTATGAATGTACTGTCTGCATGTAGGTCTGTGCACCTGTGTCATGCAATGCCATGGAGGTCAGAAGAGGGTGTCGGATTCCCCTGGAACTGGAGTTCTCCTGGAATTGGAGTTACAGATGGTTCTCAGTTGCCATGTGGGTGCGGGGGATCGAACCCGGGTCCTCTGCAAGAGCAGTCGGTGCTCTTAACCACTAGGCCATCTCTCCAGCCCCAGCATCAGTCTTAATAGGCATAAAGATCTCAGTGATCGGAGTAACTGCTTTCCCTATATAAATATTGTCTAGAAGGAAAGTTAATAATAGGAATAAGACTCCAAAATCCATGAAAATATATTCTTAGTGAATATATTCTTGACATTATTAGCCCATTATATTTTCATCTGTATTTGCCTTTTAAACTTTATTTGCATTTGTTGAAGATAATTAGGATAACTGAGTTTGTGTCTTTCTGTTTCATCCTTTCAGTAGCACTTGACAGAGGTTCACATTGTGCTAAGTTTCATGTTTTCAAAAAAGTCCGTAGCCTTATTTACTGGTCATGCAAGTAGAGGAAATGCACAACACCACTGTTTTTCTTAGCTGCATAAAGGACTTAAACCTCATCCTGGAAATCTGTTGCTTTATTTAATTATTTTATTTATTTATTTATTTATTTATTTATTTATTTATTTATTTATTTTGGTCTTTTCGAGACAGGGTCTCCCTGTAGTCACACCTGTCCTGAAACTCACTCTGTAGACCAGCTGGCTTTGAACTCACAAAGATCCACCTGCCTCTGCCTCCCAAGTGCTAGGATTAAAGGCGTGCGCCACCACGCCCAGGTCCCCTGTATGTTTTTAATAAACAAAGTCTGATTTGTCCTTTAAAAAAAGTGTTCAACATCACTAATAATTAAGGAAATACAAATTAAAACCACTCTCAGATATCATCTCACTCTGATATGAGTAGCTAAGATCAAGAAAACAAAAGACATCAAATGCTGGAGAGGTTGTGGGGAAAGGGGAACACTCATCCACTGCTGGTGGGAATGTAAACTTGTACAACCATTATGGAAAGCAGACTCAAAATGAGCCTACCACCTGACCCATTCATACCACTCCTGGGTATATACACACAAGACTCATCCTACCGCAAAGATACATGCACATCCATGTTTATTGCAGCTCTCTTCACAATAGTGAAGAGCTGGAACCAGCCCAAATGCCCCTCAACAGATGAGTGAATGACAAAAATGTGGTACATCTACACAATGGAGTACTATTCAGCAGTAAAGAAAGATGACGTGATGAACTTTGCAGGTAAATGGATGGAGCTAGAAACCATTATGCTAAGTGAAGTAACACAGTCCCAGAAAGACAGAGAATGGTCTCCCTCATTTGTGTATGCTAGCACCAAATCCCCCAGATGAAAGGCAAACCAAACAACATTATTGTTATATTTCTGTTTATCTGAAACCAACTATGTTGTTATAATGTAAATCTCTCAAGGTGCTCTAGAATCCATCCACCATTTATTTTCAGACCCTGTAATTACTGTATATGGGTGGAAAGTATGTATCCATATTTTAGAGCAATGTAAAGTTAATGGAGGAAAATGTGAATTTTTTTTTGAAAATGTGAATTTCTAAACATAAAAAAAAGACTGAGAGAAAGATGCAGGACAGTTATGGCAGAACGCATGATCTGGGGTGGGGTGGGGGGAAGGGAAAAGGAAAAAGGGAATATGCCTAAACTGAACTGAGAAATGATGTCTGAAATACACAAAACATCAATAAAAGCATAAAAAAGGGAAAAAAAGAAATACTTAAGAAATTTTTTTATGAGAGAAAAGGTCAGGGAAAGTATGTTTTTATGTTCATTTTAATAGTTTTGATTAAATAAATTATGCCACTTGCTGGTCATCTTAGAACTCTTTTTCCATTATTAAAATGTTTACATTTAACTTGTATTTACTGTGTACACAAATATCTAAAATATTTTTTCATTATCGGGGTATGGTGGCGCACACCTTTAATTCTAGCACTCAGGAGGCAGAGGCAGGTGGATCTTTGTGAGATGGAGAACAGCCTGGTCTCTATAGCAAGTTCTAGGTCAGCTAGGGCTACAGGGAGACCCTGTCTCAAAAATATTATAAATAAATAAATAAATAAATAAATAAATAAATAAATAAATAGTAAGGATGGCTGTTAGCCACCATGTGGGTGGTGCTGAGAACTGAACCCAAGTTCTTTGCAAGTTTGAGGCCAGCCTGGTATACATAGCAAGTTCCAGACCAGCCAGGGCTACACAGTGAGACCCTGTCTCAAAGAAATAAATAAACAAATAAATAATAAATTCTGTACTCTGTTGGTAGAAAGCTTATCTAGCAAGCACAAAGCCCTGGGTTCAGTTCCTAGCACTGCATAAACTAAGCCTGGTGGTTCATGGCGTATAATCCCAGCAATGGGGAGGTAGACGCAGGAGGATCAGAGGGGCAGGGCCATCCTTCACTACATAGAGTTTGAGCCTGGCCTGGACTACATGAGACTCAAAGAAGGAAGAGGAGGAAGGGGGGGGGGTCTTGGTGATTGTTTCATATTGAAATACTTTTTGAGCCGCCTCCTTTTCTTTCTTTTTTTTTTTTTTTTTGGTCTTTTTGAGACAGGGTCTCCCTTTAGTCCCCACTGGCCTGGAGCTCACTCTGTAGACCAGGTGGGCCTTGAACTCACAAAGATCCACCTGCCTCTGCCTCCCAAGTGCTAGGATTAAAGGCGTGCACATGAAACCATTTTAAAGACAGCCAGAAAATTCAGAGTGGAGCTCCAGAGGGTGATTTGGGTCAAGCCCCAACCATCACATAAAGATTTAATGGGTGAGTGGAAAACAGCCAACTCCCCCAGAGGGCACGTGTGAGGACCCATGGCCTGCTGGGAGTAACTCCTCATCACATAGAACCCCAGCTTTTAGGCTTTGCCTCCATTTACAGAACAGTAGGCTTCTCTGTTCTGAGTGCAAATGCTGAAACAGAACAGCGACTCTACATCTTGTCTGAGCCAGTGGACAACCATATTCCATCCAGCACAAACCACAACACAGGCCTTAGCTAACATTCGTGTAAATAAAAGATCCCCTCCTATGAATTTATCAAATTAAATCAGGAGCACACAGATGCATGGGCATATCAGAAAAATGAGATCTGTAAACTTGTCAAACACACCAGACCAATGAATGATTGCCTTGCCTAGGTCTTATGAAAAGGAGACATTTCCCAAGGGGACATGGTGGCACCTGCTGACAGAAGCACCTGATGGATGGCTGCATGGGTCATGGAATGGACAGGGGACAAACTCCAAACTCTGTCCCTAGGCCTTCAACTTAGCACAGGTCCCTATCTGACATGGATCTCTCATAACACTATTCTTTTTTTTAACAATTTTTTTTATTTATTTCTGTATGTGTCTGCATGCAAGTTTGTGCACCCATGTCGTGCAATGCCGCAGAGGTCAGAAGACAGCGTCGGATTCCCCTGGAACTGGAGTTCTCCTGGAATTGGAGTTTCAGACGGTTCTCGGCCACCATGTGGGTGCTGGGGATCGAACCCGTGTCCTCTGTAAGAGCGGTCAGCGCTCTTAACTGCTAGGCCATCTCTCCAGCCCTCATAATGCTATTCTAAAGACCTGGTCCTGTACCCAGCACAAATTCTGTGGTTGAACCAGCTCTTAACTGCTAGGCCATCTCTCCAGCCCTCATAATGCTATTCTAAAGACCTGGTCCTGTACCCAGCACAAATTCTGTGGTTGAACCAGCTCTGTACACCCTTAACAGCTCTGTGAGAGATTGATGAGGCATCTAACCACCTGCAGTGACTTCTTGTATCTGTATTAACTCTCTGCTTTTGCCTTCAGTTAGGCCTCTCTCAGCGCTGCAGCCGCTTTAACTCTTTAGCTGCCATTCTACAACATAAGGCCTGCTCTGTAACGTATGGTATTTGAATTTATATATATATATATATTTTTTGTTGTTGTTGTTGTTGTTGTTGTTGTGTTGAAAAAGGGTCTCCCTTTAGTCCCAGCTGGCCTTTTTTTGAAGGTGTTGATTGAGAAATTGTCTTTATCAGGTTGGTCATGACCATATCTGTAAGAGATTGTCTTGATTGTTTTAATTGATGCAGGAGGGCCCATTCCTCTGTGGGCTGCTGTATTGGTCACTTTTCTGTTGCTATGATAAAATACCATGACCAAGGAACTTATAAAAGGAAGAGTTTATTTGAGCTTACAATTGACAGTTCCAGGGAATTAGAGTCCATTGTGGCGGGAGGCATGATGGCTGGATCTGGAGCAGCAAGCCGAGGGTCACATCTCGCAAAGAGCACAGGAAGCAGAGAGAGGGTGACTGGAGACCATGAGGCTTGTTAAACTCACTAAGCCTGCCCCCAATAACGTACTTCCTCTAGCACGGCCACACCTTCTAAGACCTCCAAAAACAGTGCCACCAACTGGAGACAAAATGTCTGAATACTGAAAGCCTATGGGGGACACTCATTCAAACCACCACATTCCAATCCCTGGCTCCCATAGGCTCCTGACCATATAAAATGCAAAATGCATTTAGTCCATCCTTAAAAGTCCCCATAGTCTTTACCAGTTTCAATGCCATTCAAAAGTCTACAGTCCAAAGTCTCTTCTGAGACTCAGGCCAATCTCCTAACTGTAAGCTCCTATAAAATCAAAAGGCAAATTACAAACTCCCAACNGAAGTTGTGGTGAAAGAAGAAAAAGTTGGCAACAACCTACCAGACATAGGAATTAGGAAAGAGCTTTCTAAATCGTCAGTACCAGGAAATAGGTCAAAATGGAATGTACCTCATCAAACTTCAAAAAGCTTCATTTCATGTACTTCGAAAGAAACAATCAAGGAAGTAAAGAGAAAACCAACAGAGGTGGGAGGGGGAAAATCTTCACCAAGTGGTACAATGACTCAGAGCATTAATGTCAAGAAATATAAAAAATTCAAAAAACAAAGAAGTAAGAAAACAACATGACTACTCAAACAGATGGCAGCAAAGAGCATAAACAGAGCATTCCCACCAAATGAGAATTAAAAAGAGGTGGCTGAGAAAAATCTTAAGAAGTGTTCAACATTGAACTTTCAGGTTGTACTAATGTTATAAAACTTTTAGTGTAGGGGGAAAGGAGCTTAGTGTAGATCAATTATTGCAGCTAACCTGAAGAAAAAAGATGTATCATCACGTCTTTAAAAATTTTTTTTTAATTTTATTTACTTTGTTGTGTATGAATTTGATACTGTCTGATGTTAGGTCTGTTATTGCACCCTGTGTATGCAATGCATTCAGAGGCTAGAAGAGAGGATGTCGGTTACCCTTGGAAACTGGATTACTCCTGGAAATTGAGAGTTACAGTGGTTCTCAGTTGCCAGTGGGAAATCGAGGGGATCGAACCCGGGTCCTCTGCGGAAACTGGGTGCTCTGAAAGAGCAGCAAATTCTGCGGTGCCATCTCTCCAGCCCCAGCATCAGTCTTAATAGGCATAAAGATCTCAGTGATCGGAGTAACTGCTTTCCCTATATAAATATTGTCTAGAAGGAAAGTTAATAATAGGAATAAGACTCCCACAATGCCAATTGAAAATAATTTCTTAAGTGATTCTATAATATATTCTTGACATTATTAGCCCATTATATTTTCATCTGTATTTGCCTTTTAAACTTTATTTGCATTTGTTGAAGATAATTAGGATAACTGATTTTGTGGTCTTTCTGTTTCATCCTTTTCAGTAGCCTTGACAGAGTTCACATTGTGCTAAGTTTCCTGTTTTCAAAAAGTCCGTAGCCTTATTTACTGGTCATGCAAGTAGAGGAAATGCACAACACCACTGTTTTTCTTAGCTGCATAAAGGACTTAAACCTCATCTGGAAATATGTTGCTTTATTAATTATTTTATTTATTTATTTATCATTTATTTTTTATTTATTTATTTTGGTCTTTTTCGGACAGGGTCTCCCCTTGCAGCCTGCCTGAAACTCATATTAGAAAGTGGCCTTGAAATCACAAAGATCCACCTGCCTCTGCCTCCAATTGCTAGGCATTAAAGGCGTGCGCCACCACGCCAGGTCCCCGTATGTTTTTAATAAACAAGTCTGATTGTCCTTTAAATAAAAGTGTTCAACATCACTAATAATTAAGGAAATACAAATTAAAACCACTTCTACGATATATCTCACTCTGATATGAGTAGCTAAGATCAAGAAAACAAAAGACATCCAAATGCGGAGGAGTTGTGGGGAAAGGGGAACACTCATCCACTGCTGATGAGAATGTAAAACTGTACAACCATTATGAAACGCAGACTCAAAATGCCTACCACCTGACCCATTCCTACCACTCCTGGGTTATACACACAAGACTCATCCTACCGCAAGAAGAACATGCACCCTCCATGTTTATTGCAGCTCTCTTCACAATAGTGAAGAGCTGGAACCAGCCCAAATGCCCCTCAACAGAAGTGGAATGACAAAATGTTGGTCATCTACACAATGAATTCTATTGCAGTGTAAAGAAAGATGCATATAATAATTTGCAGGTAAATGGATGGAGCTAGAAACCATTATGTCAAGTGAAAGAGTAACACGTCCCAGAAGACAGAGAGGGTCTCCCTCATTTGTGTAGCTAGCACCAAATCCCCAGGTGAAAGACAAGCCAAAACATTATTGTTATATTCTGTTACTGAACCAACTTGTGTGTTTAATGTAAATTCTCTCACGGCTGCTTAGAATCCATCCACCATTTATTTTCAGACCCGTAATTATGTTATGGGTGGAAAGTATGTATATCCATATTTAGAAGCAATGTAAAAGTTAATGAGGAAAATTGATTTTTTTTTGAAAATGTTGAATTTCTACACATAAAAACAAAGATGAGAGAAAGATGCAGGACAGTTATGGCGCGAACGCATGATCTGGGGGTGGGTGGGGTGAAGAAGGGAAAAGGAAAAAAGAGGGATATGCTAAACTGAACTTGAGAAATGATGTCTGAAATACACAAAACATCAACTAAAAGCATAAAAAAAGGAAAAAAAGAAATACTTAGAAATTTTTTTATGAGAGAAAAGGTCAGGGAAAGTATGTTTTTATGTTCATTTTAATAGTTTTGATTTAAATAAATTATGCCACTTTGCTGGTCATCTTAGAACTCTTTTTCCATATTAAAATGTTTTACATTTACACTTGTATTTACTTGTGTACACCAAATATCTAAAAATAATTTTTTTCAATTATCGGGGTATGGTGGCGCACACCTTTAATTCTTAGGACTCAGGAGGCAGAGGCCAGGTGGATCTTTGTGAGATGGAGAAACAGCCTCTGGTTCCTTATAGCAAGTTTCTAGGTCAGCTAGGCTAAGGGAAGCACCCTGTCTCAAAAATATTATAAATAATAAATAAATAAATAAATAAATAAATAAATAAATATAAGGATGGCTGTTAGCCACCATGTGGGTGGTGCTGTGACTTGAACCCAAGTTCTTTGAAGTTGAGGCCAGCCATGGTATACAGCAATGTTCCAGACCGCCCAGGCTACACAGTGAGACCCTGTCTCAAAGAAAATAAAAAACAAATAATATAAATTCTGTACTCTGTTGGTAGAAACTTATCTAGCAAGCAAAAGCCTGGGTTCAGTTCTAGCACTGCATAAAACTAAGCCTGTTGGTTCATGGCGATAATCCCAGCAATGGGGAGGTAAGACAGGAGGATCAGAGGGCAGGGCCATCCTTCACTACATAGAGTTTGAGCTGGCCTGGACTACATGAGACTCAAAGAAGGAAGAGGAGGAAGGGGGGGGGTCTTGGTGATTGTTTCATATTGAAATACTTTTTGAGCCGCTCCTTTTTCTTTCTTTTTTTTTTTTTTTGGTCTTTTGAGACCGGGTCTCCTTTAGGTCCCCACTGGCCTGGAGCTCACAAGCCGTGGGGAGCCACCACGCGCTATGTAATAGCGAGTTGACACGCCAGGTGGAGTGCTCTTGTACACCTCTATAAGTATAACGCATCTGCGGACTGCTAACACCCATGTAGCATGATGGCCACTTCTCTGCACGTATCTCCAAGTTCTTCATGCTGATTATAAGATTGATACCTCTCACGCACTTTGTGTCCAGCATCTCAGGGGTGTTTGCGTTTCAGCCCCAACCAGTCACATAAAACCTTTAATGCGTCGAGTGGAAAACAGCCAACTCCTCCCACGAGGGACACGTCCGTGAGGACTCATGGTGCTGGGAGTAACCTCTTATCACATAGAACCCCAGCTTTAGGATTTGCCTCCATTACAGAACAGTAGGACTTCTCTGTTCTGAGTGCAAATGCTGAAACAGAACAGCGACTCTACATCTTGTCTGAGCCAGTGGAAACCATATTCCATACAGACAAACAAACAACACAGGCCTTATTAGAACATTCGTGGTAAATAAAAGATCCCCTCTATGAAATTATCAAATTAAATCAGGAGCACACAGATGCATGGGCATATCAGGAAAATGAGATCTTAACTTGTCAAACACACCAGACCAATGAATGATTGCCTTGCCTAGGTCTTATGAAAAGGAGACATTTCCCAAGGGGACATGGTGGCACCTGCTTGACAGAAGCACCTGATGGATGGCTGCATGGGTCATGGAATGGACAGGGGACAAACTCCAAACTCTGTCCCTAGGCCTTCAACTTAGCACAGGTCCCTATCTGACAATGGATCTCTCATACCATATTCTTTTTTTTTTAACAATTTTTTTTATTTTTTCTGGATGTTCTGCATGCAAGTTTGTGCACCCATGTCGTGCAATGCCGCAGAGGTTAGAAGACAGGTCGGATTCCCCTGGAACTGGAGTTCTCCTGGAATTGGGTTTCAGAGGTTCTGCGCACATGTGGGTGCTGGGGATCGAACCCGTGTCCTCTGTAAGAGCGGTCAGCGCTCTTAACTCTAGGCATCTCTCCATCCCACAATGCTATTACTAAAACCTGGTCCTGTACCCAGCACAAATTCTGTGGTTGAACCAGCTCTTAACTGCTAGGCCATCTTCTCCAGCCCTCATAATGCTTATTCTAAAGACCTTGTCTGTACCAGCACAAATAATTCTGTGGTTGAAACCAGCTCTGTACACCCCTTTTACAGCCTGTGAGAGATGCCTGAGGCATTAACCACCTGCAGTGACTTCTTGTATCTGTATTAACTCTCTGCTTTTGCCTTCAGTTAGGCCTCTCTCAGCGCTGCAGCCGCTTTAACTCTTTAGCTGCCATTCTACAACATAAGGCCTGCTCTGTAACGTATGGTATTTGAATTTATATATATATATATATTTTTTGTTGTTGTTGTTGTTGTTTGTTTGTTGTGTTGAAAAAGGGTCTCCCTTTAGTCCCAGCTGGCCTTTTTTTTTTTTTTTTTTCGTTTCTTTTTTTTTTTGAGACAGGGTTTCCCTGTAGCCCCAGCTGTCCTGGAATTCACTCTAGTTTAGACCAGGCTGGTCCTTGAACTCCAAAGATCCGCCTGCTCTGCCTCCAAGTTGCTAGGATTAGGTATGTCACCACCATGCCCAGCCTAAGAGGTTCTTAACTGCCATGTGGGTGCTGGGAATCGAACCTGGGTCTTCTGCAAGAGCAATCATCATTCTTAACTGCTGAGCCATCTCTCCAGCCCTTGAATTAGTATTACTAAGACAGTAATTCAATAAACCGGGACATTATGGAAAGACAAGTGTGTGTTTGTGTCAACAGGGCACATGCTGAGGGTTGGCAGGAACTGTCCTTTTGGTTCTGAAACACAGTGGGAACATGCATTTTTATTTATTTTATTGTTTTTTCTTTTTTAATTTTAATTTTTCAAAATTTTATGTGTGTGTGGCTGAAGAAATGGCTAAGCAGATCTCTGTGAGTTTAAGGCCAGCCTGGTCTACAGAGTGAGTTCCAGGCCAGCTGGGGCTATATGGAGACCCTGTCTTTAAAAAAAATATTTTTTATGTGTGTTATGCCTGCATGCAATTGCATCTGTGATGTGCAGTGCCTGCAGAGGCCAGAAGAGGGAGTTGGATCCCCGATAACTGGAGTTAAAGGTGGTCGTTAGCCACCATGTGGATGCTGGGATTTGAATCTGGGTATTCTATAAGAGCAATCTATGCTTTTAACTGCTGAGCTATCTCTCTAGCCTTTTTTTTTTTTTTTTTTTTTTTTTTTTTGTCTTTTCAAGGCAGGGTCTCCCTGTATCCCTGGCTGTCCTGGAACTCACTCTGTAGACCAGGCTGGCCTTGAACTTACAAAGATCCACCTGCCTCTGCCTCCTGAGTGCTAGGATTAAAGGCGTGTGCCACCATGCCCGGCTGTTTTTCTTTTTTTGAGACTAGAGCTTACTCTTTAGCCCAGGCTAGCTTAGAACTCACTATGTAGCCTAGGCAGGCCTATATTCAACTTTCAACAATCTTTCTGCCTCAGAAACCCAAATGATAGAATTATAGGTATGAGCTATCACAGTAGAATTATGATTTGTTTGATTTGTTTATTTATTTTTAAATACTAGACCTTATTTTTACTATTGAGAAATAGTTTGCCTATGTAGTCCAGGCAGGACCAGAGCTTTCTCTTATTCCAGTCCCAGGACAGACACTACCCAGGAACAGCTCCTGTATGAGCTATAAGATTAATGTGAGACCCTCTTTATTAGCCGAGCATGGTGGTACACACCTTTAATCCTAGCACTCAGTAGTCAGAAGCAGGTGAATATCTATGAGTTTAAGGCAAGCCTGGTCTACATAGTGAAACCCACCACGCCTGGCAGAAGTTGCATTTTTTAAAAAATTTGTAGTATATTATGCATCATTAAGTTATTTATTCAAGAGTACTCTGACTTTGTTTTTGTTTGTTGTTGTTTTTCTTCTTAATTTTGAGATAGGCTCTCACTGTGGAGCCCTGGCTGGCCTAGAACTCACTATGTATTCACTAGAACTCATAGGCTGGTCTCCAATTCACAGAGATTCCTGGCCTTTGCCTCCTGAGTGCTGGTGTTAAAGGTGATGAATGCCACCAGGCCTGCGCTCTCTGATTTCTTTGTTTCTTTCTCCTTGTCCTTGTCCTTCTCCATTTCCCTTTTCCTCTCCTCCTCCTCCTCCTCCTCCTCCTCCTCCTCCTCCTCCTCCTCTCCTCCTCTTCCACCTTCTCCTCCTCCTTCTCCTTCTTCTTCTTGACTCAGGGATATTTTTCATCAATTTTCATTGCAAGTTATTCCTCCAACTATTCCACCCAATGCCATGTACCTGTTATGACTCTGGCTATTATTAGTCTAGTCATTTATGATGAGAGGATGGAAGAATAGTACTTAGGGAAAAGGCATGACATAAATGATTATGATCTCACTTGAGGGGGATATATTAGCTATATCAAAGAGCTAATTTTCCCATTATTTGATTCTAGTTGACACAGTGAAACTCTACCCCTTACCCTGCAACAATCCTTCCATTCTGTGCAAGGGCTGCATTTGGATGCGAAGTGGGGTATTGAGAGAATGATGAGGAGGGAAGGGAGTCATGGCATCCAGGCCTATCAGAGTCCCCTTTGGGGCTTTAGAGGAAGAGACTCAATATCCTCTGTCCCTTAGAATATTCAGGATCATCACAGAATTGGCATCTGAGTCTCTCTTTGTGAGGTTGTTACCGGAGCTGTTAGACTCAGAGCCTGGCCTTGGCATCCCTAACAAGCTAGGCTCTACTCCCCATCCTTAATAGGCTAATTAAACAGACAATAGAGAAAAACAGAGAAAGGACATTTATTCCACGCGTCCACACTGAGGAGAGGAACAAATGAAGATGTCCAGTGACCTCTGAAAACTCCGCCTTTGCAGTTCTAACATCTAGAGCACGAGCTACATATTACTGCGCAGTCTTGGTCAGGGAGTGGGCCCAGCCATCACTACTGAGTGCTCCAGGCTCTCTTGGGAAGAGTCTGGCGATTTATCAGAACTGTGTGAAACTCGTCCAAGAGACAGACTCCCCCAGTGGCTGGCCCCAGGCTTCTGCCTTTTTCCTTTGCCAGAATGAGATTCCTGGGGAAATTCCAGTTGATTGGGGTCCATTGTTTCAACAGTCTGCTAGCCAAAGGGAAGGTCACAATTCTCTCTTTAGAATCTCTCCATTTCTATAAGGACAGCTAAAGGTTATCATCCACATGTTGTTCTAAGGTCCCCTTGTGTGATTTTAGCTTTCTTAGTTCTTTTGATAAAGCATTACCAAAGTTCATGAAGACTGTCTTGAAAAGCCTGTAGGAGCACAGTCTAGGTACTTGACTGAGTGACATTGGTCTGTGGATTCATCCATTCAAAATCAAATTAGTGTTTGGGGATATAGCATAGAGGAAGATTGCTTGCCTAGCAAGGGAAAGGCCTGGGATTGGTTCTCAAGTGAGGGAATGGGGGAGGGAAAGCAAACAAGTATGTGAGTCAGAGAAGGCAGTGTAGGGATTCTGAAATAGTGTTCCTATGATGGGCTGGAGAGATGGCCTAGCGGTTAAGAGCACCGACCGCTCTTACAGAGGACCCGGGTTCGATCCCCAGCACCCACATGGCAGCCGAGAACCATCTGAAACTCCAATTCCAGGAGAACTCCAGTTCCAGGGGAATCCGACACCCTCTTCTGACCTCCGCGGCATTGCACGACACGGGTGCACAAACTTGCATGCAGACAGTACATTCATACACATACAGAAATAAATAAAATTAATTAAAAAAATAGTGTTCCTATGACTTTGAAAATGTGTTTGATGAATTAAGCTGAACCTTGAGCATGTACGCCGGGAGAGCCATGTCTCATGAGAAAGTTTATGCAGCAATGCTTGCTGAGGAGTTATCTCCCGAATGCTGGTTGCTGTCTCTAGTTTCTCATGAAATGTGGTGATGTCACAAATAGACATATCATGGAGATAATGTGATGTGATCATTTTATTTGGCTAAATTGTTATATTCCGGCCACTTTATTATTATTCATTGTTCTATTATCCGTATAAAAACAGAGTTCTCTGTGCCTTTATTTCTTGTATTTGGAGAAAGAAATAAAAGTAAAGAAGTAAAAGTAAAAGAACTGCATGAGTAGGAAGCTGGACATGGTGGCACATGCCTTAATCCCAGCACTTGGGAGGCAGAGGCAGGTGGATCTCTGTGAGTTCAAGGCCAGCCTGGTCTACATAGTGAGTTACAGAACTGGTGAGGCAACAGGGAGACCCTATCTCAAAAGGACCAAAAAACCAAAATAAAACAACAGAAGCCGGGCGTGGTGGTACATGCCTTTAATTCTAGCACTTGGGAGGTAGAGGCAGGCAGATCTTTGTGAGTTCAAGGCCAGCCTGGTCTACAGAGTGAGTTCCAGGACAAGCCGGGGTGGCTAAAAGGAGACCCTTTCTCGAAAAGACAAAACAAACAAACAAACAAACAACAACAACAACACAAAACAAAACAAAAACCTGGAATAAGTCCTCTGGGGTTTTTTGTTTTGTTTTTTCAGTTCCATGATAATCAATTCAGGTCCCTTTGCTGCCCCCTGGAGGCCACACAAGGCAATAGACATCCTTATGCTGGGCCTAAGCACTCAGGAGGCAGAGGCAGGTGAATCTCTATGACTTACATAGTGAGTTCCAGGCTAACTATGGCTACATAGTGAGAGGTCTGAGAGAGAGAGAGAGAGAGAGAGGAGGAGCGATCGAGAGAGAGAGGGGGGATTAGAGGTGGAGAGGAGTGGAGATTGAGAGTGAGGATCGGAGGAAGGAGGAATGGAGGGGGAAAGAGAGGAGAGAGGGAGGGCCGAGGAGTGGATGTGAAGGAGGTGAGAGGGAAGCGAGGGAGAGAGACAGTAGGTGCGGAGGGTCGAGAGAGAGAGAGAGAAAGAGAGAGATTCTTAAGGTCCAGAAGTGTGATCAAATTGATGTCTCTAGAAATTTCCCTAAGTATGGTATAGAAATTTGGAATAATACACATAGGAATTATAGCAACATGTACTTCCATTAAGTCCTGAATTAGTCTAACCTTCTTACTAGGTTTTTAAAAATATTTAATTTATATATTCTTAAATTTTTTTAATTTTATTTGTTTATGTGTATGAATGTACTGTCTGCATGCAAGTTTGTGCACCCTTGTCGTGCAATGCCATGGAGGTCAGAAGAGGGCGTCGGATTCCCCTGGAACTGGAGTTCTCCTGGAATTGGAGTTTCAGATGGTTCTTGGCCGCCATGTGGGTGCTGGGGATCGAACCCAGGACCTCTGTAAGAGCGGTCAGTGCTCTTAACCGCTAGGCCATCTCTCCAGCCCTCATATTCTTAAATTTTTATGTGTATGAGTGTTTTGCTTGCATAGATGCAAGTGCACCATGTGCATGCACTTCCTGAGGAGGCACAAAGAGGGCATCAGATCATCTGGAACTGGAGTTGTGGATGGTTGTAAGATATCAAGTGGGTGCTGGGAACTGAACGAGGTCCCTTGCAAGAATACCCAATGCATTTTAACCCTCCAACCCTGATTTATTTTATTTTTAATTATGTGTATGTGTTTGTATCTATGTGGATATGTACACATTAAAGTGCAGATAACTGTGGAGGCCAGAAGAAGGTGTTAAATCCCCTGGAGTTGGAGTTATAGGCAGTTATAAACTACCTGACATTGGTGCTGAGAACTGAACTCAGGTCCTCTGCAAGAGCAGTACTGTGCTCTTAACCACTGAGCTAAATTTTAACACAGGGAGGGAACAGTGGATTATAAAAAGGGGGCAGGGCTGAAGACAGAAAGGGGAATGTTGGAGAGCAGCAGAATGGGAGCGTCAGGGGTGGATATGACCAAGATACATTGTGTATATGTCTGAAGATGTCAAAAAATAAATTAAAGATAAAAGAAAAAAATAATCTATGAAATGTTTTAGTCCCCCTCTTAGCCTCTGGGTTAATAGAGCACTGGAGCTTCCAAGGGAATTAATCTTAGTTCTTTTTGTTATTTTCTGAGACAAGGTCTCCCTGTAGCCCCAGCTGGCCTGGAACTCATTATATAGGCCAGGCTAGCCTTGATCTCACAGAGATCCACCTGCCTCTGTTCTGGGTTTAAAGACATGCACAACTATGCCCAGCTAATTTTTGTGCTTTGATGAAATTCTTGGTGACTGCTATGGTTAACCTTTCTGGGGATTCCTTGGTCCCAAACCTGGGAAATGGATGTCTACAAGGAGAACTGTCTGGTGAAATGGTCTCTTGTCCTTTCTCCTGGCAGGATGACATCAGCATCATTAACATGAGTCTTTCGGGGTTTCAAAATATAGGGTTTTTCTAAAAGAGACCACCATGTCCCAGTTAAGGAGTGGGACCATCTGAAACTCAAGAACCAATGAATGGCTTCTAATCTATGCTTACTGGAAAGTGGAAGTATCTTACCTTTGGAGTTCTGCTAACCCGGTGATAGTGCAACTTCAGATGGACCAAGGTCCAGAGCGGCTAGTGGAAGGTAAGTAGTAGGTGGCACAGTCACTGATTGACAATTCCCTTACCTGATACACTTTGGGGTCCCCCATTACCTTCAGGGCTGGTGGGAGTTCCTCATCAATGATCCCTTTGTATCCAGAGGACATGGGTTGGAACGGAAGGCGCGATGGAGCATTCTTCACTTTAATGTTCTTCACTTTAGGTTCCCTGAACCTAAAGCAACAACCAATTCCTATGCACCTATTGCTTGCTAGGCTGATTAGGCCACTGGCTGGAGCAGCCTTCAGGGTGACCCTGAGGCCACAGAGTACTGCTGCTTACGGCAACAGCTATGGCATGCACCTGTTGTGTGTCTCTCTGCTAGCTACTCTGGAGCTTCTCCACTTCCTTGGCCCTGCTCCTGTTATTAAAGCTGTGTCCAGCAGGTTTGCTAGGAATCCAGGTTCCCATTGTCATGTTTTGTAATGTCCTTCTGTCCCGCGCTGTAGTCTTGCCGGCAAGAACTTCACGCAGACAACAGGATTCTTCTGTGGTAATATTTATTGTGCACAGCTCTTTTGTGAGAAGGACCCCGAAATGGGGCAGAAGCACTGCTTAAATAGCAGTCTAGAGGGTTCGTGTATGCTCTGATTAGGTGCACTGTCCGATGCCTCATTAGCATGCCCAAGGCGCGGGCCCAGAGAGTAGTAGTCATGAGCAGTTTGTCTAATGCAAAGGCAACGGCGGGAAACGGCTTGTAGTGACTCAGGAAGTCGGCGCCATCTTTAAGGTGTGGTCGCGAGCGCGGCGACCACAGCACACTCATGCAGGCTACAAACATTCCCCCTTATCTATTAATGGTGGGAGAATGTCTTGTTTTAGGTTGCCACTGTAGAGGTTTCCTTACCCGTCATGGGGACAGCAAACAGCTTATTAATGGTGATTTCTCGCGGCGTCCCACGAGCCAACCAACAGAGTTTCGTAGCGTCCACGAGCCTCTGCTAGTACAGGTGCCGGTTTGTTCCCTGTCTTAGGTTGGTAATACTTGCAGCAGGTCTTACCCGTCATTGACTACTTTTCCAGCATGGAAAGCCATATGTTAGGGGATGAGCCTAC
>VZQC01003447.1:1564244-1593759 GCA_009823505.1 Rhizomys pruinosus | reverse complement strand
GGAACATAGGGTTACTGAGATAATTGTTTTTGGTGCAAGGGGTACATTTTCCAATCCCCCTTTTGTTTAATAATGTAGGCTTTAAGGGTGGATGTGTGCGTTCCCACGATTGCCTTGTCCTTGTGGGTGCTGGGGATCGAACTTTTTTTTTTTGTGGTTCTCAGGCCTCAGCCTTTAATGGCTGCGCTATCCAACAGCCCCTCAGACACACATTCATTTTGCCCACATTTTTTTTTTTACTGGTTCCATATGCTTGCAATTATCAGCTGGCCTGGAGCTCACAAGGATTGCCTGCCTCTGCCTCCCCAGTACTGGGATTAAAGGTGTGTGCCACCCACACTGGTCCCAAGGGTCAACAAAACTGCCCCCACCCAAAAACAAAAGCTAATTTCAAAGCAAGCAAGGACTCTTGTTGAAAAGCAAACACAAACCAAAAGGGATCTTTAAACAGTCAGCTCTGAGGCTGATTTCCACAAACTATATACCTGTTGTGAGAAACTCAGAAACAATTTAGATGTTGCATCTTTGTTTTAGACTGTTGAAAGAGTGTAACCAGTTGTAGATTTATTATTTTAAATTTTTTTGATATCCATATATCTATAACCTTTGTTGAAATCGAACCATGTTTTGGCTGTTTAATATAAATTTGCGTCTTAAGGATGGAAGGGCCAGTTCCAGCTTAGAGGCAATGTTTTATATTATCATGTCTATTAACATAATATACTTAGAAAACAAAAAGTACACTCATCCATACACACATGTGTGCGTCGCACTATACACTACCTACCACCACATACATAAGAAAGATTTGTTAGGTTGACCTGTAAGAGAAGAAAGCCATATCGTTTGATGTCCAATGAAAAACATGAAATTTTTTTCAACACTTCTCCTAATGAACATATACCTAAAGTTTACTATTTTTTCCCTATCCTGTCCCTTTGGTCAATTACTCCTAAGCTGTCCCTCTGCTAAGCCTAGAATTTACAAGCTCAATTTGCAGCATAACTAATTTAGGAGTGACCCCCCCTTTTCGCACCTCGGTGTAAGCCGGTGGTGGGGAGAGTTCATCAGAGAAGCGTTGTTCTGTCTCTCTGGCCTCCTGCCTCAAAGCCAAGTAGGGGGAAGGGATGGGGCCCATGGAGTCTGGACACTCAGGGGCGTCCCAGGGCCTGGACTATCTTTGTTAAATTGCCTGAAACTTCCCCTTTATTTGTTAACGCCTTCCACGCTCTTAGGGCTGCAGTTGATATTTGGCTAAAGACCGCAAGCAGGAAGCCGGTCTGATCAGCAGCATGTTCTCCCTGACCAGTAAGCATGTTCAAATGTCCATCGGGCTGCCTCGCCTCCAGCTGTAGCTTAGAACGGGCTTGTGCCTGACAGGCATCATGCCAAAGCGCCTTCCATTTCTAGTATTGTCCCATGTGAGGAGGGAAGCCTTGCAACATATTGCAGTCTGTGGTTCATTGCAATACTGGCAAGGAGTTCTATTTGAGAAATGTGAAATTAGCATTCACTCCATAAGGCACGCACTGATTCGGCCAATTCCTTGACCTGTTTATGGTCTACTGGCTGATGTGAACGCTCACCCTCGGCATTCTCTATAACTTGGGAACATTTGCCTCATGGCATGTCACGCCTCCGGGGAAAAAAGGAGGTGGAGCATTTCCCAGATGCATAAGGCGGAGGAGCCGAAGGCAGGGAGGGGAAAGCTATGGGACCTGTTTACTTTCAGTTTTAACCTTTTCTTTCGCGGGGGGGCGAAAGTGTTCATTTTTGTATCGGGCTGCTTCCTCCTCTAATTCCTCCTCCTCAGATAGGGTAAATTTCTCATTAGAATCTGAATCACTAATGTCAGGGCTTGTAGGTCTCTAAATGGGTATAAGGTACCTTTATTAATACTCGCTAGCATCCTCTTTTTTTTTGAATGCGCATCTAACCTTTCACTCCGTTCTGTTTCTGACATGCTTTCCTGAAGGTCCGCAAGGGCTTGTTGTCCTTCCCTAATTTTTCTTTACAGTTTTGATCAATTACAACAGCCAATAAAATAATTAGGCAAGTTCCAATCCCTCTAGATCGTCTAGAGAAAAACATATCTCTCAGAACTTAAAAACTTACCCTGGCCACAGTTCTGAACCCTCTTCAGAAGTCGAAGGGTCCTCTCTGCGCCAGCGACGATGTCAGGTTCCCGCAGTTTTGGCACCACTTGTCCCGCGCTGGTCTCGCCGGCAAGAACTTCAGCGACAACAGGATTCTTCTGTGGTAATATTTATTGTGCACAGCTCTTTTGTGAGAAGGACCCCGAAATGGGGGAGAAGCACTGCTTATAGCAGTCTAGAGGGTTCGTGTATGCTCTGGATTGGTGCACCTGATGCCTCATTAGCATGCCCAAGGCGCGGGGCCAGAGCGGCGGAGTGCAGGCCACCGAATGCAAAGGCAATCGGCGGGAAAGGCGTGAGGGACTCTAGGAAGCGGCGCCATGTAAGGTGGTGCGGCGACACAGCAACTCTGCGGCTTACAACCCCAGTACCAGGAGCTGAATAGGAAACAAAGGCTCAGGAGCGTCACCCGTCGGGGTGGAGGAAACCAGTATGGCATTGGGTGGGAATAATGGTCTGTTGGGGATGAGGGAGGGAGAGCGTTTAGTGGGCACAGAGAAGGTGTACCTGGGGGCAATAACCCAGGTGGGCCAGAAAGAGGGCAGATCCCTGGAACTGGAGGGTTGATAAGATGTATGTGGAGTTGGCCAGGTGGCGGGCGGGGAAGCAACCCGGGGGCTCTTGAGGGAGGCAGGCACTGCGGGGTGCGCTGCAACACAGATCCGCCTCCAGCCCAACAGAATATGTTTGCGAGCCTCTATTAGTCTGCATTGAAACACACACATGAAGACACAGACTAAAGACACAAAACAAAAGTAATAAGCTTCCTGGGATTGAGAGTATGGCTCAGCAGTTAAGACGCACGACGGACTGCTCTTCGGAAGGGCTGGGGTTTGCAGCCAGCAACCCACAGGGCAACTAAGAACCATCTTTAAACTCCAGTTCCAGGGTGAACCGACACCCTTCGACCCTGTGGCACGCAGAACATGGTGCACCACCGACAGTGCAAAAGTGACAATCATACACAGAAAAATAAACAAACTGAAAATAAACGTGAAAAAAAGTAATAAACACCAAAGGAGGTCTCTCATCTATCCTCTTTCTCTTCTCTCCCTTTCTCTCTTTCTCTCTCTTTCTCTATCTCTTCTGTTTTTTTTGGTTTTTTTTTTGTTGTTTTGTTTTTTTGGTCTTTTTTGAGATAGGGTCTCCCTTTTATTCCCAGCTGGCCTGGAACTCTATGTAGGACCAGGGCCGCCTTGAACTAACAGAGATCCACCTTTCCACTGCCTCCCAAGTGGTTGGATTAAAGGCGTGCACCACCACACTTGGCTTTTTTTTTTTTTTTTTTTTTTGAAGACAGACTTTTATTTGCAGCACCAGATAGATGGCCTGTAACTCACTATGTAGACCAGCCTGGCCTTGATTTCACAGAGATCCCTGCCTTTGCCTCCAGAGTGCCTAGACTAAAGGTGTGCATCACCACGCCCATCTGCATTAGCATTTTTATCACTGTGACAATACCCAAGATAAGCAATTTAAGAAGGAAAGGATTAACTCTCACTCCTGGTTTCTTTTTTTTTTTTTTTTCCGAGACAGGGTCTCCCTGTAGCCCCAGCTGTCCTGGAACTCACTCTGTAGACCAGGCTGGCCTTGAACTCACAAAGATCCACCTGCCTCTGCCTCCCAAATTCTAGGATTAAAGGCATGCGCCACCACGCCCGGCAGCTTTTTTTGCACTCCTGGTTTCTAGAGCATCAGTCTGGCAGGTGGCTACACTGCTTTAGACCTCCCACAAGGCAGACCTTCCTGATAGAAAGGGTGTGAAGGGGCAGAGCTCCTCATAATGGCAGACAGGAGGCAGAGAGACAGAGACAGGAATTAAGGCCAACAATCAACAAGTGGGACCTCATTAGACTAAAAAACTTCTGTACAGAAAAAAACCATTCAAAGAAGCGAAGAGAAACCCACAGAGTGGGAGGAAACCTTCGCCAGTGGTCACCAGTGACACAAAGCATTAACATCCAGAAATATAAACTTCTCAAAAAACAAAGGAGCAAGAAAATAAATGATCCAATTAAAAGACGGGCTAACGATTTGAACAGAGAATTCTCAAGAGTAGTAAAGATGGCTCAAAAACACCTTTAAAGTGTTCAGGTTGCTTGGGGCTGGAGATATGGCTCAGTGGTTGGGTGCACCGTCTGCTCTTGCAGAGGACCCTGGTTTGATTCCCAGCACCCACATGGCGGCTTCCAGGGGAATTCAACGCCCCCTCTGACCTCCGAGGCATTGCACGACATTGGGTGCCAAAACTAAAAATAACATAAAAAAAAAAAACACTCATACACATTAAAAAATCTTTTAAAAATGTTTAAAAATATATTTAAGCCGGGCCTGGTGCGCACGCCTTTAATTCCTAGCACTTGGGGAGGCAGAGCAGGCGGATCTTGTGAGTTCAAGGCCGCCGGTCCACAGAGCGAGTTCCAGGACAGCTGGGGCTTACAGGGAGACCCCTCTCAAAAAACCAAAAAAAAAAAAAAAATTAAAACTAATAAATAAAATATATTTAAAAATTATTAAAACTCATAAAAAAAAAAAAGTCGGAGAATGGACTAGCGGTTAAGAGCACTGGACCGCTTCTTACCGAGGACACGGGATCAAATCCTCCAGCACCACATGGCGGCTGAGAACCGTCTGTAACTCCAATTCCAGGAGAACTCCAGTTCCAGGGGAATCCGAGACCCTCTTCTGACCTCCGCGGCATTGCACGACACGGGTGCACAGACCTGCATGCAGACAGTACATTCATACAAATAAATAAATAAATAAATAAATAAATAAATAAATAAATAAAATATATTAAAAAAAAGTGTTCAGCTTCCTTAGTAATTAAGGAAATGCAAATCAAAACCACTTTAAGATTTCATCTTACACTGGCAAGACTGACTGTGATCAAGAAAACAAGCATATGGAGAAAGGGGAACACTCATTCACTGCTGGTGGGAATGCAAACTCATGCAACCCCCATGCAAAGCAGTGTGGAGAACTCTTAAAAAAAGGAAAAATGAACCGGGCGTGGTGGTGCACACCTTTAATCCTAGCACTCCAGAGGCAGAGGCAGGCAGATCTTTGTGAGTTCAAGGCCAGCCTGGTCTACAGAATGAGTTCCAGGACAGCTGGGAGACTGGGAGACCCTGCCTCAAAAAGACCAAAAAAACAACAAAAAAAAAACGAAAAATGAACCTGCCATTTGACCCAATTATACCACTCCTAAGTATATACCCAAAGGATGCATCCTGTAGCAGAGACTCGTGCACAGCCATGTTTATTGCTGCTCTTTCGAAACAGCAAAGAACTAGAAGCAGCCCAGGTGTCCCTCAACTGATGAGAGGATAATGAAGATGTGGTACATTTATACAAATGGAGTTCTACACAGTGGTGAAGAAGGACAATGATTTTTGTAGGCAAATGGATGGAACTGGAAACTGTTATAAGAGAGGTAACATAGTCTCAGAAAAACAAATGATGCATGTTATCCCTCATTTGTGGTTCCTAACACCAAATCCTTATATGTAAGTGAAAATCAGTAACTGGTCAGTAATGATAGTATCACATTGATTGTTATTGCTATAGATACAGCTTGAAGTATATGTCTCTATTTTTCTCAATCCTAAAATGTATGAGAAAGAACAATTTTTGTGTGTGTGTGTGTGTGTGTGTGTGTGTGTGTGTGTGAGATAGGGTCTCCCTTTAGTCCCAACTGGCCTGGAGCTCACTCTGTAGACCAGGCTGGCCTTGAACTCACAGAGATCCACCTGCCTCTTCCTCCCGAGTGGTGGGATTAAAGGCGAGTGCCACCATGCCCGGCCTAAGACGGTTCTTAGCTGCCTTGTGGGTGCTGGGAATTGAACCTGGGTCCCCTGCAAGAGCAGTCAGTGCTCTTAACCACTGAGCCATCTCTCCAGCCCCAAATCTTTTTTTCTTAAGTACATTAAAATATATATCAACTCACTATGTAATTTAGGAATGTAAAGTTACATTTTTTTCCTGTATACAAGCTTTCGGTTAAGCTGTGAATTCCTAAATATGTTTTTCAATTAACCTGTAGTTTGATTTCAGACTTTGTAAATTTGCTATATGTAAGAAGTATAAAAAAAATGCTAAGAGTAGACTCATGAATATCAAAGGCAGGGAGGGATAGATGCTCCCAAAGCACAGAGCTGAAGTGTTGCTTAGAGTACTGGAATGCAAGAAGGCTGGGACATGCTTCAAGCAGAAAACACATTTTTTTTTATCTTTTTGAGACAGGGTCTCCCTGTACCCTGTAGCCCCAGCTGTCCTGGAACTCACTCTGTAGACTAGGCTGGCTCACAAAGATCTGCCTGCCTCTGCCTCTGGAGTGCTAGGATCAAAGGCGTGCACCACCACGCCCGGCTAGAAAACACATTGTTTTATAAGCTTTGTTCAAAGCATAAAGTATACAGGCTCTTGGCGGTGAATGCGATGCTGGTGAAGTGATGGTGTACTCAATAAGGACGGAAGCAAGGTGATACAGGATGGCTTCATACAGTGGAAGCAGGAAGTGGGAAGTTGATAGAAGCTGCAGAGCTTTAGTTACCTGAGTAAACCCTGAGAATCTAATGTACAACATGGTAGCCACAGTGAGCAATTTTACGATGTATGCTTGCATCATTCTAGGAGGGTTGATTTGTGTGTGTGTGTGTGTGTGTGTGTGTGTGTGTGTGTTTGAGACAGTCTCTCCCTGTAGCCCTAGGTGCCATGGAACTCAATATGTAGACCAGGCTGGCCTTGAAGTCGCAGAGATCTGCCTGCCTCTGCCTCCCAAGCTCTGTGATTAAAGGCGTGTGCCACCACGCCCAGCGAGGTTTGTTTCTCACCATCTACTTCCCATCATTTCCCAACACTGTCATCAAACTATGCACCCAGCAATGGGTTAACCTACAGCTGGAGTTTGAGCCTCATGACCCAGTCACTTCCCAAAGCCCATCCCAGCCTGTAACACATGGAGCCTTCTGGTGACATTTTACATTCAAGCCATAACAGCCTTTCCGTTTTTCAAGTTGGGCTTCAACTGATGATTATCCACCTCAGTCGTTTGATGCCTTTTCTCAATGAATCAGTGATACTAAGAACCATCTGATACTATTGGCCGTATTATGAGTACGTCCCCCAATCTGTCAAAAAAACCTAGCTATTACACTGCCTGGTACATTGTCTTCTGGTAGTATTCCATCCAAGTTTACTAGTGAAAAATTTTAACAGATACATTGCATGCTGGGAGCTGGTAGTACTCCTACTCCCAGTGACGGAGTCTTTATTGCCAGATGGAAAATATGTGATCCAGTTCCAAAATCCCACGTTAGAATCAGTTTCTTTTCTTTCTGAGACAGAGACATGTAGCCCAGTCCAGCCTCAAACTTGTTATGTAGCTGAGGATGACTTTGAACTTCTGGTCCGCCTGCCTCTAATGCTGGAATGCTGGGATCAGAGTGACAGGTCTATGCCACCACACTGGGCTTTATGCTGTGGTGTGCATCAAATCCAGTGTTTCCTGCATGCCAGGTGAACACTACTGTATGAGTAACAACCCCAGTCCTACAATCTATTTCTTCAAATAGCTTCTTAGTGTCAGGTTTCCTGACAACAAGAGGAAGGCCGAATCAGTCTGAATTAAAAGTAAACAGGGGGGGGGGGCTGGAGAGATAACCTAGCGGTTAAGAGCACCAACTGCTCTTGCAGAGGACTGGGTTCGATCCCCAGCACCCACATGGCAGCTGAGAACCATCTGTAACTCCAATTCAAGGAGAACTCCAGTTCCAGGGGAATCCGAGACCCTCTTCTGACCTCTGAGGCATTGCACGACACGGGTGCACAGACCTACATGCAGACAGTACAGTCAGACACATACAAAAATAAAATTAAAAACAAAAAAAGTAAACAAAGGTTGCCAGGCGTGGTGGCACACGCCTTTAATCCTAGCACTTTGGAGGCAGAGGCAGGTGGATCTTTGTGAGTTCAAGGCCTGCCTGGTCTACATAGTGAGCTCCAGGCCAGCTGGGACTAAAGGGAGACCTTGTCTCAAAATAGATTAAAAAAAAAAAAAAAAAAAAAAAGTGAACAGCAGGGACCTCGAGGTCCATGCCATTTTGATCCCTGTCTCAGAGCCTTAAGGGCGCTGATTCAGCTCTAATTTCTTCCTGCTGAGCCAGGACGTTGAAGGGAAGGGGAGTTGGGAGTAGGCAGGGCTGTGTGGGCACAGGAATGCAGGGGTGCAGCAACTACCCTGGAGACCTATCAGGAGGAGTCTCCTAGATGAGATTGAAGGGGCTTCTCCTGCTGCTGGATGGTCTTAGTGAGGTTTGACAGGCTCTGGAGGATGAAGGACAGGGTGTAGATGTAGGCTCACCAGTTTCATCCATCTAGGTCTCCAGGAACATGGACACACTAGCAATGTATTGGACCTGGCACGACCTGGCCTGATCAGGTGAAGACAGATAATAACGAGAGAAAGGGGAACTAGACAGGGGTGTCACAGTGTCTGGCACCTGCAGCAGCAGGGCAACAGAGGAAAACCATGACCCAGAAAAAGGAGATGAGAATGAAAGTGCAGAGGGCAAAGGGTGCCAGGCCCTACCAGCCAGACCTGTCCTTCAGCGTTTCTAGAAAATCTGAGAGTTAGTGGGTCCCAGCTACTTGATGGACCACCCATCCTGGGCTGGGCCCCTCCTGGGTCTGGACAGATGGCACCAGTGCAGCTGGCCCAGTAGCCTGGCTGCTGGCAAGGCAGTGAGGATGATGGTGTAGGGTCCATTCCACCCGGGCTCAAGAGACTTAGGAGACAAAGTTTTGAGGAGTGTGCTGTCCCCCAGTGAGAGAGAGGGCAGGCCAGTGGTTATGGACTCCACTGAGGTAGGAGCAGGAAGCACTTGTCCACATGAGAGCAGAGGAGCGTGAGTAAAAGAGACAGGGCAAGTAGTCTGCCAACAGGAGGGCTGAAGCCAGTAGTCCATGACTGATAAGAAAAGGCTGCCCATAAATAATTCAAAAGGACTGAAGCCAGTGAGAGATGGGGGGGGCGTGTTGGCACGGAGGCAGGTTAGAGCAATGGGTAGGAGGGAGGGCCACGACAACTGGAGCTTGAAAGAAAGTTCTGTGAGCTTCTGTTTGATTAAGCTATTGGCTTTCTCCACCCCTCCTGAAGACCATGGCTGGTATGGGATATGGAGATGAAGGCCAGCCGTCGTCTGTCTGGGTGACGAGTGGAACCCCAAAACATGGGTTTATGTGCTCCAGGAGTGTTTGTGCTACCACATCGGCAGTTTCTCTGGAGGTGGAAAACGCCTCGATCCACTTGCCTGGTTGGTGTCCATGGACCTGGTGCCCACAGAGGTGGTGCAGGGGCCAGTGTACTGGAGCGCCCCCTGCGGGTTGGTCCTGGCGCAGGTCTGGCGAGAGGAATGAGTCCGCAAGATATAAACTCAAAGATTGTCAAGGACTAAGAATGGCTCCAGGAAATTGGAACAGAGCCCTGGGGCCGGATGTGCAGGGCTCGGGTAAGGAGAAGTGAGAAGGAATTCCAGAAGGGGCAGCAAGAAAAGCAGGTGGAAAACCTGAATACACGAGGGTGCAAAGAGGGAGAGAGAGGAATGACCAAGGAGGTCCAAAAGCCTATTCAGAGAGAACATGGTGGCAGGCTGGAGAAAAGTAAGTTTGAGAGCCTCTTGGGTGAGTCCAGCTGGTGCTGCCAGAGCTCTCAGATGGGGCTGCCATACACAGACAGTAGGGCCAAGCTGTCTGGAAAGAAATACCACTGCCCATTGTAAGGGCCCAGTGGGTTGGGCCAAACCCCTGTGGCCACTCCCAGCCCTTCCTCTGTAGAGCCAAAGTGGGGACAGTCAGGAGGATGTCCCACAGGGTGCACTGGGATGACGACCTTGCTGATGAGGTGGAGTCCCGAAGTAGGTGGTAGGCACCAGAGGGCTCAGGAACTGGAAGAATAGGGGTGCTGCAAGGTAAGTCAGTGGGAATAAGGAGCCCCTAGGATAGGAGGCGAGTGATGATAGGCTTGAGTCCACAGTGGCAAGTTTCAGAAATAGGAAACAGACCTGGAAGAAAAAGAAGCAGGGTTCCTGAGGCGCACCAGGGGCAGCTGGTGGTGAGAGGCAATTACCAGAGTGGAAATGTCCCAGACCTGAAGGTCGACAGGATTGGGGAGGGCAGGGGCTGAACAATCCAGAGTGGAACCCTGAAAGGCTATTAGAGATGAAAAAAAAAAAAAAGATGAGCGCCTGGAGAGGGTTCAAGGAGCAGTGATATGGTTACATGGAAGCAAGTAAGGATGTTGACTGACAATACCAAAAACATGAGGTCAGGTACAGGAGAATGATATTCAGGAACTGAGAATAAGAGAGGAGGGAGGCCAGGCGTGGTGGCGCACGCCTTTAATCCTAGCACTCTGGAGTTCAAAGCCAGCCTGGTCTACAGAATGAGTTCCAGGACAGCTGGGCCTACAAGGAGACCCCATCTCGAAAAGACCAAAAAAAAAAAAAAAAAAAAAAAAAAAAGAGGAGGGAAAAAACACAAACGTAGGCCAAGGTGGCACTGCACACACAGTACCTTAAAACAGTCAATTTGGAACTCAGAGATTGAGTTCAGTCTAACAGATAACAAATCAAATAATCAGTTTAGGTCTTACTCTGTGGGAAGAACCCAGGTTCATTTTAGGCCTTTGAAAAGGTTTAAAAGGCCTGCCAAAATTAAACTTAATAGTTTTTGTACACTGTAGGATGAAGGAACCTTGAAGTGGCCACTTTTTTTTTTTCACTTAGAAAGCCACTCAGACTGTGCTCTCTCCCTCTGACTCCACAAACAGCAGAGCAGAAAGCAGCACTCAAGCTAGCTTCACATTCAGGAGAGAACACTACGTCTCCTCCTCGTGGTTTCTGGGTACTCTACACAATCAGGGAAACTTCTCTAGTAACAAACTATAGAAATTATCCCTGAAAGTATAGTCTTGACGTGGCCACTTTTTGACAGACACATGACATGAATAACAGTTAACATAGAGACAGCTTAGACCGACACATGACTTAATTACATCTAAACTAATAGAAAATTTATGGTAAAAATCTGGTTCACACACAAGGCAACTGTTCTCCCTTTTGTTTTTTTTTTTTTTTTGTACTGAAAATGCAGACCTAATCGAAGGTTTGTGGTAGACTGGGTTTGTGCTATCAGCTGAGCACTCAAGAGTTCAAGAAAGCTGAGGAAGGAAAGCATCTGAGGAGGCCAAGGGAGCAACCAGGGCCTCAACAGGGACACAAGGGAGCAGACTCGAGGGCCCCCAAGGCCCACCAGAGGAGCAGGCCCCGGCACAGAGGCCAAGGCCCCGGCACACTGTCCAACCGCCTGGCAGTAGAAACACTTTCTTTGGAGGCGAGTACTCTGCTGAATAGAACTTTTGAAAGAGACCATTTGCCAGGTACTTGGGCAGTAATACATAGCTGGAGAGGAAAGACCTGGAGAAGAAGCCTTAGAGTTGAGATTTGGAGATGAAAATGACCAATGTGTGTGTGGAGACCAGGGTGGGGGTTGGCGGGGTTGGGAAGGCAGAGGGGCAGATGGAACTGAAGAGTAGGGTGCAGGGAGGGAGGGGCCATTAGAGAGGGAGTCTTTGGCTGGAGTCAAGGGGATATCCAAGGGCTCAATCTCCGGCAAGGCAGTCACAGCCAAGCTTCTGAGGCTGGGAGAGTATGCAGGGTATGGTGAGGGGTCAGGAGAGGGAACTACAGCAGCAGGGGCAGGAGGAGTGTGAGGAGGAAGAGGGGAACCAGCAGCAGGGAGGGTCAGAGACAGCATGGGGGGAAGGAGGGAAACCCAGTAGCTCTGGTGGCTCAGCCAGGGAAGAAAGGGACTCAGGATCCTGTATTGGAAGAGGAGCAGCTTCAGCCAACAGAACCCCAGCTGAGCTGTGGGGCACTGGGAGCGGAGGGGGCAGGGTAGGAGCTCAGTTGCCAAAAAGCCTGTACATAACCAGTTTAGTGGTGGCGCACGCTTTTAATCCTAGCACTCGGGAGGCAGAGGCAGGCGGATCTTTGTGAGTTCAAGGCCAGCCTGGTCTACAGAGCAAGTTCCAGGACAGTCGGGGCTATAGGGAGACCCTGTCTCAAAAAAATAAAAACGAACAAATGTAGAAAGCGGACGTTGACCAAAATGATGCCTTGGACCCTGGCCAGGTCTTATGATCGCCATTTTGTCGCCTAACTACCCAGTTCATTTCCCAGCCAATGGGAGAGCTTCAATCTGGAACACTCATTAGCATGATCACTGATTTCCGCTTATTGCCTGCAGACTGCGCATGACTACCACTCTCTGAGCTCGCGCTTTTAATATGCAAATGAGGCATCGGACCGTGCACCTATCCAGAGCATGCACGAGCCCTCTGGACTGCTATATAAGCAGTGCTTCTGCCCCATTTCAGGGTCCTTCTCCTAATAGAGCTGTGCACAATAAATACTGCTGCAGAAGAATCCTGTTGTCCACGTGAAGTTCTTGCCGGTGAGACTGCTGCGCGGGACAAGTGGTGCCGAAGCCCGGGCCCGGGAACCTGACATCGCTGGCGCCAAGAGGACCCTTCGACTTCCGAAGTGGATTCAGAACTGTGCTCAGGTTGTAATTTTAAAGTTAGTTCTGAAAGATATGCTTTTCTCTGACGATCTAGAGGGATTGGAAGCTTGCCTAATTATTTTATTGGCTGTTGTAATTGTCCTTGTACCATTGTTTACTCTCTCTTGCTGGGACGATCAAAACTGTAAAGAAGAAATTAGGGAAGGACAACAAGCCCTTGCGGACCTTCAGGAAAGCATGTCAGAAACAGAACGGAGTGAAAGGTTAGATGCGCATTCAAAGAAAAAAGAGGATGCTAGTGAGCTTATTAATAAAGGTACCTTATACCCATTTAGAGACCTACAAGCCCTGACATTAAGTGATTCAGATTCTAATGAGGAATTACCGCCATCTGAGGAGGAGGAATTAGAGGAGGAAGCAGCCCGGTACAAAAATGAACACTTTCGCCCCACCTGGTGAAGAAAAGGTTAAAACTGAAAGTAAACAGGTCCCATAGCTCTCCCGCTCCCCTGCCTTCAGCTCCACCGCCTTATGTGCCTGGGAAATGCTCTACCTCCTTCTGTTCCCCGGAGGTACGACATGCCATCAGGCAAATGTTCCCAGTTATAGAAAATGCTGATGGCGAGCGCGGTCATCAGCCTGTAGAACACAAGCAAGTTAAAGAATTAGCGGAGTCAGTCCGCGCTTATGGAGTTAATGCTAATTTCACTGTGTCTCAAGTAGAGCTACTAGCCAGTAGTGCTATGACACCTGCGGACTGGCAGTATGTAGCAAAGGCTTCCCTCCTCACTATGGGCCAATATCTAGAATGGAAGCATCAGTTGGTAAAGGAACAACTGGAACTTAAGCACTTGGAGCCCTCCAATTCTCCCTGGAATACCCCTGTTTTCGTTATAAAAAAGAGATCAGGTAAATGGAGGCTTCTACATGACCTCCGTGCAATTAATGCCCAAATGAAGCTATTTGGTCCAGTCCAAAGAGGGCTCCCCCTCTTATCAGCTCTTCCCAGTCACTGGCAGATTCTTATTGTAGATATCAAAGACTGTTTCTTTTCTATCCCCTTGTGTTCTCAGGATAGAGAAAGATTTGCATTCACCCTGCCTACCATCAATCATTTGGGACCCGACAAGCGTTATCAATGGAGAGTTCTCCCCCAGGGCATGGCCAATAGCCCCACTATGTGTCAATTATTTGTCCAACAAGCCCTTGCACCAGTTCAAAAACAATTCCATTCCTTAATCATTATCCATTATATGGATGATATTCTTCTATGCGGTGATGATCAGATAAAAATTTATGATGCATTCAGCATCATGGTTAAATCACTAAAAAACCATGGGCTTACAATTGCCCCTGAAAAGGTCCAAAACACTCAAATAGGACAATTTTTAGGCACTATTATTTACCCAGAATTTATAAAACCTCAAAAAATTGAAATTCGGAGAGATCACCTACATACACTCAATGACTTCCAAAAATTAATGGGGGACATCAATTGGCTACGCCCTTTCCTTAAATTGTCAACAGCTGAGTTAAAACCTCTGTTTGACATTCTGGAGGGGGATCCTCATCTCACGTCTCCCCGTGCCTTAAATCCTGAGGCCTTAACGGCCCTACGAAAGGTAGAGCAGGCACTGAGTGAGGCCCAATTACTCAGAATAGTAGAATCCCAACCTTTTCAATTGTGTATACTGCAAACTGCTAATCTGCCCACTGCAGTTTTGTGGCAACATGGCCCACTCCTCTGGATCCATCCTAACGCATCTCCAGCTAAAACTATTGAATGGTACCCTGCTGCGATTGCTAAATTAGCTCTTAAAGGGATTAAAGCAGCTGTCACTCATTTTGGGTCACAGCCACAAAAGATAATTATCCCATATACTACAGAACAGTTACAAATACTCGCAGCCACCAATGACTATTGGGCCATTCTTGTAACAACCTTTCAAGGACACTTTGATAATCATTACCCCAAACACCCGGTGTTAAGCTTCGCCCAAAGCCAGCCCCTGGTGTTTCCCCGGGTTACTTGACTTCAGCCAATAGCAGAGGGGACTATAGTGTACACTGATGGTTCAAAAAATGGAATAGGAGCATATGTACATGAAGGAAAAACAACCACTAGACAATTTAACCACACCTCTCCACAATTAACAGAATGCCAAGTAGTGCTTGAGGTATTAAAAATATTCCCTGGCCCTCTTAATATTGTCTCTGACTCCAGCTATGTGGTAAATGCGGTAAATTCCTTGGAAACTGCGGGATTGATTAGAACTTCCAGCACTGTTGCCTCTATTTTCCTAGAGATACAAAATGAACTTCTCTCTCGATCATGCCCCGTGTACATTACGCACATCCGTGCTCATTCAGGTCTGCCTGGCCCCATGGCATTAGGCAACCAACAGGCTGATCTTGCCACCAGAGCTGCCGCCTTTGCTGTACTTAGCCCGTTGGAAGCGGCTGCTAAGTTTCACTCTCAGTTTCATGTGACCTCCGAGACCCTGCGAAAGCGCTTTTCTCTAACTCGCAATGAGGCCCGCAATATAGTCCTTCAGTGCCATAATTGTGCTGAGTTCTTACCTACCCCCCATACAGGTGTCAATCCACGTGGATTGCGACCACTACAGATTTGGCAAATGGACGTGACTCATATCACCTCTTTTGGCAGATTAAAATATTTACATGTGTCAATGGACACATGTTCTGGGGTTGTTTTTGCTACTCCTCTCTCCGGGGAAAGAACCACTCATGTTATACAACATTGCCTAGAAGCCTGGAGTGCTTGGGGGCTGCCACAAATATTAAAAACTGATAATGGCCCAGCCTATACGGCAACCAAGTTTTAACAGTTTTGTCAACAAATGGGTGTCACCCATCTTACTGGTCTACCTTATAACCCACAGGGACAAGGCATTGTGGAACGTGCACACCGCACCATCAAAGCTTACATTATTAAACAAAAAGGGGGATTGGAGAGCGTACCCCCCATGCCAAAAACAATCATATCAGTAGTTCTATTTACCCTAAATTTTTTAAATTTGGATGATTATGGCCGTTCAGCAGCTGAGCGTCATAATTCATGGCCTACACCACAAAAGGAATTGGTAAAATGGAAAGATGTTTTATCTGGAAAATGGAAAGGCCCGGATCCTATTCTAATAAGATCCAGGGGAGCTATCTGTATTTTTCCACAGGGAGAAGAAAACCCAATCTGGGTACCCGAATGACTAACAAGAAAAATAATAAAAGGACATGAAGATTCTTGTGATCAACCTACTCATCATCTGGACGACTCAGGCAGAACCACGCTGGGGGATACTGTCGGTGTTCCCAAGGCCAATGCCAGTTCGTCATGATGCTAAACTCTTTCCCCGCCTCTTTAGTACTAATTCATCTTTAGATGTACCCTATTTGCCTTTAGATATAGAACTAGCTAGCATTAATGAAAATAGAAGCTTCATATTAAGTGGCAGCTTGTGCTTCCATAAGGTAAGTAATATAAATGACAGCTCAGAATGTGTTCAAATGTATAATCAAACTGCTGCATGGTTTGATGCCCCTGATACGCCTGGGAGGGCCAATGCTACTTGGATAACGGGACGATGGCCTATCTCTCAGCCAAAGGGCAACATGTCCATTCCAGTTCAACCTAATTGGTCACCCTTCTGTACTGGCCGGAGGGAAACAGCTTTGCCCCCTTGGACAGGATGCCAGTCACGGGGAATACACTGGACAATTAACGGCCTTTTTACCTTTTGGAATACTTCTACTACATTTGAACTATGGCAGCTAGCCCAGCTTGGCTGCGAGTGGAAATATCCTGGCTTATGTGTAACCAACATCCAATATCAAAACTTCACAAGGGCAGCAAATTTGTCTAAACAATTGTCCAGTTATCTTTTAGGTATTTGGACAGGAGAATTCGACAGCTTGATGAACCAACTTCGCATGGCTATTGTCACCGTAAACTCGACTAGAGTGGACGCCTCCCTTGCTGAAGGACTAGCTGCTGTCTCCCACTTCAAAGAATGGGCAGGGGTTGCGGGGTTTGGCTTGCTTCTGTGTGAAGGGATTGTAATTATGCTCTGGATAATGTGCAGGCTCCGTGCCCAACATCAGCGCGATAAAGTAGTCATTGCACAGGCCCTTGCAGCCTTGGAAGAAGGCTCCTCTCCCAACATTTGGCTTGGCATGCTAGAGAAGTAGTCAAAGACGGGTAAGACCCACTGCATGTATTACCAACCTAAGACAGGGAACAAACCTATGCTGTTTGTCTGACCCCATGACGGGTAAGGAATACCTCTGCAGGGGCAACCTAAGACAGGCATTCTCTCTGCCATATATTATAAGAAAGGAGGAGATGTAGAGAGCGGACGTTGACCAAAATGGCACCTTGGACCCTGACCAGGTCTTATGATCGCCATTTTGTCACCTAACTACCCAGTTCATTTCCCAGCCAATGGGAGAGCTTCAATCTGGAGCACTCATTAGCATGATCACTGACTTCCGCTTATTGCCTGCAGACTGCGCATGACTACCGCTCTCTGAGCTTGCGCTTTTAATATGCAAATGAGGCATCGGACTGTGCACCTATCCAGAGCATGCACGAGCCCTCTGGACTGCTATATAAGCAGTGCTTCTGCCCCATTTCGGGGTCCTTCTCCTAAAAGAGCTGTGCACAATAAATACTGCTGCAGAAGAATCCTGTTCTCCGCGTGAAGTTCTTGCCGGCGAGACTGCTGCGTGGGACAAACAAACAAAAAAAACCAAATAAATAAATAAATAAATAAATAAATGTATGTAAATGAAGGCAGGCTTTATTCCAAGGGAAGGGAAATGCAAAACCAGATGGCTCACAGGGAGTGAAAGAAGTGAAGGAAGTGAAAGGCAGAGTGGAAGTGAAAGGCCAGTAGAGACGCACCTCTGGGGTGGGCCAGGGGAGACTCACCTCCAGGGTGGGCCAGGGGAGACTCACCTCCAGGGTGGACCACGGGAGACACACCTCCAGGGTGGGCCAGAAGAGACGCACCTCCAGGGTGGGCCAGGGGAGACGCACCTCGCACCTCCAGGGTGGTGCAGGGGTCTCTTATAAGGCAAGGGAGGGGACACGGGGAGGTGTTAGAATCTGGCCAGTTAGGCCAAGTTCTCACTTTCATCCTGAAGGTGAAACAGATCAGGTGATCTCTCTGGAACCAGGTGTTAGCCTCCTCCCGTCCCTTGCGTGGGCTTTCTTCTCGCACTTTCTCGAACATGGGGTCCTGGCTAGAAAAGAAAATCGGGGACTGTGTGGTCCATGCCATCTTGATCCCTGTCTCAGGGCCTCTGACCTAACACTTACACCAAACTGTTTTACATTGGGTTGTCTAGGAAACAGACTGAAATGAAGTATTTTTTGTTTTGGTTTTGTTTTTCTTTTTTGAGACAGGGTCTTCTTGTAGCCCCAGCTGTACTGGAACTTGCTATGTAGACCAGGGTGGCCTTGAACTCACAGAGATCCACCTGCCTTTGTCTCCCAAGTGCTGGGATTAAAGACATGTACCACCACACCTGGTGAGATGAAAATTTTATGCAGCTGGTTTATTAATGCATGTTTGCCGGATTGACACATGTAGAACTGGGCAGAACCAAGCTGTGCAGTCACAACAAAACCAGGGTAATTAAAAAAAAAAAAGCTGGGCATGGTGGCACACGCCTTTAATCCTAGCACTTGGGAGGCAGAGGCAGGCGGATATTTGTGAGTTCAAGGCCAGCCTGGTCTACAGAGCAAGTTTTAGGCCAGCTGAGGGAGACCCTGTCTCGAAAAGACCAAACAAAACAAAACAAAACAAAAAAAACCCAGGGTAATTGTGGAACAAGCAGGTATTTCTCTTTAGAGTTGTCTAAACTTGAGAAAAGAGGGCTGACTGTAAATCAGAGATAGTGGTGTGCACCTTTAATCTCAGCATTTGGAGGCAGAAGCAGGCAGCAGAGGCAGGCAGATCTTTGTGAGCTCAAGGCCAGGCTGGTCTACACAAAAAGTTGCAGGTCAGCCAACTGACCTGCAGACAGGGAGGCACTGTCTCAAAAAAAATAACTGGCTCTTCTCTCATCCTCACCTTGAACATTCATCACAATCATCAGGTTGAGGCTGTCTTTGGGATGTTACCTTGGATAAGGTGGTTCTATCCACATGAGGGCAGTTCCAGAGAGAACTCACATGAGAGCTGCCATCTTCCAACCTTTCCAGGAGCTGAAGGACTCTGGGGGATACAACACTCCTCACTTCAAAGATTACAACTAAAGTTGCCGCAGAGGATTAGACAAAAAAGGGAGTCAAAGCTTCATCACTGGAGACTCCTACAGTTATGTGACAATCGGTAGAGGAACCGTCAGAAAAATAGATGCTAAAAGCCAGGCATGCGCACTCCTGTAGTCCCAGCAGTTGGGAGGTGGAGGCAGGAGGCTAGAGTTCAAATTTGTCCTCAGGGGGCTGGAGAGATGGCCTAGCGGTTAAGAACACCCACTGCTCTTACAGAGGACCCAGGTTCGATCCCCAGCACCCACAGGGCGGCCGAGAACCATCTGAAACTCCAATTCCAGGAGAACTCCAGTTCCAGGGGAATCCGACACCCTCTTCTGACCTCTGAGGCATTGCACTACATGGGTGCACAGACCTGCATGCAGACAGTACATTCATACACATACAAAAATAAATAAAATTAAAAAAAAACAAATTTGTCCTCAGATACATTTCAAGTTTGAGACCAGCCTGGTCTATATGAGACACTACCTCAAAACAAAGCAAAACAAAAGTAGAAATCAGAGAGAAAGAAGGAGGAGGCACAGGGAGACATGGAAGTTGTCCCCAGTATGCCTGGAGGTTAGCAATCCAGAGTCCTAACTTTAAAGATGAATAACTCCAGCCAAGCCAGGAGGTGGCTTATCCCTGTAATGTTCAGGAGCCTGCAGGGAGATTGAGACAGGGTCTCCTATAATCTAGGCTGATCTCCAACTAACTAGAGGTTGAGGAGGATCCTGACATTCTGATCCTCTTGGCTCTACCTCCCAAGTGCTAGGATCCCAGGTGTATGCCACCATGCCTGGTTTTAGGCTGTGCTGAGGACTGAACTCAGGCCTGCTAGGCAAGCATTCTACAATCTGAAACTGCTGAACTACATATATCCTCAGCCCCACAAAAAATATTCTTGAGTTTTATATATTATTATACAAACTCTTCATTTCATTTTGAATAATGACCACAAAGTAACATTATTTGATGTGAAAGGAGATACTGGTATCTTCTAGATTAAAATAAAATAGATCCTAGCACTCAGGAGCCCAAGGCAGGAAGACAAGTTTGAGGCCAGCCTGGGTTGCATATTGATCCCCTGTCTCAAACCAAACCAATGAATATACAAACATACAAACAAATAAAACATCCATTTCGAACATCAGAAAAATGTTTTATTTTTTGTAGATTGGCTGCCTTCCTTGCACAGACTGTAACAAAAGCAATGGATGTTCTTTTTTTTTTTTTTTTTTGGTCTTATTGTGAGTTTTTGAGACAGGGTCTCCCTGTAGCTCCAGCTGTCCTGGAACTCACTCTGTAGACCAGGCTGGCCTTGAACTCACAAAGATCCGCCTGCCTCTGCCTCCCAAGTGCTAGGATTAAAGGCGTGCGCCACCACGCCCGGCATGGATGTTCTTTTATTTCTGTTTTAAGTATATGGCTGATAATGCTGTTTTGTTTGTTTTTGTCTGAGAGGGTCTAATGTAGCCAGTACTGTCCTTAAATTCCTGACTTTCCTGCCTGCACTGGCCTATGTGTATGTGTTGGGGCCAGGGAATTGAATTATGAATCTAGGGTGTCTCACAAATGCTCTGCCACTGAGCTACATACCTGATCCCATTTATTTTTGGGTTTTGTTTTTCTTTTGGTCATTTTGAGACAGAATCTCCCTTTAGTCCCACCTGGCCTAGACCAGGCTGGCCTGTACTCACAGAGATCCTCCTGCCTCTGCCTTCCAAGTGTTGGGATTAAAGGCGCATGCCACCACACACCTTTATCATGGTGTTCCAAGAATGTTTAATTAAAAAACATCAGATACAAGAGACTTCCAGGAGCTCAGGGAGTTCACATAGTTCTCTCCTCTGCACTGAGGACTCTGCTGATCCATCCGGACAGCATCAGCTCTGGTTCCCAGACCACCGTGGACTAGAACGCAGCTCAGGAGGAAAAATGGAGGGGGTAGCAGGTCAGGATGGACATTCGCCAAATGCCCCGACACTGAATGAAGTGAGTCAAAACCAGAAAGCAGGACATCTCCCAGGTACCACTTTCTCAGAGTTCTGGGTAGAAAAATATCTTCTCTTCCATCTCCAGGTTCCTACTCTACTGAGCTCTCCTGGACTCCAATGGGGACAGCTGCAGGTGGAGGGTGAGATGGGGAAAAAAATCAGATGCAAAGTTATTGAGTTATCGTTGAAATGTTACAAATTAGAACCCTTCATTCAGTATAGAGCCCCAACAGAATTTCATTGAGAAAAAAAAAAAAAGGGTGATTATTAGCAGTTGGTGATAGGATGAATCCTTGAAAACTGGCTCTGTAATGGTTTGCTCTATAACTTTAGAGTTGTCATGAAAGGCCTCTTGCCTAGTTCCAGGCACACAGGCCCTTCATACTAAGTTGTTATTGAGAACAATGGCTTAAAATGGCCAGCCAATCTTGAGGGAGAAAACAGCTTTCTGGGGCTGGAGAGATGGCTCAGTGGTAAAGAGCACTGACTACTCTTGCAGAGGACCTGGGTTGGATTCCCAGCACCCACATGGCGGCTAAGAACTGTCTTTAAGCCAGGCGTGGTGGTGCACGCCTTTAATCTTAGCACTCAGGAGGCAGAGGCAGGTGGATCTCTGTGAGTTCAAGGCCAGCCTGGTCTACAGAGTGAGTTCCAGGCCAGCTGGGGCTACAGGGAGACCCTGTCTCGAAAAGACCAAAAAAAAAAAAAAATCAGCTTTCTGAGGGCCCGCCGGCTTAAGCTGAGCCTGTCGGCACTGTGTCCTTTCCCACAGTGAAGGATTAACATGTGGGCTCTGGGGTAAAAAGCACTGGCTGCTTTTCCAGAGGACCCAGGTTTTGTTTTCCAGCACCACACAGTGGCTCCCAACTGTTCCTAACTCCAGTTCCAGGGGATCTGAAGCCCTCTTCTGGCCTCCACAGGCACTACACACATACCATGCAAGCAAAACACTCATACACACAAAATAAAAATAAATATTTAAAAAATATTTTATGTGTATGAGTGAATTGTCTACATGTAGGTAGATGCACCCTTGTGCAATGAATTCAGAGGTCAGTAGAAGGTGTTGGATCCCCTGAAACTGGAGTTAGGGACCCATGTTAGCCACCATGTGGGTGCTGGGAATCAATCTGGGTCCTCTGCTAGAGCAGCCAGTGCCTTCACTGCTGAGCCATCCCTCCAGCCCCAAAAATAAATCTTAAAAAAATTGTAACATGCTCCAGTCATGTGAGGACTGATTTGGACATAGAAACAAACACCACAAACACAAACCAACCCCAAATCCTGATGGCAAAGAGAGTCAGAAAGCATGGGGCTGTTCTTTGTCTACCTTCAGGCTCAGGCTTATGTGAACTTATGTATATGAAAGCATGAAGCAAAGACCACAGACCAAGACCCCTCCAGGGGGGACAGCAGTTTACTGGGGGATAGGACCAGAGACAGCAGCAGCCACCAGGGAAAGTCAGACATCTTTTATAGATGGTTAGAGGCTTGGGTAACTTCCACGAGGTGGGCTGGCTGACTTAGCCTGGGCTGGGTTGGTCTCCTCAGAAGCAGAGGACTTTCCTGGGCTAAGCTTGGACTGCCATATTGTAATATTGGGACCTGCCCACCATCTTAAAGATGTGCCAGCAACCTAACATGATGCTCCTGTTCTGATCTACTTAGTGGTGTGATTTCACATGTGCAGCACCATGCTGCTGCAACTCTTTTAATAGGCCAGTGTGCTGGATAGTGTGCTGGATAGTGCACTGGATGGTGCACTGGGTAGTGCGCTGGATGGTGTGCTGGATGGTGTGCTGGATAGTGTGCTGGACAGTGTGCTGGATGGTGTGCTGGACAGCTTTAGTGTTGACACACTTGGATTGAGGGAGCCTCAATTGGGGACTTGCCTCCATTGGACTGGCCTGTGAGCATGTCTGTGGGGTATTTTCTTGATTGTTGAGCAACGTGGGAGGGCCCAGCCCATTGTTGGTGGTGTCACCCCTGGGCAGGTTACTGTATATTGCATAAGAAAACAGGCTGAGCATGGGCCAGGGGAGCAAGCCAGTAAGCAGGGATCCTCCGTGACCTGCGCTTCGGCTCCTGCCTCCAGGTTCCTGCCCTGAGTTCCTACCTTGAGCTCCCTGCATGACGAACTGTGACCTTGGAGATGTAAGACAAATAAACACTTTCTGGGCTGGAGAGATGGCCTAGTGGTTAAGAGTGCTGACTGCTCTTGCAGAGGACCTGGGTTCGATCCCCAGCACCCACATGGCGGCTGAGAATTGTCTTTAACTCCAGTTCTACCCCTAGAACCAGACACCCTCTTCTGACCTCCTCGGCATTGCATGACATGGGTGCACAAACCTACATGCAGACAGTACATTCATACACATAAAAAAATTAATAAAAAATAAATAAACCCTTTCCTCCCCAAGTTGGTATTGGTCAGAGTGTTTTGTCACAGCAGTTGAAGAGAAACTAGAAAAGCCAGCTTTTTGAGACAGGGTCTCCCTGGAGCCCCAGCTGTCCTGGAATTCCCTCTGTAGACCAGGCTGGCCTTGAACTCACAAAGATCCGCCTGCCTCTGCCTCCCAAGTGCTAGGATTAAAGGTGTGCGCCACCACGCCCGGTGAATAAATTTTTAATTTTGAAATGGGAAAGGACGTAACCCCCAAAGGGCAATTAATTCAGAGGGCATAGATCTTTCTGAATGTTCTCACACTGAAATAAGTATCTGGATCCAAACATATGGCTATTGTTCTTGAAGGTCCTGGAGGATTGAAATGCTCAGTTTTCAATTGAGATCTTTACCTTGTTGTGTGAAGAACATCAAGAGGCAGCTGGCTGTCTCAGGAGGGAGCCCACATTTACCAAACTCATCAGATATCTATGTAAAACCCAAACTCACAAAGAGAAAGTAATCTTTTCTCAGACCCAAGACCTTCCATTAGCATAATAAGGACTGTATCTTCACCCAGCAGGTGGGCTTTATTTCTAACTATCTTCTGCACTATAAAACCGATCTGGCTGATTTTAGTTTTCTTTTTTGTTGTTTTGTTATTTCTCTTTTTTCTTGTTTGTTGTGCTGGGACCAAAGCAGGGCTTCCTACTAGCCAAGCAATTTCATGATTGAGCTAAATCCCAACCCAGGTACAATAATTTTATTTTATTATTATTGTTATTATTATTATTATTATTATTATTATTATGTCCTTTTGAGACAGGGTCTCCCTTTAGTCCCAGCTGTCCTGGAGCTCGCTCTGTAGACTAGGCTGGCCTTGAACTCACAGAGGTCCACCTGCCTCTGCCTCCCAAGTGCTGGGATTAAAGGCGTGCGCCACCATGCCTGGCTAGGTACAATAATTTTAAAGGGAGGCTGAGGCAGGAGGATTGCCAGGAATTAGAGACCAGCCTGGGCTACATAGTGAGTTTCAGGCCAATTTATGAGACACTCTCTCAAAAGGAAAAAAAAAATAGTAATTTTATAGGGAATCAAGTCCTACAATATATTTTCTCTGACAAAAATAGAATTAAGTTATAAATAATACCCAGGCATGGTGATGCAAGCCTTTAATCCCAGCACTCAGGACACAGAAACAGACAGATCTCTGTGAGTTTAAGGCCAGCCTGGTCTCCATAGTGAATTCCAGGCCAGCTGAGACTACAAGGAGATCCTTTTTCAAAAAGACCAAAATGAAAAAAGAAGAAAAGAGAATGAGGAACTCAAGAAGGACCGAGAGAGAGAGAGAGAGAGAGAGAGAGAGAGAGAGAGAGAGAGAGAGAGAGAGAGAGAAAGAAAGAGAAGCTTGGAACTGAATGAAAAAGAAACAAAATGCAGCTCAGGAGGGAAAACGTAGGAATCGGCACTCCAAATGGAAGTTGAGACTCACCCAATTCTGAGGGAAGGGAAAAGAAAGCAAGTGCCAGTACGCCCATGGCCCTCGGGTCCTCTCTGAGATAGTGCTTCTGACCTCCCTCCCCCCTCTCCCCTCCCCCTTCCCCTCTCTCCCCTCCCCCCCTCCACCTCCTATTACCTCCTCCACCCCCCACCCCCCACCCTGTGCTGCTCCCCTCTTGGGCACTTCTACATCTGGGCAGCTCCCTACCTGAGGAGGTCCACAAGCTGCTGGGCAGCTCCCCACCTGAGGAGGTCCACAAGCTGCTGGGCAGCTCCCCACCCACTTCTTGCCTTCATCCCAGGAGACCCAGGAGACTCCAGCCTCCAGCAGCAGTAGTCAACCTCTTAGGACCAACCCAATTCTCGATGAAGACAATAGAAGCTGCTGTTTTCTCTCTGAAGAACAGAAGTGTGAAGTTTTGTAACTCCTTATTTTACCTAATATAAGAATAAAATGTGAAATTAAATGAATGGCCATAAAAATATATTGCTGTGAAATGTTGTTGTCTGGACATGACAGAGATTCCTCATCCATGAATTCATAGCAGCTGCGGTTACTTGCACAAGACCTGTAAAAGATCAAACCAGCCAAAATTCCAACATAGATGGGGAGGTGCTAGTAAATCCAGGTAAAAGAAGTTTCACATTCGGTGCTGAGAGCTCAGCAAATTGCACATTTGTTCTGGTTAGAACAAGTAACTCAGGGGCTGGAGAGTTGCCTAAATGGTTAAGAACACGTACTGCCCTCACAGAGTTTGGTGGGTTCCAGCATTCATGTTGAGTAGCTCACAACTGCCTGTAACTCTAGCACAAGGGGTCCTTTGAGGGACCTACTCTCATGAAAACACACACACACACACACACACACACACACACACACACACACACATACACACACAGGCTTGCGCACAAGAGGACTGCTGAGAAACACTCTCAGGCCAGCCAAGCTGCCCAGAAGAGGCAGAGACCAGCTGAACTGCTTAAAAGGGGCTCCGACCAACTGAGCTACCTGAACAAGGCATTCTCCACCCTGGGGAGCTGCCTGCAGGCTGTGCAGTGGCTCTAGGTCCCCTTCCTTTGACGGTCATGCAACTGTCCTTGAGTCATTTCTGCTCCTGTAAGTAATCCTTCACCTATGCACCTGTAAGCTACCAAATAAAACTATGTTCACCATGTTGGCCTTTGATGGTGTCCTTCACTCTGGTCTGTGGTTGGTTCCCTATCTGGGGTGAGTAGATGTTTGTTCATGTCTTCCCAGGAACAGCGTCACACAATGTTCAAAGTAGCTTTTACATCTACCAAAAATTATCTTAGATCATATGACCTTGAAAAACAGTCTTCAAAGGCAAACCCACTTCAACAGTGACTCAAAGGCAGTCTTTTTATGGCTTGTAATTGATAAGCCTTTTATGGTTTAATGGACTCTAGAGATGTTCTAAAAGCAGGCACAAAATATGCACCCCTCTCAAAGTTTCTCACAAGATAGCCCGAGAGCACAGAACCCGTGATTGTCAGCCAGGTGGAGCGATGCAGACCAGCTCTCAGTGGGACAGGGTTGCAGTTAGGACTCCTGGCTAGCTGACTACTCGTCCTACACCTACGCCATCAACTAATGATGAATGTCCAGGACCAAACTCACAAGAGTCACAATTCAAAGAAGCAGTTCCCACAACGGTTTTTCTCCTACCAATCCAAATTTAGAAAGGAAAAGACCAAAACATTTAAAAATTTATATTTAAGCAGGGGTTAATGGTGCATGCCTTTCATCCTAGCACTAGGGAGACAGAGGCAGAAAGATCTCTATGAGATGGAGACCTGGTCTACAAAGCAACTTCGAGCCAGCTGGGGCTACAGGGAGACCCTGTTTCAACCCCCCCCAATTATTTATTTATTTATTTATTTATTTATTTATTTATTTATGGGAGTGGGGTATGCACAGTGGTGATCAGAGGACAGCTTAAGGAGACAATTCTCTCCTTCCCCCATGTCGGTCCAGGAGTTGAACTAGGCTGCCAGAGTCTTTACCCACTGAGACATCTCAACAGGCCCAAAACAACTGGGGTGGTGGAAACTGCCTTTAATCACAGCACTACGGTGGCAGAGGCAGGAGGATCTATATGAGTTCAAGGCCAGCCTTGTAGACCATCGTGTGTTCTAGTACAGCCACAGTTACACAGGGAGACCCTGTCTCAAAAAACAAAACAAGCAAAAAAACCCAACCAAACAACAAGAAAGGAAATAAAGGAAGGAAGGAAGGAAGGAAGGAAGGAAGGAAGGAAGGAAGGAAGGAAGGAAGGGAAAAGAAAAAAAGAAAAAAGAGGAGTGGTGGCGCCCCTTAACTATTTCCTCCTGTTGTTCCGTCACAGCTCTTTCATTCTGCCCTGGCTGTGCTTGCGCGCGCGCATGTGTGTATGTGTGTGGGGCGGGGGGGGGGGGGGAGAAGGAAGAGAGAGAGAGAGAGAGAGGAGAAGAGAGAGAGAGAGAGAGAAGGAGAGAGAATGACAAGCTCCGGAAAAAAAGAAGTAGAAAAACTGAAGATCCCATGTCTTGAAAAAGAAAAAGAAACCAACCAGCAAACAAAAGAGCACAAAAGGAGATCCGAGAAGCTCCAAAAAAAATAAAAAAGAAAAAAACACTAAAGAAATCAGAAGAGGATGAAAAAGGAAATCAAACAATCATGACTTCAAGAGGAAGGAATGAAAAAACAAACAAACAAAAAAAAAAAAAAAAAAAAAAAAAAAAAAAAAAAAAAAAAAAAAAAAAAAAAAAAAAAAAAAAAAAAAAAAAAAAAAAAAAAAAAATTTAAAATAAACACCAAAAATGGAACAAGAGAGTGGGACAACTATGAAAAGATCAAACCTCACATCATAGGAATAGAGGAAGGAGAATCCCAAGAGAATGGTTATTGATCAGATCTTCACAAATAATAGAATGAAAACCTTCCCCAAACTAAAAAAGGACAAACCAATACCATACAAGATGCACATAGAACTACTCCAAACAGACAAGATCAGAAAAGAAATTCTCCATGCCACATCAGAGTTAAAATGCGAGACACCCAAAACAAGACAAACCCTTAAAGCGAGCAAGGCGTAAACAACAAGTGACCGATGAGGGGAAACCTATCAGAATTTACAACTGACTTCTCAACACAACTATGAAAGCAAGAAGAAACCGGAGCAAAGCATCCCCAGTGTTAAGGGACAATAATGCCAACCCAGGTTACTATACCCAGCAAAAATGTCAATCATAGTGGAAGGAGGGAGGAAAATCTTCCATGACATAAACAACCTTAAAGAATAATGTCCAGAAAACCAACCTTCAGAGAATCTTGAAGCAATTCAAAGAACGGTAGAAAGGAGCAACCAACCCCGGGCACCTAGAAGGAGAAATCAATAAAGCATAACTGCAGAGTAGAACCCTAAATCAAAACCGCAGATGAATAGAGAAGGCAAAAGGAGCAACACAAACCTATCAGTCAATAACCTTAAATAGTAATGGACTAAATTCCCCAAATCAAAAGACAGAGACTGGAGACTGGACTAGGAAACAGAATCCACGATATGCTGTCTACAATAAACACACCTTACCTTCAAGGACAGGCACCACCTTAAAGTTGAAGGGATGGAAAAAAATAGTACCAAGCAAATGGTACCAAAAAGAAAGCAGGTGTTTGCTATTTTTTTATCGGATACAATAGATTTCAAAGTAAAAGAAATAAGACGAGACAAATCAGGCCATTACATTTTCATCAAAGGAAAAGCCACCAATAAGATTTCACAGTTAGGAATATATATGCCCCGCCCCCAAATTCTGGTGCAACCAAACTTTATAAAGACAAGTCGCCAGGACCACAAGTCCACAGACTAACCGCAGTACACTCATAATGGGAATTGCAATACCCCCACTGAGTCCCTTTGATAGGTCACAGACAAAAAATAAAGATGTGACATCTGAACTGAACATATGATAACAACCAATGGACCTCATAGACCTCTACCAAACATTCCATCCGAATACCAGAGAATACACATTATACTCAGCAAGCCCATGGAACAGGCTCCAAAATCGACCACATCCGGACACAGAGAAACCTCTACAAATACAAAAATATTGAAATAATTCCATGCATCCGGTCAGACCACAGTGCGAAAAGTAAACATCAACACCATGATAAGCCCTCCTGCCTACCAAGAACACATGGAGGACTAAACAACCACACTCTTGAATAATGAATGTGTCCAAGGAAGAGATAAAAGAAGAGAAATAAAACCATTCTGGACTGATGACATGACATACAACACACAAAACCTATGGGACCCTTAAAAAGCAGTCCTAAGAAGGGAAGTTATAGCCCTGGGTGCCTACAATAGAAAAACAGAAGGAACAAGTGAAATGATCTAACACTACAGCTAAAGCAATTGAGAGGCAACAACCAGAATGAACCCTAAACGCAACAGACAGGAAAAATAACAAAAATTCAAGCAAACAAAATGATCAATCAAGAGAAACAAAGAAAACAATACAAAAATCGATGAAGCAAAAGTTGGTTCTTTGGAAAGAATAAACAAGATAACAGACATCTAGCACAGTTAACAAAAAGAAAGAAGGAACC
>VZQC01003447.1:1475738-1564174 GCA_009823505.1 Rhizomys pruinosus | reverse complement strand
AGAATTCCCTCTGATTGTTTTATACTTCTAAAACAGTTTTTCAGTATATTTTCAGTAATAATGGTTGTATTTGTAGTTCCTTTTTGAAATGTTTTTTATAGAATTCTGCTGTGATGAACTGGGAAAAACCGTCGGGCCCCTGGACTTTTTTAGTTGGGGCCTTGGCTTCTTATTACATTCCCTCTATTTCTTATTTTATGTATGGGTCTGTTTTGTTTCAGCTGCGGATCTCTTCTTTGCCAAAGCTTTGGTGATTCCCAGGATTTCAAGATCTTCATCCATTCTTCTAGGTTTTCAAACTTGGTAGATATAATATTTAGAAGATTTTCTAAGAATTAGACTCAGGTTCTGTACTCTTTCCCCATAAATTTTTCTTGATTCTTCTTCCTTTGTTCCGTTCCGTTGTGATATTTCCCTTTTCATCACAAATTGTATCGATTTGGAGTAGTTGTTTCCTTCTTTCTTTTTGTTAACTGGCAGAGCTCGCTAGATTCTTAGGTCTTGTCTATCTTGTTTATTCTTTCCAAAGAACCAACTTTTGCTATCATCGAATTTTTTGTTGTTTTTCTTTGTTTCTCTTGATTGATCTATCTTTTTTGTCTGGTTGAATTTTTGTTATTTCTTCCTGTCTGTTTTTGCGTTTAGGGTTCATCTGGTTGTTGCCTCTCAACGCTTCTTTTGCGAGTTGTAGGCTGTGTTGTTTGTAGTGTGTTAGATCATTTCACTGTTCTCTTCTTGTTTTTCTATTCTAATGTAGGCACCCAGGGCTATAACTTCCCTTCTTAGGACTGCTTTAGATTTTTATTTAAGTTTAGTTTGTCCCATAGGTTTCTTGTGTGTTTGTATGTCATGTCATTCAGTCATGAAGGTTTTTTTCTCTTCTTCTTTATCTCTTCCTTGACACATTCATTATTCAAGGGTGGTTGTTTAGTCCTCCATGTGTTTCTTGTAGGCAGGAGGGGCTTTTATCATTGTTGATTGTTAGCTTTATCGCACTGTGGTCTGACGTCAGGATGCATGGAATTATTTCAATCTTTTTGTATTTGTAGAGGTTTTCGTTCCCAGGATGTGGTTCGGTCGTGATGTTTTGGTCGATGTTGTTTTTGGAGCCTGTTCCATGGGCTTGCAAGAAATGAGTAACTTGAAGTGGAGTCTGTAGAAAGGTGTTCTCTGGTATTGGATGGGATGTTTGGTTAGATGTTTGGTCTTGAGGTCCTTTGGTTGTTTTATCATATGTTCAGTCAGATGTCACATCTTTATTTGTCTTTGTTTCCTGTTGACCTATCCAAAGGACTCAGTGGGGTATTGCAAATCTCCCATATGTAGTGTACTGGGATTAGTCTGTGGAAACCCTTTTTGTGTGGTCCTGGAGTGAATGGCGACTTGTTCTTTTATTAAAGTTTTGGTTGTTGCCCCAGAATTTTGGGGGCGGGCATACTATATTCCATAACTGTGAAATCTTATTGGTGGATTTTTCCTTTGATGAAAATGATAATGGCCTGATTTGTCTCTCTTATTTCTTTTACTTTGAATTCTATTTATCACGATAATTATAAAATTAGCATACACCTGCTTTCTTTTTGGTTACCATTTGCTTGGTTTTTTTCACTATTTTTTTTCATCCTTCAAACTTTGTGGTTTTGCCTTCCTTGGGTATGGTTGTTTGTTTATTGTAGGACAGCATATCGTGGATTCTGTTTCCTAGTCCAGTCTCCAGTCTCTGTCTTTTACTTTTGGGTAGCGATATTTAGTCCATTACTATTTAAGGTTATATGACTGATAGGTTTGTGTTGCTTCCTTTTGCTTTTCTCTCTCTCATCTCTCGCCCCGTTTTTGTGTTTTGGTTTTGATTTAGGGTTTTCTACTCTTGCAGTTATGCTTTTATTTCATCTTCTCCTTCTAGGTGCCGGGGTTTTGGTTGCCTCCTATTCTCCGTTTTTGAATTGCCTTCAAGTATTCTCTGAAGGGTTGGTTTTCTGGACATTATTCTTTAAGTGTTTATGTCATGGAAGATTTTCCTCCCTCCTACACTATGATTGACATTTTTTGCTGGGTATGTAACCTGGGTTGGCATCTATTGTCCCTTAACACTGGGATGCTTTGCTCCGGTTTTCTTGCTTTCATAGTTTGTGTGAGAAGTCACGTTGTAATTCTGACTAGGTTTCCCCTCATCGGTCACTTGTTGTGTTTTTCGCCTTGCTCGCTTTAGGGATTTTGTCTTTGTTTTGGGTGTCTCGCATGCTATTTAACTCTGATGTGGCATGGAGAATTCTTTTCTGATCTTGTCTGTTTGGTAGTTCTATGTGCTTCTTGTATGGTATTGGTTTGTCCTTTTTTAGTTTGGGGGGTTTCATTCTATATTTGTGAAGATTGATCAATACCATTCTCTTGGGATTTTCTCCTTCCTCTATTCCTATGATGTGAGGTTTGATCTTTTTCATAGTTGTCCCACTCTCCTGGTTGTTCCATTTTTGTGTTTATTTTAAATTTTTTTTTTTTTTTATTTTTTCTTTAGTTTTTTTTAGTTTTGTTTTCTTTTTTTCTTCGTTTTGGATTTTTGATATTCTTTTTTGCTTCTCGTTCTGCTTCTGGCTTTTTTCATTCCTTTCCTCTTGAATCATGGATATGTTTGATTTCCTTTTTCATCCTCTTCTGATTTCTTTAGTGTTTTCTATTTTTTTTGGAGCTTCTCGATCTCCTTTTTGTGCCTCTTTTGTTTGCTGGTTGGTTTCTTTTTCTTTTTCAGGCATGGGATCTTCAGTGTTTTTCTACTTCTTTTTTCCGGAGCCTTGTCATTTCTCTCTCCTTCTCTCTCTCTCTCTCTCTCTCTCCTCTCTCTCTCTCTCGTCCTTCTTGAGTTCCTCATTCTCTTTCCTTAGTTCTTTAATTTGTTCTTTATGATCTTGTAGTTCTTTAAGTATGTTCCCAATTGTGTTTCTGATGTCTGTGTCCTGGGGCATCCCCAGAGGGATCCCACTGCAGGAGTCTTCCATAAGGTTGGTAAAGCTTGGTGTGGGATTATCCTGACCATTTCCAGTGTAGTCTCTTCTTCGTGATCCTGGCATATAAAGGAGATCTCTTTTTTCTTTTTTTTTTAACAATATTTTTTATTATTTTTTTAATTTTATTTATTTTTGTATGTGTATGAATGTACTGTCTGCATGTAGGTTTGTGCACCCATGTCATGCGATGCTGTGGAGGTCAGAAGAGGGCATTGGATTCCCCTGGAACTGGAGTTAAGACAGTTCTCAGCCACCATGTGGGTGTTGGGGATCCAACCTGGGTCCTCTGCAAGAGCAGTCAGCGTTCTTAACCACTAGGCCATCTTTCCATCCCCATAAAAAATGTCCATTCAACCCAAATTAATATACCAATTCAATGCAATTCCATTTCAAATCCCAAGGACATTCTTCACAGGCTTGGAAAAAAAATCTTAAATTCATATAGAACAACAAAAGACCCTGAATAGTCAAAGCAACCTTGAGTGAAAAGAGCAATACTGGGGTGGAGCGGGATCTCTATACCAGACATCAAACTATACTACAGAGCTATAGTCATAAAATCAGCCTGGTTCTATCACAAAAATAAACCTGTAGACCAATGGAACAAACTGAAGATCCAAACTTGAGCATGTACAACTTCAGCCACCTCATATTTGACAAGTGGGCCAAAAAGACTCAATGGAGGAAAGACAGCATCTTCAGCAAATGGTGTTGGCAAAACTGGATCACCACTTGTAAAAAAAATAAAATTAAACCCCCACCTCTCACCCTGTACAAAAATCAACTCCAAATAGATCAAAGACCTCAATGTGAAACCCAAGACTCTGAAGGAGATAGAAGAAAAAGTTGGCAGCAACTTACAAGACAGAGGCCTAGGTAAAGACTTTCCAAATCAGACAGAAGCTGCACAGGAAATAAGGTCGACAATTGACAAGTGAGACTTTATTAAACTCAAAAGTTTCTGTACAGCAAAAGAAACAATCAGGGGAGTGAAGAGAAAACCCACAGAATGGGAGGAAACCTTCACTGCTGATACATCTGACAGAACATTAACTTATGGAATATATAAACTCAAAATACAAAGATGTAAAAAAAAAAAAACAAATGACTCACTCAAAAGATGGAGTAAAGAGCTAAGCAGAGACATCACAAGCAAGGAAATAGAGATGGCTGAGAAACATCTTAAAAATGTTCAACATCACTAATAAATAAGTAAATGTAAATTAAAACCACATTAAGATATCATCTCACCCTGATAAGGCTGGCAAGAATCAAGGAAACAAATTATACCAAATGCTGGAGAGGGCGTGGGGAAAGTGGAACACTCATCCACTGCTGGTGGCAATGAAACTTGTACAACCACTATGGAAAGCAATATGGAGAACCCTTAAAAGACTCAAAATGAGTCTACCACCTTACCCAGCCATACCGCTTCTGGGAATGTATCCATCAGACTCTTCCTACAACAAAGATACATATACAGTCATGTTTATTGCAGTTCTCTCACAATAACAAAGAGTTGTAACCAACCCAAGTGCCCCTCAACCAAGGAGTGGATAAAGAAAATGTGGTCCATCTACACAATGGAGTTCTATGCAGTGGTAAAGAAAGATTGCATCATGAAATTCCCAGGTAAATGGATGGAACTAGAAGATTTTATGCTAAGTGAAGTAACACAATCCCAGAAAAACCAAAGAATGCTATCACTCATCTGTGAATTCTAGTACCAAGTATCCATTTGTAAGACAAACTGAGCAATGTTAATGTTATATTCCTCATGATCTAAAGACAACTGTGCATTGTGAATCCCTAAACAGGTTCTAGAGCTGACCTAACATTTATGGAGGGTATGTGTGCATCTTTTAGAGAAATATGGGATTAAAATTAAAAGATGTCAATCAAGAAATATGATATGAAAATAACATAGTTTGTTTCCAAAGGAGACAATTTTCATATAGGTGCAATGTAACAGGATGGTGCAACTTAGCCTTTCTGGGTGCTTCATGACCATACTTAATGTTCATACCAATTTTGCCGAGGGACCTAAGGGATAACTTTGTTCCTTGAGCTCAGAGGTCAACCAAGTCTTAGGGGATTATGAATGGGGTCATCTCTTGAAATGTCCTTTGAATGTGGGTCACCAGTCTTCCTGTTCAGGGAGGTGTTGGAGAGCCACTAATGGGACTTCAGCCAGTGTCCAGTCTATAAAGAGGAAAGTCTGCTCATGCTTCAGAAAAGAAAGCCTGGTGTAGCAAGACCTGATTTTGTCCTTGAGTGGATGGAACTGGTAAATGAAAAGCTGAAGGAAGCAAGGCTCTCCCACCCTCCTAAGCCCCCCCCCCAAAAAAACCCCGAGAAGACCCCTGAGGACCATATCTTCAATTGACCTTGAGAAAACAAAAACTTGGTTAATCTGGGCTGTGTGGCCTTAAGCATCCAAAAGGAAAACACAGCCAGAAATAAATAATCAGTAAGACTAGAGAAACTGTACTGCAGACATAAAACTTGAGATCTTAGTAAAAAGACAAAAAGAAAAACAGAGAGAGTACTATGGTTTGGCCTGTCCTCAATTCTTACTGGCAAGTGCATCTACCCTGTGGCTGCCACCCCTTTTGGCACTCCTCAAAGACATGAGACATGGCTTTTTAACCTTCCAATATGGACTGAATACTCATGTCTCTCCAAGAATCCACCAAACCTTCAATGCCAGATGGGGACTACTGAGATACCCAGCTTGTGGACTAAACAGCTAAGAGGATTTCAGCCTCATCAGAATATACACTGCCATCATTGGACTACCTGGGCTGCATCATGGAGGCCAGTATAGGGGTATCAAGATAGGACGCATGCTTACTGGACTTCATTTGGGGGACCATAGGAGGGAAAGTCCCTAATGTGGAGCAAAAGTGCAGGATTTATGGTTGTTTGGGATTGCCAAGGAAGAACCTTTGAGCACCTCCTTAAGGAAAACATGAGATCTTTAGGGAAGAAAATAGACCTCCTATAAAATTCAAGTGATATATATATATATATATATATATATATATATATATATATAACACTTTCTAGGCACTCTCAAACAAAACCTAAGTCCAGAAAAGTAGCTCAGGCTGGTCACCTGGGATTCACATCAAAGATCTTCTGGGCTCCCAAAGGGTCTAAGGCAGAGCTCTCCCTCTCTGACTCTGCAGTCAGTGGCACCTTGCACAGCTCATCCACCTCACAAGGCCTAGGCAGACTCCATTCTACACCTACCTCTGCTCTTGGTGTTCGTCCCAGGGTACCAATGACATTTCCAAAACGCTGGGGTTGCCACTGAAACTGAGGCACAGCACCTTCACCAAATGGTCTCCTCTGACCTCTCCTGGTGCAAAGCCTCAGCTTCTCTCCATGACCCCTGCAATCCTGGGGTCTCCACTGCACCAAGGTGCACTTAACAACAATGGTCTCTTCTGACCTCTCACAGTGCAAGCCTCAGCTGCTCTCTGTGACCCCGTCAAATTTCAACCCCGGAACCATATAGGAGACCTCTTACATAACGTTACCAGCGGACAGCAAGTCCTGCTTCTGGCTTGAGATGGAGGCTCAGGCCCCTTCTGGAACCACAGCTTCTGTATGCTGACCTGAAAGAAATTCTTCCCAGAAGTTTCACCACAGTGATGCTGGTCCTCAATTGTTGCTTACAAGCTGATTTTTCAGCCCCAGCTACAACAGCATCAATTGTCCCAGTACAAAAAAGCTTTCACTTCAGGTTCTGGTCTCTTGTTACTTACAGCTGATTTTTCAGGCCCAGCTGACCAGATCCCACAGATTAAACAGTCCTGATGGTTTCTGCTCCCCTTTGAAACTAAGACTTCACAAGCCAGGCCTCCAATCTTCTTCCTCCAAATCCTTACAGCAAAACTGCTCCAGCTCCACAGCAACAAATCTTTAGGCATTCAATCCTGATGATCTTTGCTCCCCACTTTGAAACTAAAAACTTCCCCCCCCCCCCCCCCCCCCCCCCACAGACAAGGCATCCATCTTCTACAATTCCTTCAGCAAAACTGCGCCAAGCTCCACAGCAACAATCATACTCTCTCAACAAACGGGAGAGAGGGGAGAGATGGATTGTTTGCTGTGGAGCTTGGAGCAGTTTGGCTGAAGGATTGTAGAAGATGGAGGCCTGGCTGTGAAGTTTCTAGTTTCAAAGGGGCACAGAGATCATCAGGATTGAATGCCTAAAGATTGTTTTGCTGCTGTGGAGCTTGGAGCAGTTTGCTGAAGGATTTGTATAAGATGGAGGCCTGGCTTTGTGAAGTTTCTAGTTTAAAGGGGAAGGCAGAGATCATCAGGACTGTAATAATCTGTGGTTCTGGTCACGGGCTGAAAAATTCAGCTGTAATTAAGAAGTTACCAGAACCTGAAGTGGAAGCTTTGTTGTACTGGGACATTGTGCTTGGTTAGCTGGGGCTGATAAATCAGCCTGTAAGTAACAAGAGACCAGCATCACTGTGGTGAAATCTTCTGGGAAGAATTTCTTCAGGGGTCAGCATACAGAAGCTGTGTTTCCAGAGGGGCCTGAGCCTCCATGTCAAAGCCAGAAGCAGGACTTGGTAACGTGTAAGAGTCTCTATATGGTTCCAGTGTTGAAATTTAGGGGGTCACGAGAGCAGCTGAGCTTTGGCACTGTGAGAGGTCAGGAAAGACCATTGTTGGAAGTGCCCCTCAGTTGCAGTGAAGACCCCAGGATTTGCAGGGGTCATGGAGAGAAAAGAAGCTGAGGCTTTGCACCGGAAGAGGTCAGAAGAGAACCAATTGGTGAAGGTGCTGCTCAGTTTTAGTGGCAACCCCAGCACTTTGGAGATGTCGGTACCTGGGCCGACCACCAAGAGCAGCGGTTGGTGTAGAATGGAGTCGGCCTGGGCCTGTGAGATGGCTGTGTGGGTGCCACTGATGGCAGAGTCAGAGGGGGAGCTGCTGAGAACCTTTTGGAGCCCAGAAGATTGTGTGTGAGTCCCAGGTGTCCAGCTTGAGCTACTTTGCTGGACTTAGGTTTGTTTTGAGTGCCTGATTTCTTCCTTTGAATAAGACAGTACTTGTTTTGTTTACAGGAGCCCACAGTTAAGGGACTTTTAATAGACTGGACTTTTAAGTGTTTGGACATTTTAAGGACTGTGGGCTTTAAAGTTTGTACTGTCTTAGGTTGTGATTAGTGTTAATATATACTTTGGGGATAAGAACTGGAAAGGTGGTGGTTTTAATAGTGATGTGTTTGTGTGTCAAGTTAACAAGGGGTCAATTGTGCTGATAGCTTTAGTGTCAACTTGACAATCTGGGTTGATTGGAGCCTCAGTTGGGGAATTGGCTCCATTGGGATGGTCTGTGGCCACATCTGTGGGGTAATGTCTTGATTGTTGAGCATGTGGGAGGGCCAGCCACAATGAGTAGTGCCCCCTGGGCAGGTTGCTGTGTATGGTATTAAGAAGCAGGCTGGGCATGAGCCAGGAGCAGCAAGCCAAGGTAAAATAGCATTCCTCAATGCCTGTGCCAGCTCCTGCCTCCAGGTTCCTTCCTGAGTTCCTGCCCTGGGCTCCCCTAAGTGATGAAACTGTGACCCGGGATATGTAAGCTGAATTAAACCCTTTCCTCCCAAGTTTGGTGTCGGTCAGAATGTTTTTTCACAGCAATAGAAGACAAAATACAACACATGCCATTATGATTAAGTGAATAATAAAGAGATATTTGGTTGGCGTTGCTATGAAAAAAAATGATTGGAGGTAGCTATCTATTCTGGAGTGATNTTTTGCATGTGTATAGGCCAAAGGAGGCCTGGATTTGGAATGTTCGTGGTTAGCATAAGGTTAGACTGTATCATATGGTGGGGGTAGATGGAGATCTATCAGGTCACCCGCCTGTGGCTAGTGGGTTTGACAGAGGTCTATTCAGGACACCACCCTGTGAATTGAATCCTGTGCTAGGCTGTCGGTGAAGAAGGCCATCAGCATCAGCCTGGAAATCCCTGTCTTTGGGCAGGTGGGATAGCACAGCCAGACAGAAAATATTCCCATTTCCCAGGCTTAAGGACCTGAGTTGGAAGTACTCTCAGGTTGGGTTATGAAATTAACCAACTGACCTTTGCACCAAGGGGTCACTTCTTCACAGTGACCACAGGGCAGCCACTGAGGCTCCCCTTCCTTGGAAGGATTAACTCTGCTCCTGTAAGAGAGTCCACCTTATCTCAAACAGAACCGCAAGCAAATGCTGCATGCTGCCCCTTTTATCTTGGTGGCAAACAACAGGTACCTAGTTGCATATAAAGCCCACTCAATGGGGGAGTACCCATTCATGTTTTGGCATTATAAAAAATAGTAACTACACAAGGCGGACCGGTTATAGATCTAAAGAAACTAACTCCTTAGACAAATGTATATATTCTTACTATTTTGAAAAATATTTATCCTCTATTTTAGACGACACAGTGTCCTAGTCCACACTTCTATCAAAAGAAGCTTCTTTTGCACAGAGAGTATTACAGAATACCACAACTTGGTCACACAACGGGCATTTTCTTAATTCTCAAACCTAAATGGAAACATCTCCTGAAACCTCTCTACCTAAGGCTCACAGAACCTAAAACAAGGGGTAAAGAGACACTAATGGATCTCTCAATTCCCATTAATGAATCTCATGCAATGGCCAAAGCATTACAGAGAACGATTTCAGAATGTGTGTCCTTGGCCAGGACTCCCATATTAAACTTTAACCACACAGGGCTCAGGGACAGGCGAGAAGAGGGTGAGGAAAGTTTGTAAGAGCCAGGGAAGTGATTCATGGCCATATGAAAATGGAGTCCTACAACTCCTGAGGACCTTTCTCATATGAACCTTACAGCAGGGCTGTCAGCATGTACAAGACCTATTAAATTCAACAAGAAAAACCAGCAGAGAACTGTGAAGGAAGGAAACGGGCAATATAAACCACACTTTTATAGGGAAAAATTATAAGCCGCTGATTGCTGATGTGAGGAATAGGCTGATCCTTCAGAAAGCGGAAAGACTCTCTACCAAAGCTGACAGACTCAGGATTTGCACTGAAGAAAGTTGGGGGACACTAACTTGGTATGATAGACCTCAACACAAATAATAGCATGTATTAATTTGGGAGGGGAGCCATTATAGGAAGGTAACAGTGGAAAAGGGGATATAATGATGGTACAGACTTTGAAATACACAAAATTCAAGAAACATTACATAAGAAATGAATTAGTTAATGAAAGATATTTTTCAAAACTATATTCAGTAATTCAGGCTCCATTGATTATTCATTTCACTTCAATTTATATTTGTGTCAGCTTTGATAATTGATTATATTTTGTTTTTCAACACATGGGGGAAGATATTATTATGCACTGCTAACAATATTTAAATATGTGCATATCTTTTTTATTTTATAATTTTATTTTTTTATTGTTATTAAACTCTTTCATCCATCCTACATTTCTCATGGAATCTAGAGTTGCTTCCCTGTCCATGCCCCCACCCCATCAAAGTCCCTGCACTCTGCCTACATGTCCTGCATCTTTATCTGAGTTTTTCCTGAATTTGTTCCCTTTCGTTCTTTCTTGTTCTCTCTAACTTTTTGCTACCGGATTCTTCCCTTTGAAATAAGACAGTACTTGTTTTGGATTTTACAGCAGCCCACAGTTAAGCGACTTTTAATAGACTGGACTTTTAAGTGTTTGGACATTTTAAGGACTGTGGGGCTTTTAAGTTTGTACTGTCTTAGGTTGTGATTAGTGTTAATATCATACTTTGGGGATAAGAACTGGAAAGGTGGTGGTTTAATAGTGATGTGTTTTGTGTGTCAGGTTGACAAGGGGTCAATTGTGCTGGATAGCTTTAGTGTCAACTTGACACATCTGGGTTGAGGGAGCCTCAGTTGGGGAATTGGCTCCATTGGATTGGCCTGTGGCCACATCTGTGGAGTAATGTCTTGATGTTGAGCAGTGTGGGAGGGCCCAGCCCACAATGAGTAGTGCCACCCTGGGCAGGTGGTTGTGTATGGTATAAGAAGGCAGGCTGGGCATGAGCCAGGAGAGCAAGCCAGTAAATAGCATTCCTCCATGCCCTGTGCTTCAGCTCCTGCCTCCAGGTTCCTGTCCTGAGTTCCTGCCTTGGGCTCCCTAAGTGATGAACTGTGACCCGGGATATGTAAGCTGAATAAACCCTTTCCTCCCCAAGTTGGTGTCGGTCAGAATGTTTTGTCACAGCAATAGAAGACAAACTACAACACTCGCTTTTATGATTAAGTGAATACATAAGAGATATTGGTTGGCGTTGCTATGAAAAAAAATGATTGGAGGTAGCTATCTATTCTGGAGTGATCTTGAGCTTTAGTCAGCAAAGTAGATCTAGTCTCATTGACAGAAAGCTTGGTATACCTACTTGAGCTATGTCTTCAAGCTTTATCTACATATTGCACAGTGGTTAGAATACCAGAATTGTGTAATTGTCAAGCCATGTTCATTAACCAGACTTGGAGGTTGAATGTTTTCAAAAAAACTTAAATGAGATTATTTTTCTCCTTTCCCTCCAAGGAAAAGGTTAAAAAGACCCCATGGGGCTCTGGGGTGTCTCTGAACTGTCCTGTAACTTGTTCAGGGGGCCTATGGAGATGCAACCAGTTAGATTCAAACCAGGGTCCAGTTCAAAGAGGAAGGTTAACACTGAAGGATAAAAATTTCCTCAATTTTACAAACAAAGCCATGGTCAAGCAAGACATTAGATTTATCCCCACATAAATTAAATCTAGTCTTATATTGTGAATCCCTTAAAAAATAATAAAATCATTAAACCTGACAAAAGGAAGGCTAAAAAATTCAGAGACTTCTCCCAAGTGACCCCATGAGAACCAGATCTTCACCTGACCTTGACAGAAAAATTAATTGGTTAATTTTGTCACTGTGTGGTCTAAAATTCCAAACAGGACGTATAACCAAAGATTAAAATGATGCATATGTTTCTTCACCAAACCATGGGATTATATTTCCAAAATATTAGGCTTATACCCATATGAGATATTATTTAAACTATTATTTCTCATTAATTATTTTCTTCTCGATAATAAGAACTGCTGCCAGGATATAAGGCTTTACCACTTGACCCAATTCATCACTGCATTAACTACCTGCAGTCAAGAGAGATAGGCCCATTGTCTGTTTAAACAAAAAAATTAAATGACTACATTTCTTCCTTCTTTTCCTCCCAAAGGCATCTAGATGGGACCTAACACTGTGATTCTAGCTACTATGACAGCTCACAAAGTGCCTGAAAACAGATCATAGGTTGAGCACTCTTTGTCCAGCCTTAGAAACCAAAAGAAAAACAAAACAAGGAAATGTCTAATGGATGGATGTTCTTGTCAACCCCTCTTGGAATGCTAATAGCTCTTGCCTTTTCTCCTCCTCACATCTATTTGTAGACAACAATCAATGACTTCCTTTCTTGCATACATACATCAATAATACAAATAAAACCACTGATACACTTTGGGGGCTTCTTAGATAGGCTTACTGAAGGGTACCTTGACCCACACTCCAATTTCCCAATAAGTTCTATCAGCACAAAGATTTGGGAGAATAGTTTAAAGATAGCCATGATTTTGACAGAAAAGATGGGGTTTATGTAATGCTAGGAGACCAACTTTATATATTCATAATAACATAGCTCTAAGCTATTATTAGAGTTTTCCAATGCCTTAAGTCTCTTTCTAAAGAACTAAAATTCAGGAATAAATTATTCATTTCCTAACCACCTGGAAGGATGTTTTAGGTAATGGAGGCATCTAATGGGGTCTATGCTAACCTCCCTGGTAATCACAATAGGTACCATATCCTGTTTGGATGCTGTATTATACCATGCATAGGGATCTAACTAATAATTTTATTGAGTCAGCTATTACCAAACAAATACATACTCTATATAGCGATTTCATACTCCAAAACATGAGAGAGAAAGCCAACAGCTTTTATTCGGTTTGAAGATCGTTTAAGAAAATAAGAAATTGGAGTTGTAAGAAATATTAAATATTTGTCTTTCCTTTCAGACACTATGAAATGTGTGGTTTATGACAAGGAATTCTAATCTTTTAATTTCCTCACACCTTGTAATGATTTTTGTTTAAGAAAAAGGCCTGCTACGAATGCATGATCTGGGATGGGGTGGGGTGGGACGGGGGGAAGGGAAGGGGAAATATGCCTGAACTGAATTGGAAAATGATGTATGAAATACACAAAGCATCAATAAATAAAATAAAAAAATAAAAAAATAAAAAAATAATAAATTAAAAAAGAAAGAAAAAGGCCTGCTACAGTCCCAGAACGTAATGTTCTGGAGAAGTGGAGCATTTTATCCATTTTTGACCAACTCTCTTCTCCCTTCTTTGTGCTGGTTCTTTTAAAATGGCCAAATGTAGAAGATTTTGAGGTTGGACCCAGACAATGGTGAAAAGACAGAGTACTCTTACATTAGGGATATGTACACAAGTACTCTTGATAGGAATAAAAATCTACCAAGCTTCTGGGTCTGATGTGCTTGTTGGATCTGAAGGAGCACAAAATTCACTCTTTTACTTTTTTTAAGAAATTTTATTTATTTTTTATGTGTATGAGTGTACTGTCTGCATGTAGGTTTGTGTACCTGTGTCGTGTAAGGCCACGGAGATCAGAAGAGGGTGTCAGATTCCCCTGGAACTGGAGTTAAAGATAGTTCTCAGGTGCCATGTGGGTGCTGGGGATCAAACCCGGGTCCTCTGCAAGAGCAGTTGGCATTTTTAACCACTAGGCCAACTCTCCAGCCCAAAATTCACCCTTTTAAAAAACAAAAGCTGCCTTGTCCAATTATTTTCACTTCGTTCTTTGTGTAGTATCGGTAGGGTCCTTGAACCTCAGACTTCATTTCTAACATTTATAATAATAAAACTGAGATTTGTGGATAGACAAAACACAATCAGCCCTGGCCATACCAATTTCTATGGAAAATTAATTATTGGAACAGATGAACTTTGGGGCTACTGAGTGGAGTATAATGTAGAAGAAAAAAATATTAAAAATGTCCCTAATTGATAACGTATTATCACATGCTTATGTCTTTGTGCTTTTCAATTGCTTATTAATACCATAGGTATCCCAGTGTTTGTATAGTGATGATCTAAATTGCAATTGCAAGTGTATGTGAACAGCTACATACATGCTAACTTAAAACACTTAAGGTTTTTGTTTTTGTTTTTGTTTTGTTTTGTTTTTCCATTTGCAAATTGCATGCTTTGACCTGGGTGTGGGGAACACGCCACTGAATCTAAAGATGGATTTTACTGTTTCAGTGATAAGAAGATGTCATGAGTAGGCCAGAATCATTTTCTTATTTATTTATTTATTTATTTATTATTTTTAATTTTTTTATTATATATATTCTTTCTACAAGATTATGTTACTAATCAAATCTAGACCCATGTCCCCTACCCTACCTTTCACCACTCCAGAGCTCATGTATTCTGCCAAATATGTTTTTCATCTTTTTCTCGGTCTTTCTCAAAATTCTAGATGTGGAAGTTGACTGTTTTGAGCAGAAGTTCACTGTTTCAGTTTTTGACAGTCTTTTCAGTTGTTTTGTTGTTGTGGTGGTGGTGGTGGTGGTTTCCAATATGCATCACTCCGAACTACTAGGACAGAAGCTCAAGGGGCCATGCACAAGAAATACTTACAACTAGGTAATTGGGGGTAGCATCAACAGATGAGGGATACCATTTGATGTTTGTTTTTCTGGGACTGTGTTAACATAATAACTTAACATAATATCTTCTAGTTCCATCCATTTACCTGCAAAGTTCATGATGTCATCTTTCTTTACTGCTGCATAGAACTCCACTGTGTAGATGTACCACATTTTCTCTATCCACTCATCATTTAAGGGGCACCTGGGTTGATTCCAGCTTTTTGCTGTTGTGAACAAAGCTGCAGTAAACATGGCTGTGCATGTATCTCTGCAGTAAGTTGAGTCTTATGCGTATATATCCAGGAGTGGTATGACTGGGTCAGGTGGTAAGATCATTTTAAGTCTTCCAAGGGTTCTCCACACTGCTTTGCATAGGGGCTGTACAAGTTTACATTCCCACCAGCAGTGGATGAGTGTTCCCCTTTCCCCACATCCTCTCCAGCACTTGGTATCATTTGTTTTCTTGATCCTAGCCCGTCTTATCAGAGTGAGATGAAATCTTAAAATGGTTTTCACTTGCATTTCTTTAATTATTAGGGATGTTGAACATTTTTTAAGATGATTCTCAACCATTTCTATTTCCTCACTTGTGAAGTCTCTGTTCAGCTCTTTGCTCCATCTTTTGAGTGATTCATTTGTTTTCTTTCTTCTTTGTTTTTTGAGTAGTTTATATATTCTGGAAATCAATGCTTTGCCAGATGTATCTGCAGTGAAGGTTTTCTCCCACTCTGTGGGTTTTCTCTTCACTTCCTTGAGTGTTTCTTTTGATGTACAGAAGATTTTGAATTTATTGAGGTCCCATTTGTCAATTGTCAATCTTATTTCTTGCGCAGCTGCTGTCTGATTTAAGAAGTCTTTTAATACGCTTATGTCTTGTAGACTGCTGCCAACTTTTTCTTCTATCACATTCAGTGTTTTGTGTTTTATGTTGAGGTCTTTGCTCCATCTGGAGCTGACTTTTATACAGGGCGTGAGGTAGAGGTTTAACTTTATTTTACTACAAGTGGTGATCCAGTTTTGCCAGCACCATTCTTTGAAGATGCTGTCTTTCCTCCATTGTGTCTTCTTGGACTCCATGTCAAATATGAGATGGCTGAAATTGTATGTGCTCAGGTTTGGATCTTCAGTTTTTTTCCATTGGTCAACAGGTCTGCTTTTGTGCAGTGCCAAGCTTTTTTTATGACTATGGCCCTGTAGTATAGATAGAAGTCTGGTATAGAGATCCCCCTGTATTGCTCTTTCACTCAGGGTTGCTTTGGCTATTTGGAGTCTTTTGTTTTTCCATATGAAATTAGGGACTTTTTTTCTAAGCTTGTGAAGAAACTCTTGGGGATTTTAATTAGGATCTGTATATTAGTTTTGGTAGAATGGCCATTTTTACTATGTTAAATTTCCCAATCCATGAGCATGAGAGGTCTTTCCATCTTCTGGTGTCTTCTTCAATTTCTTTTCACCAGGGGTTTAAACTTTTTTGGTAGAGATCTTTGGTGTCTTTGGTTAGGTTTGTTTCTAGGTATCTTACTGTTTTTGAGGCTACTATGAGTGGGAAGGACTCCCTGTATTCCTTCTTCAGTTGTTTGTTGTTGGCGTAAAGAAAGGCTACTCATTTTTCTAGGTTAATTTTGTATCCTGCCACTTTACTGAAACTCTTAATCGTTTCTAAGAACTTTCTAATGGAGTTTTTAGCATCCCTTAGGCAAACAATCATATCATCAGCAAATAGGGATAGCTTGACTTCCTCTTTTCCAATTAATACTCCTTTAATTTCCTTTTCTTTCTTTATTGCCCTAGCAAGTGTTTCAAGCACTATATTGAAGAGGAGTGGTAACAGGAGGCAGCCTTGCTGAGTTCCTACCTTTAAGGGAAATGCTTCTGTTTCTTCTCCATTTAGGAAGATGTTGGTTGTGGGTTTCCTGTATATGGCTTTGATTACATTGAGGAATGATCCCTCCAAACCAATTACCTCTAGGATTCTAAGCATTAATACTCATTTTAAGTTTTTAAATTTGTTTAGCTTGTGGATTTCACAGTATCTTATTTGTAAATGCCCTTATAATTAATCGTTTCTAAATCTCTTTCATATGTTTAATCATTTACAGTTTCATTCTTGCCAAAACCAAGCTTCTATTTAAACAGATAACCTATTTTCTGGCTTAAGTTTTGATAATTCCTTAAGAAATAAAAAGTAATTTTTCCAGCACTGACATTTTACAGTATATATTGGCTAAGAGTAAGGACAAGTTTATCATACTTAAATCACACTTTAGAGCCTTACTTTGATAGTTTAGTTATTAGGGGCTGATTTTATTTATCAATTTGTTATTTCAGCTATTACTTATTAGAATAGAGTCTCAGTTTTATTTCTGTGGCTGTGATAAACACTATGATCAAAAGCGACTCGGAGGAAAGGGTACATTTCATTTACAAGTTATAGTCCATCATCCAAACATGGTAAGGCAGCAACTTGAAGCAGAAACAATGGGGAAATGCTGGTTTTCACCCATATTCCCATTCAGCTACCTTACACACACATATAATATACACCAACCTCTTAAAGTTGGCCATCCACAGTGGGCCGGGTACCTCCCACATCAATTACCAATCAAGATAATGCCTCACAGTCATGCCCACTGGTCAGTCTGATCTGGGAAATTCTTCAATTGCAGTTGTGTCAAACTAACAACTAAGTTTAGCAATCAAAAACCATTTATCATATCATGTCAAGCATTAAAATGAAGACTGTTTTTATTTATGTGTGGATACCAGTCTGGAATGTATATACAAAGGAAAGTGATTGGCCACTTCCAGTGCAGATTTTTGATGGATCCACAAAACATAATGTAGGCACTAAAGAATGCCTGGACAGAGTCAAATAGATAAAGGATATGGTTAAAATTATTCCACCATGATGAATTTTTTAAATAAATGCTCAGTTATACAGAGAGAGGTGAGGATACATTTGGAAGACTTGGCTTGCTATACTAAAGGCTTTTATTGTTATTATTAGTTCATATTTGAGTAAGTTAAAAGAGCAAAAGGGACCATTTTGGATATTGCACAGATGTTCCTGAAAAGGAATAAAACCAAACTTTTTAAATCTGCATTCTGATGGGTTCCTTGCTGTTCTGTCAAAGAACTAAGCACTTCCAGGAGTCAGAAAGAACATAATTAAAATTTCAAATGGTCACATTAATTTCTATAAACTCTGAACTTCAAATTCTACCACCTTTACTTTGACTTTGGACACTTTCCAACCACTGGGGCTTAAATTGAGCTGGACACATTTCCAGAGTTTGAGGAAATAGCCTATTACTCTGTCTGATTGATGGGGGATATAAACAGAAGGCAATTTGTTCTTTCCTTGGAGAGTCTGAGAGTGGCCACTGTAATGTGCAGTGTAAGATGAGGGAGATGTCAGCAGCAGGACAATGGATGGTGAGCGTCAGCAGCTTTCCCAGTGGCAGGAGGGAAGTTAGAAAATCATTTACTGCTCATGTGCTGTGAAACAAGACTGGCCATTTTTGCTTCTGAATTTGGTGTGGCTGTGTCCTTTGCACGCACGCACACACACATGCACACACATGCTATATACATATATATGGTATATATGCCACCACACATGTACCCTTTTAGCACTTTTATTTCTATTTAGTAAAGAGCTTGTCGAGACCTCTTAATCTAAATCTAGTTATAAGCACTTTTTTACATCCTATTTTTGGCTACTATTTTAATTTAGTTTAGTTTAAGTCTGTTAAAATTTACTCATTCATTTTGTGTGTATGTGGGTCTATGTGTATGCTTGTGCACAGGTGCTTACATGTACATACATGCACATACATTCCATGTGGAAATTGTAGGAAAACTTGCAAGAGTCTTGTTTCTCCTTCTACCCAGTGGGTGCTGGGCTCAGTTCACAACTTTGGGCATGGTAGCAGGTATCTTTACCCATTGTGCCACCTTGTTGGCATTGGGCTACTATTTTATAAACCATAATTTAATGGTGCTTTTCAACCATTAACTTAATAGTAATTTGTTAGAAACACTCATGGCTATTAAATAGTTATTCAGTCACCATATACACAGATAGATGATAGATAGATAGATAGATAGATAGATAGATAGATAGATAGATAGATAGATTCTAAGGAAGTCTGGTGGGATGGCTCAGCAGGTAAGGACACTTGCTGCTAGGTAAGCCTGACAACCCGATTTAATTCCTGTTATTTAAATAATAGAAGGAGAGGAGCACTGGTTCCAACAACTTATCTTTAATCCTGCTTTCACACACCATGGCAAATAATCACACAACCAATCACACACACACACACACACACACACACACACACCAAGACTTGTATATACACATTCTTATAAAAATACACATTTATGTACATACATGAATATACAAATGTCGAAGTAACTTGATTTGTACATGTGATCACAGATAATTTTAAAAAATATTTTCTTTATTATTTGTTTATTTTATGTTTATAAGTGTATCGTCTGAGTGTAAGTGTACCTATGACCTACAATGTCTGTGGAGCTCAGAAGAGAGCACTGAATTCCTCTGGACTTGAGATTATGGTCCATTTTTAGCTTCCATGTGAATGATAGGAATCAAACCTGGGTCTTTTGTAAAAGCAGCCAGTGCTCTTAACCACTGAGCTATCTCTCCAGCCCCTTTTTTATTTTTATTTTTTAATTTTATTTATTCATTTTTTTAATTTATTCTTGTATGTGTTTGAATGTGCTGTCTGCATGTAGGTTTGTGCACCGGTGTCATGCAATGCCGCGAAGGTCAGAAGAGGGTGTCGGATTCCCCTGGAACTGGAGTTAAAGATGGTTCTCAGCCGCCATGTGGGTGCTGGGGATCGAACCTTTTTTTATTTTTATAATGAAAATATTTTTCATTTTTATATCACTACAACTTATAAAAAATAAAATTATAATATACAGTATAAACCAACATATATATATATATATACTGTATATTGCCATAAATATATATATATGCCATAAATTTCCAAGTAAGGGCAGTTTTTATTTTATTTTTTAAATTTATTATTATAATATTTTTATGTATATGAGTATGTTGCCTCTATGGATGTAAGTGCACCCATGTTGTGCAATGCCCACAGCGGTCAGAAGAGAGTGTTGGATTTCTCTGGAAATGGAGTTACAGATGATTGTTAGTTGACAAGTGGGTGCTGGGAATCTAACTTGAGTCCTCTGCAAAGGCAGCCAGTGCTCTTAACTGCTGAACCATCTCTTCACCACCATATTTTAGTATTTCCTATTAAAGCATAAGCTTGTGAAAAGCCACATTCAGCTGCACTGTGCACAGAGTGTGTCTTACCACAGAGAGCAAGCCAGAGAATCAGGAAATAGGGTTTCAGTTTTGTTAATGATCTTGTAACTTGAAATTTCCTTTTTTAAATAAAATTTTATTTTATTGGGGTTCTGACACATGGCCTCCATATGAGCTTGTGATTCTTCTGCTGCAGTATCAGAAGTGTTGGGATCATAACTCTTACCACCATGTAGAACTTGAATTTTCTTTTAAAGTACATGACAATTTGTAGTTTACTCAAAGCTTTATTACTCTGAATTCTTGTCTCTGCAGGCACAGTATGTTTCCAGCTACATGAGAAAAACTCAGTAAATGCTTATTGAATGAACTCACAAGTCACTAAGTGAATGAAAACCTTTTCTTTTCACAGCAATGTCTATTAACTTGAACAAACCATGCCTCCCTTCAGCACTGGTTCCTTTATTTTTGAAATTAATAGAATCTACACCATGCTCTCCAAGGTACCACTTGCACTGAGATTCATGAGACAGTTCCGTTTCCAGAAATTCCCAACAGGGAATATCTGTTTCTTCCAGTAAAGTGTTAAGTTTTTTTTTTCAGAAGTATAAAAGTTCTGAAATTTTGCAAAAAGTAGAATACTTTTCAATTACTATTTATTTTTTTAATTAATTTTATTTATTTCTGTATGTGTATGAATGTACTGTCTGCATGCAAGTTTGTGCACCCGTGTTGTGCAATGCCACAGAAGTCAGAAGAGGGTGTCGGATTCCCCTGGAACTGGAGTTCTCCTGGAATTGGAGTTTCAGACGGTTCTCGGCCGCCATGTGGGTGCTGGGGATCGAACCCGGGTCCTCTGTAAGAGCGGTTGGCGCTCTTAACCGCTAGGCCATCTCTCCAGCCCCTCAATTACTATTTATTTACTTAATATTTACTTGTTATAATTGAGTATTTGTGTATATGTGTGATGCATGTGGATACATGAATACCATGCTATACATGTAGAAGTCAGTGAAAACTTTAATTTTTTACTTAATATTTGTTATTATTTTGCATGTGTGTGTACATGAATACCATTCATTTGGAGGTCAGCAGACAACACCGTGGAGCTGGTTTTCTCTTTTTTGTGTGAGTTTCAAGATAGAATCAGGTCACAAGCACATCTAATGCTGTACCCACTTAGCCATCTTGTCTGTCTTCTCATTTGCTATCTTGTGTTGTCTTGTGGAACCACTGGAACCCTTCCTTATAGGGTAACTACATTTAAACTCTACTTATTTATTTATTATTTTAATTTTCTTATATATTGGTCTTTTTGAAATAGAATCTCCCTGTAACCCCAGCTCTCCTGGAACTTACTAGGAGACCAGGCCGCCCTTGATATTACAGAGATGCATCAGCCTCTGTCTCTAGAGTGCTGAGGCTATTATGTGTATATTGCAAGAAGTTTCTCTAATAGTAACCTTCACATGACTTTTTCCACAAGTCCGTAGTAGTATTCTTCCCTTCCAATACTTCTTCTTAGCCCTGCATGCCACCTTATTGACCTTCATGGGTTTTCCATTTAAAATACATATACCTAAAACATACCCAACTAGCACCTGTTTGTGAAAGAGAATATGTGACATTTGTCTTTCTGAGTTTGGATTACCTACCTCACTTAAGAAAGTCTTTTCCAATGCCTAAAATTCCAGTATATTCTTTACTTTCTATGCAACAGATTCAAGGTGTAATGACTTTAATGAGAAATTCCCCACATAAGTTCCATGTATTGGACCCTTGTTTAATGGAAAGTGTTGTTTAGGGATGGTCATAGAATTTTTAGCAGGTGTGGCAATGCTGGAGGAAGCACATTCCTTGGGGCTGGATATGAGATTATATATCTTCCTGATTTCCAGTTGCTCTCTGCTTCCTTTCCCTGCTTAAGATGTGAGAGCACTCAGCTTTCTAGGCTGTCCACTTCTGCTGCCATGTCTACTATCCATGACGAAATCTTATCTCTATGGAATCATAAGACAAAAAGACAAAAATGTCAACAGCAAAACCTTTTACTTCAATAAATTACCTTGGCTATGGTGTTTTATCACAGCCACAGAAAAGTCATTATATACAATGTAGTAGGTATTATACTGAGGTCCTTGATTCTCTTCATGTTGAATTTTGTGCAGTGAGAGAGAATACTGGCAATAGTTTTTCCTTGAAGTTCTGGTAGAATTCTCTACTATAACCATCCTGTGCTTGTTTAGTTGCCAGGTTTTTTATTACTGCTTTTACTGAACCTGAGTTAGATGGTCCTGACTGGACTTATAAATGAAATTCAATTAATAAAATGAGAGAGGATATTGCAACAAATGAAATGGTATGTTCCAAGAGAGGAATTAGAAAAAACTGGACCATGATTATGGAAACCATGAAGCAGTTCATGATCAGAAGTTAAAACTCATATGCCTGAAGATAAGAAAAAGAAATTTCTGAAGCTTTTTCTCCAGAAAATGGTTAGCAATGTATTATAGGAAAGTGATCTCACTGCAAACAACTAGAAATGGAATCTTTTCAATGCATAGATGAAATCTGAATGAAGGTTAAGGGGGATAGAAAAATAGGAAGCTGCAGAGTCAATGATAGACTATCATCTGCATAAGGCTTTTCCTAGCAAAAGGGGAGTTTCCAGATGGGACACAGTCAGCCTAGCCTTGGCCAGGTGTGATGTTGTCAAGCTCCAGACGTGTCCTAATCCATGCTCCTTGAATTTGCTATATCACATGACTGGCTTGAGAGGCCCATGCCCTCTTTCTTTTTCTTTCTTTTTCTTTCTTTTTCTTTCTTTCTTTCTTTCTTTCTTTCTTTCTTTCTTTCTTTCTTTCTTTCTTTCTTTCTTTCTTTCTTTCTTTGTCTTTTCTCTTACTTCTGTCAATGATGGGAATTGAACCAGGAACCCAGGTATTCTAGGCAAGCATGATAACACTGCGCTATATTCCCAGGTTTTTAAAGCAAATATTTATTTTTATTTTATCTCAATGAGTGTTTTGCTTGCATGTACGTATGTACCCCATATGCATGTTTTCTTATTTTATTTATTTTTCAATTGTTATTCATTTTGTTTGTGTATGAATGTACTGTCTGCATGTAGGTTTGTGCACCCATGTCGTGCAATGCTGCGGAGGTCAGAAGAGGATTTCGGAAATCCCCTGGAACTGGAGTTCTTCTGAAATTGGAGTTATAGATGGTTCTTAGCCACCATGTGGGTGCTGGGCATCGAACCCGGGTCCTCTGCAAGAGCAGTTGGTGCTCTTAACCGCTAGGCTATCTCTCCAGCCTATATGCATGTTTTTAAAAAACAAAAATCTCAATTTTGTTGCCAAAAGGTGCTACAACTGAAAGGATGCTTAAGTACTAATTCTATTACCCAAGACAGAAAGCAAAAATGTAATAATTCTTTCTTATAAACTAAATATCAGTGAAAACAAAAGTATTTTAATACATTTGTATTACACACAATATTCTAAGTATTTCTAATGTGAATATGAAACTGTACATGGACTAGTTATGAGTTCTGTATAAGGAATCACTGAAGCTGATGGAGCCACACCCTCGAGCTGCTTTCTCTAGCAATTCTTAGGGTTGTTCTCCCACACCATGATTCACTAGACATACAGCCACTATTTGGGACAGCCTCAGCACCACTCCTGTGGGACTTCAGAGAGTTAGGTCACTGTTGCAAATGTTAGGCTGCTCTGTTTCCACAAGGAATAAAAATCCTGTGTCTCTCATTGAGTGTCTCATAAATACTCCCAGCATCTGTGAAACTTTGGTTCACATGTGACAAATAAAATAAAATTGATGTGGTGGCACAGTTGCTTAGTAGTTAAGAGTGCTTTCTGCTTTTCTAGAGGACCCCTGTTCAATTCTTATCACCAATGTCAGGAAGCTTACAACTGCCCTTTACAACAGCTCTAGGGATCTGACACCTTCTTCTGGCCTCTGAAGATAACTACACTCTATTTTTATAAACCCACAAGCAGACACATGTACAGATATATATAAATATATATATTTTTTTAAATAAATATATTTTAAGGAAAGATGAAACTTAAAACAATTTATGACTTTTGATAATAGAAATTCTTTATAATTTGTTAGTTGACTTTAGATGGAAGTTCTTTTGTTTTCTTCAACTGTGCTTCCAAATTTGCATAAATTATGAATTAGATTATACATTGATTGCTGTTCAACATAAATTGTTTGATATTTGATTATTGTATCATACTATCCTGCAAGAAGGCAAGATGTCTTTTTGGATGCTAATACAAGTTAATGTTACTTGCTATATTTCAGATATCAATGCCAGTAAGTTTCTCATAGCTAACACCATCAATAGTACTCTGAAAACAAAGGGCCCTAAAACCAACACAGATCAGGACACATTATAAAGGGGAAAATATATATACTCTTTTCCTACTGTGTGGTTGTTCATGTGCCCACTGAAAAAGAAGATGGCATTCTTCTTTGTACTCACAGGGACACTATTCATCTTCATCAAGGAGGAGTAGGCCATGTCCCATATTATAACCAGATTCAGATCTATGAAATTAAACTGAGGAGAATTAAACAAATTGGTAAAATGAAGGGAACATACTGAAAGAAATGAGAGTTAAAGAAGGCAAGATTGTTTTCAATAAAAATAATGACTTAATGCATTGGTCAGTTTTTCTCAACTTGACACAAACTGGAGCCATCTGGAAACAGGGAAAACCTCAGTTGAGGAATTTACTCCAGGGACCTGACCCATGACTATGCCCATGTAGCATTTTTAACAGCTAATTGATGTAGAAGATCCCAACTAACTACTGGGGCATTCCATCCCAGGGTGGGTGTTCTTGGGTTGTATAAGCAATATAGCTGAACAAGCCAGGGGAGCGACTAGTAAGCAGCATCCCTGTGGTCACTGCTTCAGTTCATGACTCCAGGCTCCTGTCCTGATCCCTTGCCCTGGCTCTCCTCCATGATGGACTCTAACTTCCAAGCTGAAATAAACCCATTCCACACCAAGGTGGCTTTGGTCAGTGTTTAAACACAGTGACAGAAAGAAAACTAGAACACCTAATAAGGGTTCTTTCTTAATTGCCATACCAAACCCATACATGAAGACCATTTTGTGAACAAATTATTATTTTATTATTATTTAAAGTGTTAAAATGAATACTTATGAAATAGTTTTAAACTCTGTAAACTTGAACAGAAGTAGAATCTTGAAATCTGCCAGGATTTTTAATACAAACTGAAAGTCTGATTTGTCTGTGACTGTACCAAACTCAGGGTTTTTGCAAACATTTCCCTCCTGGACAGTAGCCATTTCCACAGTAAAGCTTATTGATTTCTTCCTGGTTTTCTCTCTCCCCAGATGCTCCTAGAATATGGGGTATTTTGAAGATGTGGAAATTGTAGTTTTGAAATGTCAACACATTGTTTTATTTTCTGGAGAGCAGAGAAACAGATTGATAGCAAAAACTGAAAGCAAAACTAAATGCCTCTCATGGTGCTTCACAGTCAAGGGAATCAGGTACTTCAACTTCAACTTGCTGTTGGTGTTAAAGAACAACAGACTAAATTTCTTTCTTTAAACTTATATGTGATGGACCTTATACTTCTCCATAACTTTAGTAGTAGAAAGAGCCATGAAAATGAATAGGCTCGGGGCTGGAGGGATGGCCTAGCGGTTAAGAGCGACGACCGCTCTTGCAGAGGACCCGGGTTCGATCCCCAGCACCCACATGGCGGCTGAGAACCGTCTGTGACTCCGGTTCCAGGAGAACTCCAGTTCCAGGGGAATCCCCTCTTCTGACCTCCGCGGCATCGCACGACACGGGTGCGCAGACCTGCATGCAGACAATACATTCTACACATAAAATAAATAATAAAAAAAAATTTAAAAAAAAAAAAAAAAAGAAAATGAATAGGCTCCTCAGACCCAAATCTACCCTTCAGTGTGCTATTAGCAGATGTAATTAGTTGAAATACCTACCTAAGATCTATTATACCATCAATATATAATAAAATACATAGGAATAATTTCTCTATGAGTATTATATGTAATTATATATTCATTGATAGCGAGACTGTTTCTAACACCACTCAGCTTTTTTTTTTTCTTTCTTTCAACACGCGAGGGTAGAGTTAATGCTTCTGGTGTAAGAGGGGCTTTTGCTAACTTCCCCATTAAATAATCTTAAAGCCAACTGTCTCTAAACTCCACATTAGTATAGGCAATTCCTAGAGATAGACTAGTTTTTACTTTCCATTAATTGTGTAATTAAGTAGAAATTATGACCTTAGCTTTGTTTCTGCATAATATTGATCCATGTTATGCCCATTATTCATAATTTTCTCTATGTTATTTTACAACAATATTCATCTTATTCTAAGAAGATTAACTGATGCATACCCAGAGGAATCATTTAAAATTTCCACACATTATGAATAGATATTTATCTTAGCAATGTTCAAAATAATGAATCAATTGGAAACAAAACCAAATTTACTGGATTAATGGAGAATTTCAATAAACTATGATGAACTTATTCTTGTGAGCATTAAATATCAAATATAATGTTACTTATTAAGAAATTAAAGTGGATGGAGGTTGAAGGGATGGCTCAGTGCTTAAGAGCAGTGATTGTTCTACAGAAGATCAGATTTGAACCCTTGACCCACATGATGCCTAACAACTGTCTATAACTCCAGTTCTATGAGATCAAACATCCTCTTTTGCCCTCCTAGAGCACTGCACAGCATGGATACACTAATATACATGCAGGCATAACACTCATACACAGAAAATTAAATAGATCAATAAAATCTTTAAAAATAACTTATGCCAGGTGTGGTGGCACATGCCTTTAATCCCAGCACTTGGGAGGCAGAGGCAGGAGGACCTCTGTGAGTTCAAGGCCAGCCTGGTCTACAGAGTAAGCCAGCCTGGTCTACAGAGTAAGCTCCAGACCAGCTGGAGCTATAGGGAGACTCTGTCTCAAAAAAAAAAAAAAAAAGATTGGGAGGATGGAAGGNAAAAAAAAAAAAAAAAAAAAAAAAACAACAACAACAACAAAAGAAACAACTTATAATGGCATAAATAATTATTAATGAATTTATGTTGGGTAAAAAATGATAATAAAAGACTCCAGAAAGAATGAGGTCTACATAGTTCTTTGGAGAATGATTTTAGAATAGGGCTAGTCTGGATTTGAATCTTAACTTTCCAGTTACTAACAGCAAGAGGTAAGTTAAGATATATGATCATATAACTTTCATCTGTGAAACAGAACTAATAATGCTTGTTTAAAAAAAGATTTTATGAGAATTTGTAATGGAGGAAATATTATGAATACACAGTAACATATCTAGTAAGACCAATACATAAATAAATATTAATAATTTAAATATTGCTGTGAATTAGCCTCTCAAAATACCAGAATAAGAAAAAAACGAGTTACAAAATAATTCACTTTTTCTAAGAAAATGTCTGGCTTAGATAATGCCTTAGCCCATTGAGCAAGAAAATTTAAATCATTGTTATTTAAAATACAATGTAAATGCCAGGTAAATAGCTAAATTCAATAAAAATATTTCTTCTGGGGAACAAGAATCAGGAAGAGGTGTTGTTGGTATTGCTGTTCCTCATTATCAGCTCTGTATTATACTTTGTAACCCTTTGTTCAGGTATCATATTCATGAAGATGAAAAATCACATTTTAAAATGAAAAGCATTAGGTAGAAAAACAGACCAACTGAATCCATTCCTTAATTCACTAGGAGAGTGGTCTGGCTCCTGGGACAGCCAAGTTAAAGCAGCATGACAATTGAGGATGGGGCCATTTTCTGAAAGGTAAACCAAATAGAATTGAGTATTTTACTTCTATCTCTCTAAAAGTCCCTCTAGACAATGCCTCTTGCTGTATTCTTTAATCTCCCCCACTGCTTTCAGTGAATCAATTGAAAGTTGCTATGTACCCTGCCCTGCAAGATTTCAGACCTGGGAGTGCATAAAAAAAAATCAATAATACTTTCATGTTACAAGCTATTAACAAATCTTTATATATTAGTTTTTGAAGTTTGATATGAGTATAAATCCAGTCCAAAATTTAAGGAAAAGTTTTTGTCAGTGTCTTGGTTGTGATAAGATATGCTGACAAAAGCAAATTAAGGTAGAAAAGATTTAATCATGTTCAAAACTCTAGCTCCATCAGAGTGGAGAAGAGTGGCAGGAGCTGCCAGATGTGGTGGCCTTTAATTCCAGCACTCCGGAGGCAGAGGCAAGAAGATCTCTGTGAGTTCAAGGCCAGATTGGTCTACATAAGTGAGATCCAAGCCAGCTGGGACTAAAGGGAGACCCTTTCTCGAAAAGACCTGGGGGGTGGGGTGGAGAGAGAGTGGCAAGAACTTAAGTAAGCTGGTCACATCACATACAAAGAAAAATGCAGAAAGGCATATTCGGGCTCAGTTCCCATTCTCCATTTTATACAGTGCAGGAGTCCATACCACAAAATGGTCTCACTCCAAGTTGACAGCCTTCTCACCTCAATTCATTCAATCAAGATTACCCCACAAGCACACCAGGAAGTTCATCTGTTAGAGGAGTCAAGATTCTGTCAGATTAACAGTGAACACTAACTTTCCCCATCAGTACTGTTGGTGAGGACACAATGTCAAGTACCATATATTTTGTGCTGTTCTTCATTCAGCATATTTTCATCCTGGGTACTGACCATCATGACCGTCAGTTTCCTTAAAGTACTATGGAAATCTCTGTGAAATAGTGGAGCCAAGATAAAGAATGTGAAGAATCAAAGAGGTTGCCTATCAATTAATGTAATGACACTCAGAGGAGATGGTCAAACACGGCTGTTTTCTACTTAGGTCTTGATAGCATAATTGCCATCTCATTAGCCAAAAGGTATAAAGAGACATATTCTGCACAGCCAGAACTAGTGCTATCTAAGTCCCTCCACACTGAAGTCTACACACTATATGAATCATTCATTAGAAGTCTGGCCAATGCAGCACCATTTACTAACTGTCTCTTTACTGAATAGGAAAAATGAACAGAGTGCTTTAATCTGACGTTAATAAATTGCAACCATTTGGGGAAGTATTCAAATGTAAAGCGTTGAGGTTCATTATTGGAATTATATTTGATGACTTGGGTTTGTTCTGGCTCATTTAAAGATATAATTTTCACAGGACTTTATCCATGATGGTGAATGATATAGGACCTTATAGCTAAGTCCTGGGGGATGTTTAAGCAGGACTCTAGGGCTAAATAAAAATTCATAGACTAGGAAATCTTTAGGAACAGTCCTTGGTTATAAGTAGAGGAAATGGTTTCTAAATTCCTAAAAGCTATACCTTTCTTCTTCTAAAAGCATATTTAAGAAGTGGTAAATTGTCTGCCTGTAGCTAACCTCATCTAGTAGGAAAATCAAAGTTAAATAAAAGAAATTTACTACAATTCTAGTTTCCAAAAATGTGTTCATAAATAAATTCTTTGAGTAAATAGCTAAGATAATAGAGAATATATAATATCAATTCGCTATTCTTTTTTAAATAAAGCAAAATGCAAATGTATATGATGTGGGTATGTTTAAAAAAGAATTATAGGCAGACACTTTTACAAATAAGGTGACATTTCAAGTGGGGTAAGACAGATGACTGCATATAGTATCAAATGGGTTGTGATGTCTTCTTGCTTCTTTCATCTCAGCAAGACAGTGGCCTTGCAAGGAGAATGTTTTCTATTTATATTGAAAAATATACTGCTGAGAACAATGTATGAAATATAGCAACCATGGAAGTATGGCATGTATGTATTATTACAAGTGGGATTTGAGTACACTTACTTAAAAGTAAAAGCATAGGAGGCTAGAGAGAAGGGTCAGTGGTTAAGGGCACTGTCTGCTCCTGCATAGGTCCCAGGTTTGATTCCCTACACCTACATGGCAATTAGCCATCTGTAACTCCAGTTCCAGGGTATCAAATGCCCTCTTCTGACCTCCACAGGCATTGCACAACACAGGTGCACTTTTACACATGCAGGTAATACACTCAAGCACATAAAATAAAAATAATAAATAAAATATTAAAAAAGAAAAGTCGAGCTGGGCGTGGTGGCACACGCCTTTAATCCTAGCACTTGGGAGGCAGAGGCAGGCGGATCTTTGTGAGTTCAAGGCCAGCCTGGTCTACAGAGCGAGTTCCAGGAAAGCTGGGGCTACAGGGAGACCCTGTCTCAAAAAGACCAAAAAATAAAAATAAAAAATAAAAACATAGTTTCCTTGTAGTCATTCAACAACAGTGGCTCATGCAAAGTTTCTGCCCCCTCTTCAGAAAAGATCTCTAAACCTTGGAAGACAATGGTTTGATATATGTGTCCTATTCAGAGCTGAGCAATCTGCAGTCTTTTCTTCTTGTCATGTTGACCAGTTGTGGATCTCTGTGTTAATCAATCTGCTGCCAGAAGTTTTTCTAGTGAGAGTTGAGCGATTCATTAATCTATAGGTATTAGAATGTCATTAGGAGTTGGTTTGATAGATACTACATCCTTTAACAGAGTAACAGCAGTAGGCTCTCACTTATGGCATGGGACTTGTCTACCTACAGGTTTCCAGGCTTGATATCAGTGCCAGCTCCCTCTTGTGAATCAGACCTTAACTACAACTATAAAGTGGCTCATTGATTGATTACTCTCATGATGCCTGTGCCACTATTGTAGCAGGATGCATATCTTTTTTTTTTTTTTTTTTTTTTTTTTGTCTTTCAAGACAGGGTCTCCCTATAGCCCCAGCTGTCCTGGAACTCACTCTGTAGACCAGGCTGGCCTTGAATTCACAAAGATCCACCTGCCTCTACCTCCCAAGTGCTAGGATTAAAGGGGTGCGCCACCACGCCCGGCTAGGATGCATATCTTGACAGCCAATTTTTTTTTTAAATTTATTTCTGTATGTGTATGAATGTACTGTCTGCATGCAGGTCTGTGCACCCGTGTCGGGGCTGGAGAGATAGCCTAGCAGTTAAGAGCGCCGACCGCTCTTACAGAGGACCCGGGTTCGATCCCCAGCACCCACATGGCGGCTGAGAACCGTCTGAAGCTCCAATTCCAGGACAGCCAATTTTTGTAGTTCGCAGGATTCACAGTTAGGCAAGGTTAGTGACTATTTTGTCTTCTTGTAACATACATAAGTATTACCAAGCACTGTGGAAGCTATCCAATAGATAGGAAGTTTGAAGTCAGCACCAGTTTCATTTATCCTTGGTTGTTCTACAACTCATGTGTGTAGCATCTTCACCAGTGGGGTATTACCATTGAGTTCTGATGGCTAGACAAGAGCAAGCAATAGCCACTGGATTTTGAGTGTATATTAAACTCTTGGTTAATAGCTACAAATGAGGGAGACCATTCCTGGCATTGGGGTTTTTATTTGCTAGGCTGGGTTTTCTGAAGGAAGGGAAGTAATGGAGTAAGAAGGCTATTCTCTTGGTCACTTTTTGTAAGAATGTTTACCTCATTGGTGTTAGTTTTTTTATTGTATTTTTTTTAATTATTTTCTTGCATATCTCTAGTATATGGTTACTTTCACTGAAATGTGTTAACCTTATTTTTGGTACTCATTCAATATGTAATTTAAATGTGGATTTGGTGGGCTTCGCTTCTTTCATGAAATGCAAAATTTTATAATGTACTATTTTAAAAAGTGTAACATAGTATAATATATTCTGTTTACGATTTCTGAAAACAGGTATTAAATATTCAACTAATTCTGACACAAATATGATACAATAAAATATAGAGGTGATTAATTCATAAAATGACAAAATTTAAATGAGTATTAAATTGTGTTCCAAAACCTAGTTATAAAATCAGAAATCTGTGGGGCAAGAGTTGTTTGGACTGAAAGAGTAAGAAATTTTATGTGGAACTCCAGAAGAATCATATTAATTATAAGTTAACTTCTTACAGAAGCCACAGAATAAGAAAGTAAACTACTAGTTGATGTATCCATTAATTCAGTTATCAATCATAAACTAGGCCTTATTACAGTAATAGAAAACTTCATAACTAAACAGAGGTTATTATAGGAATTTATGCACCTGAGGTTAGTAGGTTGAGGTCCATTACAATTCTTTTCTGTCTTGTTATGTCTACAAATAAATCAAGATCCTCAGAAGCTGCTACTACCATTGTTATATTTTTCCTTAAATCATGAGACTGATTACAAACGAATCATCTACACCATATGTTTCTGCTTAATATTAATTTGCTAGGAATCAACAAAACACTGGTGTGTTCCTTTGAAATGCATTTCTATAGCAGCTTTGCAACTTCATAAGTGCAATCATATGCCAGAATTGTAGCATTGTGCTAGAAAAAAAGGCAGTCTCTGTCCACAAGTTTAGAGAATCTTGAGGGGTTGAAGATATAGAAACATAAATGCCAAAAATGTGACTAGCTAGGCCAGTCGATGCAGGGAGTGGAGGGTTAAAACTAACTACAAAGACAAATGCCATATTTGCTTAGGATTTTGAGGATGCATCTTGACAGACTGGAATTTTAGGCTAGCTTAAAGTCATTGGAGACAAATAATTTATACTGGTGGTTGATGCTGAGCTCTTGAATTTTTCCCAAGTGCTGTGTTAAAGGACTTGTAGATTCTGGCTTCCACAGTGGTGTGTCTTGCCTTTAACTCCCTACGATAGCATACTCTGATCATCAGTTCTAAAATCCCCAGCATTCTGGTGAAATTTACATTAACTTTCATAACCTCACCACTCTTGCTCTTGCAGTGCTCATTAATCCAGAATGTTTTCTCACCTGTTAAGCTTCTTTCAATTGTGTCCATATTAGCAACACACACAGTATCAAGTTGTGTACACACCTGTCACACATGATATGCTGTTCTATAACGACATCAGGATTTAACACCCATCCCCAGTCTGTCTACTCCACTTTTTTATTGCTCTTTCATGCTTATTCTATTATATGTAATTTTGAATACGTGGCTCTTCCATTTTTACAATACAGTACCTTACCTCCATTTACGGTTGTACCTGGCACTGCTACCAAACTATGAGTTTAATGCAAATCTTTGGAGAAGTCATAGACATTTGAGATTTGAATACACAACATTTTGACAAGACCTTGAGATCTTATTAAAAAGACAAAAAGAAAAAAGAGAGAACAATGTTGTTTGGCCTTTCTTCAATTCTTACTGGCAAGGGCATCTACTCTGTGGCTGTCACTGCTTTTGGTACTCCTCAAAGACATGAGACACAGCTTTGAACCTTCCAATATGGATTGAAGACTCATGTCTCTTTGAGAATCCTCCAAATCTTCAGTGACAGATGGGGACTACTGAGATACCCAGCTTGTGGACTAAACAGCTAAGGGGATTTCAGCCTCATCAGAATATAGACCGCCATTGTTGGACTACCTGGGCTGTATCATGGAGGCCAGTACAGAGTGATCAAGACAGGATACGTGTTTACTGGACTTCATTTGGGGGACCATGGGAGGGAAAGACCCCAATGTGGAGCACAAGTGCAGGACTGGGGCTGGAGAGATGGCCTAGTGGTTAAGAGCGCCGACCGCTCTTACAGAGGACCCGGGTTCGATCCCCAGCACCCACATGCGCCTGATAACCATCTGTAACTCCAATTCGAGAACTCCAGTTTCCAGGGGAATCTGATACCCTCTTCTGACCTCCGCAGCATTTGCCGACATGGGGCAACACACCTGCATGCAGACAGTACTTCATACAAAAAACATACCGAAATAAATAAAAATAAATAAAAAAAACAAAGTGCAGGACTGATGGTTGTTTTTGGGCTTGCCAAGGAGAAAACTTTTGAGCATTCCTTAAGGAAAACATGACATCTTTTTTTTTTTTTTTTTTTTTGTATATTTCTACATTTTTCCATTTTTTTCCTTCTTTTCTCCCTTTCCCTTCCCCCCACCCCACCCCACCCCATCCCAGACCAATGCATTCTGCCATAACTGTCTTGCATCTTTTTAGGGAAAAGAATCAGCCTAATTCAAGTGATATCATATATATATATATATATATTATATGATATATAATATATCAAGTGATATATATAAATATATCAATTCAGTATATATATATATATATAGATATAATATATAGAGAGAGAGAGAGAGAGAGAGAGAGAGGATTTGAAGGAATAACAAGTTGGAGAGAACAACAATAAAAAAACTCTGGAAGACTCAGAAAAGATGCAGGACATGCACGGCAGAGTACAGGGACTCAGCAGAGTGCAGTGACTCATGGGGTGGGGGGCATGGAAAGGGAAGTGACTCTAGATTCTATTGAGAAATGATTGTACGACTAATGGAAAAGGTTTAATAACAATAAAATTAATTTTTTATTTTTTTTTTATTTTTTTAATTTAATTTTTATTGATCTTTGTGCATTTCATACATCATTTCCAATTCAGATCAGGCATATTTCCCTTTCCCTTCCCCCCCCACACCCACACAAAATTTTAAAAAAAAAAGGGGCAAACTTTTGCCCATTATTCTAGTAAATGTTAGAGAGTATAATAGAAACATAATATTTATACTAAATTTGAGTCAAGAAAATTTTCCAGGCTGAACAAGATGAACATATTTCATTTCTTATTTAATAATTAATGTAAAGAATTTTAGTTAAAAATCCTGTAAATCTTTTTGCTGGAAACTCACACAAACTTGACATAAGCCATTTCCTGAAGATAGCTTTGTAACTTTAATTTAGAATAAAAGAGGAATTACAATGTTACACATATTCCAGTGACAGAAAATGAATTAAGGGCTAGTGAGATGCTCAGTTGTCAAGACACGTGTTCTTGCAGAAGACCTAGGTTTGGTTCTCTGGACCCATATGACTGTTAACACTTGTCTATAACTCCAGTTCCATACCATTCATCTGCAGGCATTGTACAGCATGGGTGCACAACATGCATACAGGCATTACATCATACACATAAATATTATAATAAAATGTGAAAAAGAAATAAATTTCATATATCAAATCAAGAAATTATCGCAAATTCTTATATAAATGCATCTAAGTAATTAAATACTAAATAATATAGCAAGTTATATTTCCTTGACATTTATATTTTAATGTATTGTTTGTAGAATGTTTTTGATGTGTGAAAACACTGATCAGTTTTGTGCACTATTTCCTAATTTCCCACTTATAAACATCATGTATTATTAGTGTAGTGTATTTGTTAGAATAAATGAATTGATATTGACATACTGACACATTATCACTCAGGAAAGTACTTATTCGGGTACGTATTTTTTGAGTTTATCCCCAATAAATATTTTCTGATCCCTCTTTCTCACATCACCTATTTATCACACCATATGTATACAGCAGATCTATCTATAACTACTTTTCTACGAATACATCTTTATCTAACCAGCCAAACACAAGTCCATAGCTATGTCTCCAGGTCAACCTGTTATCAAATGGGTCACTTAGCTCTTCCAGTTGAATTTAAGTTCTCATTCCATCTTTAAAAACCATGACTCCCTCCATTTGGCCTCCAGAGTGTAAATTGCTGAATTCAGTTTACATAACTGGGACTATTAGGGTTTTCATCATTATCCCCTTGGAAACCAACTTTAACTATTGTACTTAAGTGCTTATGATAAGCAATTCTTTTTACCTTTGATCTTACGAACATATCAAATTTAGAAACATTACTTTGCACCAAATTCTCCAGGTTCTCATCTCCCTGACCTTCTATATTGTTGAGTCAGTCATCCTAGTCAGCATTATTTCCTGGGATTAACCTATATTCAGACTAAATTTTCTATTAAGTTCTCATATAATAATATTTGCGTATATTTTAAAGTTCTATGAGTGAAGGAAAAGGTACAATTTTTGTGTCAACTGCTAGTTATCATACTGGGTACTTTCTTAACCCCACACACTCTTATGGTTCATCAGTTCTTCCCTCGTCATCCTGGAATCCAAGGCAACCACTGACCTTTACAATTCTCTGTGACTGTGAATTATACATGTAATTAAATGGGACTAATATAATATTCAGGCTTTTATTTGGCTTATTCAAGATCTATGTCAGTTTTAACTTTCTTCCATTTCCTTCCCTGAATATTTGTATTTTATTTTAATTGGAATATTTTGACTTATTTATTGTTGTGTACATGTGCAAGGTGGTCCATGGGGAGAGTTGTGGTGAGTCGTTCTGACCCACTTAGTGGGTCCCAGGGTTTGAACTCAGGTCATCAAGTCTTGACTGCAAGCTCCTTTAATGGCTGAACGCTCCGCATACCATTGCCATTTACTTTAAAAAGCAATAAAATTTACATCACGTGAATATCTTGCCATTTATGTATTTATACATTCGTTATGAAGGGTATTGTGTCCTTAGTTAAGAGAAATTATAATGTTGTAATGAACATTGATTAAAAGGTTTTGAGTAGACCTAAGTACTTGAAAGCAATGTAAATAATTGGTGCGATGCTAGGAAAAATGACAGCATGTTTAAAGTTTGCAAAGAAACTCCTTAATTTTCCCTTCACAGGACTGTGTCTGCTATCTGTATTCCCACAGGTTATGAGTGAGCATTTCCACAGCTATGAAGCATCACTACAGTAATTAGTTTCTGGGTTACAGAGATATTCATTTTTGTTTCATCTGATCAGATCCACTGCCCATTCTCCATTAGATTATTTGCTTAATTATGTTGACATTAGGTGCTCTCTGTATATAGGTATATACATGTGAGTGCATATACTTGTTGGTGTGTTCATGTATACATGTGTGACAAGGCTATGCTGCCTGTCATCCATCTTTACCTGGTACAATCTTTCCACCTCCTCTTCTGCAATGTTTGCTGAGCTTTGGGTGGCAGAAGTTTGATATAGGGGTCTTATTAAGGGAGATGAGTTATTTTTTCCTTTAAATTTTTTTTGGTATTTTTGAGAACAGGGTCTCCTGTTAGTCCCATCTGCGGAGATCACTTTTGACCATGCTGGCTTGAATTCCACAGATCCCCTCCCTCTGCCTCCCAAGTGCTAGGATTAAGGACATCAATGCCACAACCCCAGCTTAACAATTGTTTTATTACTTTGTACATTCATACACAGTTTATAGTCCAAATTTAGAAACCCTCCTGCTTCCATCCCCACACCCTCCCCAGAACACTCACCTCCCACCATCCCGCCCCCACCCCCCCAGAAGCACCACCTCCCACCGTCCTCCTGACCCTCCCCAGAACACCCACCTCTTACTGTCCTCCCCACCCTCCCCAAACACCCACCTCCCACCGTCCTCCCTGACCCTCCCCAGAACACCCACCCTTACTGTCCTCCCACACTCTCCCAAAACCAACCACCTCCCACCATCCTTCACCTCCCAGACACCCACCTCCCACCGTCCTCTGCACCCTCCCCCAGAACACCCACCTCCTACTGTCCTCCCCACCCTCCCCAGAACACCCACCTCCCACCATTCTTCCACCCTCCCCAGACACCCACCTCCCACCGTCCTCCCGACCCTCCCCCAGAAAACCCACCTTCTACTGTCCTCCCCACCCTCCCCAGAACACCCACCTCCCACCATCTTCACACCTCCCCAAACACCCACCTCCCACGTCTCCCCCACCTCCCCAAACCCCACCTCCCACAATCTTCCGCGACCTCCCACAGAACACCCACGACCACGCCCCCCACCCTCCTCCAGAACACCCACCTCCCACCATCCTTGCAACCCTCCCCAGACACCCCCTCCCTCCATCCTCCACACCCTCCCCAGAACAACCCACCTCCCACCGTCCTTCCCACCCTCCCCAGAGCATCCACCTCCCACCATCATCCCCAACCACCCCCCAGAACACCCACCTGCCTCCATCCTCCCCACCCTGCCCAGAACACCCACCTCCCTCCATCCTCCTGTCCTGAATCCCTTTCCCCCCACCCTCAGGGACCCCGAATATTCCTCCCTCCTCCCCTCCTAGCTGAACACTTCCACGTCCCCCACCTACCCCTTGTTTACATATGGCCCCTATCATCCCCCTCTTTGAGGGTCTTTCTTTCTCTTTAGCTCTATGTTTTCTTTCCATTTTCCTGACTCTTGCTTTTACATCACGATATATATTCACATATAAGGGAATGGTGCTAAGATTTGCAAGTGAGGGGGAACTTATACCCTTGTTTTTCTGAGTTTGTGTTGCATCCCTTTGTGCAACAGTTCCGTCAATTTACACGCAAATTTCATAATTTATGTTTTCTCACTGCTGAGTAGAACTCCCTTGTCTAAATGTACCATATTCTCAATATCCATTCATCAGTTGAGGGGCATTTAGGTAATGATGAGTCCTTTGGGTATATGTCAAGGAGTGGCTAAGTTCTGAGGCTATGAGCCACTAACTTCGGTGCTGGGAACTGGACTTGCGTCCTATGTCCCATCTCTCTAGCCCTGTCTTCTAACAGCTTTTACTGTAAAATGGAAGCTTTTTTGTTTATTATTATCTGGAATGAAGTATAATTTATCATTTGTTTACTTCATTAACTAGTGTTGAGTCTGAATTCATTATCAATTGGACTTATTTGGAATCCCTTTCAGTCTGAATTTAGTTACTAATAATTGCTATATGCTGTAGCCAACCAATAATGTTATTTCTATTTTTACTTTGAACAGAAAATTATCAACTAAATTGATTAAATATAAGGAAAGGAGTTTAATTTTACCTTAGTTTATTTGTTCTCTGAAACTCATATATAGATTAACATTTCTGACTCTACCATCTTCCTTCTTCATGAAGATGTTCTGATAAGACTGTCTTCAAGAAACTCTCCTGACAATGAATTCCCTCAAGGCCTTGTCTGGATTTTGTAGCCCTTCATTTCTAGAAGATAATTTCTAAGTATACTGCTGGGATGGTTGTCTGCCAACATTTCAGCATCTCCATTCAGTATCTTCTTGCAAGATTGATTCTGGTCGGGAAGCATGGTGTGTTTTTTATCTTTACTTTTCTAATGATAAAGAGATTTCCCTCTGGCTCCATATAAAACTTTTTATCTTTGGTTTTCTATACTATTAGTATAACATACATATGGGTTGGTATTAATTGCATGAAACTGTCAACTAGTGTTACTACAAATGTTTCTCTATTTTTTTTCATTTTTTTTCCTAACAGTCTTGGATTTTTGGTTCTGATATTCTCTGTTTCTCTTCACTTTATCTCAGATTTTGAAATTTCTGTTGTCCTTATTGTTTTTAAAATGTTCATTGGTATGTGTTCCTTGTACTTAAATTAATGTATCTTATACAACTATTTTGCTTAAAGAATTTCACATATTTAAGCCCCCAACACACATAACCTACATTTCCCTCTTCTTCCCTCCTTCTAATTCAGGTCTTTCCCCATTTTCTCTCTCTCTCTCTCTCTCTCTCTCTCTCTCTCTCTCTCTCTCTCTCTCTCCCTCTCTCTCTCTCCTTCTCTCTCTCCAAAATTATCTTATTGTTCTTAATATGAAAATCTCAACTTACATCCATGTTGAAGCATGCAGCATACTTAAATTCTTCATTATGGCTTAATACATCTCCACTGTCTCTCTCCATCATTACATTTTCCATCTAATGAGGAACACACAAGCAAACACTGTTCTGTCTTGTACTCTGATTCTCTCTCCCCACCCACGTCCATCTACTAAGGACTCATGAAAGATCTACCTCTGTTTTTGTTTTTGATCTTTTGCACATCCTCTCCACTCATGCTAACCACCTGTTTTGAACGATCTGTAAATTCACATTATAGCCTTTGCAATAATTATAATTATTTTCTTAAATTCTCAGTTCAGCGATCCTAGAACCTCTTTTCTTGAGTCCAACTCTGAAAGTTTTTAATTGATTTCATTTTTCTTATTCTTAAAGCATGACTTTAAAATTTTTATAAGAACCAGGTACAATGTGTCAAGCAAGAAGAACTAAGGTCTATATGTTGTTTTGTGAGGCTTCATGCTAATCTATGTGGAGGGTTTTATTTTGATGGATCTGTAGGTACTGAACACTCCATATTCTCTTGCTATCTTGTCTTCAACTGAGTTCCCATTATCGGGTTTCTCTGTAAGAACTGTTGTGACTGCAACTTGACTTTCCTTCAGCTGTATACCATGTTGTTTGTTACCTTGAAATATTGGTTCTTTTTTTTAAATATACTTTTATTGATGTTTTATGTATTTCATACATCATTTTCCAATTCAGATCAGGCATATTTCCCTTTCCCTTCCCCCCCACCCCCACAAAAAATTTTAAAGAAAAAAAAGGGGCAGAACTTTTGCCCATTATTCTAGTAAATGTTATAGAGTAATAATAGAAACAATAATATTTATACTAAATTTGATATCAAGAAAATTCTCCAGGCTGATACAAGATGAACATATTTCATTTTCTTATTTAATATCTGTAAAGAATTTTAGTTAAAAATCCTGTAAATCTTTTTGCTGGAAACTCACACAAACTTGACATAAGCCATTTCCTGAAGATAGCTTTGTAACTTTAATTTAGAATAAAAGAGGAATTACAATGTTACACATATTCCAGTGACAGAAAATGAATTAAGGGCTAGTGAGATGCTCAGTTGTCAAGAGCACTTGTTCTTGCAGAAGACCTAGGTTTGGTTCTCTGGACCCATATGACTGTTAACACTTGTCTATAACTCCAGTTCCATACTCATCTCTGCAGGCATTGTACAGCATGGGTGCACCAACATGCATACAGGCAGTACATTCATACACATAAATATTATAAATAAAATATTGAAAAAGAAAATAAATTTCATATTATCCAAAATCAAGAAATTATCGCAAATTCTTATATAAATGCATCTAAGTAATTAAATACTAAATAATATAGCAAGTTATATTTCCTTGACATTTATATTTTAATGTATTGTTTGTAGAATGTTTTTGATGTGTGAAAACACTGATCAGTTTTGTGCACTATTTCCTAATTTCCCACTTATAAACATCATGTATTATTAGTGTAGTGTATTTGTTAGAATAAATGAATTGATATTGACATACTGACACATTATCACTCAGGAAAGTACTTATTCGGGTACGTATTTTTTGAGTTTATCCCCAATAAATATTTTCTGATCCCTCTTTCTCACATCACCTATTTATCACACCATATGTATACAGCAGATCTATCTATAACTACTTTTCTACGAATACATCTTTATCTAACCAGCCAAACACAAGTCCATAGCTATGTCTCCAGGTCAACCTGTTATCAAATGGGTCACTTAGCTCTTCCAGTTGAATTTAAGTTCTCATTCCATCTTTAAAAACCATGACTCCCTCCATTTGGCCTCCAGAGTGTAAATTGCTGAATTCAGTTTACATAACTGGGACTATTAGGGTTTTCATCATTATCCCCTTGGAAACCAACTTTAACTATTGTACTTAAGTGCTTATGATAAGCAATTCTTTTTACCTTTGATCTTACGAACATATCAAATTTAGAAACATTACTTTGCACCAAATTCTCCAGGTTCTCATCTCCCTGACCTTCTATATTGTTGAGTCAGTCATCCTAGTCAGCATTATTTCCTGGGATTAACCTATATTCAGACTAAATTTTCTATTAAGTTCTCATATAATAATATTTGCGTATATTTTAAAGTTCTATGAGTGAAGGAAAAGGTACAATTTTTGTGTCAACTGCTAGTTATCATACTGGGTACTTTCTTAACCCCACACACTCTTATGGTTCATCAGTTCTTCCCTCGTCATCCTGGAATCCAAGGCAACCACTGACCTTTACAATTCTCTGTGACTGTGAATTATACATGTAATTAAATGGGACTAATATAATATTCAGGCTTTTATTTTGGCTATGTCAATTATCTATGTCAGTTTAACTTTCTTCCATTTTCATCCCTGGAATATCTTGTATTTTATTTTTAATTTTTGAAATATTTTGACTTATTTATTTTGTGTACATGTGCAAGTAGTCCATGGGGAGAGTTGTGTGAGTCAGTTCTGACCCACTTAGTGGGTCCCAGGGTTTGAACTCAGGTCATCAGTCTTGACTGCAAGCTCCTTTATGGGCTGAACCTCCTCAGTACCATTGCCATTTCATTTAAAAAGCAAATAAAATTTCATCACGTGAATATCTTGCCATTTATGTATTTATACATTCGTTATGAAGGGTATTGTGTCCTTAGTTAAGAGAAATTATAATGTTGTAATGAACATTGATTAAAAGGTTTTGAGTAGACCTAAGTACTTGAAAGCAATGTAAATAATTGGTGCGATGCTAGGAAAAATGACAGCATGTTTAAAGTTTGCAAAGAAACTCCTTAATTTTCCCTTCACAGGACTGTGTCTGCTATCTGTATTCCCACAGGTTATGAGTGAGCATTTCCACAGCTATGAAGCATCACTACAGTAATTAGTTTCTGGGTTACAGAGATATTCATTTTTGTTTCATCTGATCAGATCCACTGCCCATTCTCCATTAGATTATTTGCTTAATTATGTTGACATTAGGTGCTCTCTGTATATAGGTATATACATGTGAGTGCATATACTTGTTGGTGTGTTCATGTATACATGTGTGACAAGGCTATGCTGCCTGTCATCCATCTTTACCTGGTACAATCTTTCCACCCTCTCTTCTGCAATGTTTGCTGAGCTTTGGGTGGCAGAAGTTTGATATAGGTGTCTTATTTAGGGAGATGAGTTATTTTTCCTTTAAAATTTTTTTTGGTATTTTTGAGACAGGGTCTCCTGTTAGTCCCATCTGGCCCGGAGATCACTCTTTAGACCATGCTGGCCTTGAATTCACAGAGATCCCCCTGCCTCTGCCTCCCAAGTGCTAGGATTAAAGGCGTGTGCCACCACGCCCAGCTTACAATTTTTTTATTGAGCTTCTGTACATTTCATACCACAGTTCTTAATCAAATTTAGAAACCCTCCTGCTTCCATCCTCCACACCCTCCCCAGAACACTCACCTCCCACCATCCTCCCCACCCTCCCCAGAGCACCCACCTCCCACCGTCCTCCTGACCCTCCCCAGAACACCCACCTCTTACTGTCCTCCCCACCCTCCCCAGAACACCCACCTCCCACCGTCCTCCTGACCCTCCCCAGAACACCCACCTCTTACTGTCCTCCCCACCCTCCCCAGAACACCCACCTCCCACCATCCTTCCCACCCTCCCCAGAACACCCACCTCCCACCGTCCTCTGCACCCTCCCCCAGAACACCCACCTCCTACTGTCCTCCCCACCCTCCCCAGAACACCCACCTCCCACCATCTTCCGCACCCTCCCCAGAACACCCACCTCCCACCGTCCTCCCCACCCTCCCCAGAACACCCACCTCCCACCATCTTCCGCACCCTCCCCAGAACACCCACCTCCCACCGTCCTCCCCACCCTCCTCCAGAACACCCACCTCCCACCATCCTTGCCACCCTCCCCAGAACACCCACCTCCCTCCATCCTCCACACCCTCCCCAGAACACCCACCTCCCACCGTCCTTCCCACCCTCCCCAGAGCATCCACCTCCCACCATCATCCCCACCCTCCCCCAGAACACCCACCTGCCTCCATCCTCCCCACCCTGCCCAGAACACCCACCTCCCTCCATCCTCCTGTCCTGAATCCCTTTCCCCCCACCCTCAGGGACCCCGAATATTCCTCCCTCCTCCCCTCCTAGCTGAACACTTCCACGTCCCCCACCTACCCCTTGTTTACATATGGCCCCTATCATCCCCCTCTTTGAGGGTCTTTCTTTCTCTTTAGCTCTATGTTTTCTTTCCATTTTCCTGACTCTTGCTTTTACATCACGATATATATTCACATATAAGGGAATGGTGCTAAGATTTGCAAGTGAGGGGGAACTTATACCCTTGTTTTTCTGAGTTTGTGTTGCATCCCTTTGTGCAACAGTTCCGTCAATTTACACGCAAATTTCATAATTTATGTTTTCTCACTGCTGAGTAGAACTCCCTTGTCTAAATGTACCATATTCTCAATATCCATTCATCAGTTGAGGGGCATTTAGGTAATGATGAGTCCTTTGGGTATATGTCAAGGAGTGGCTAAGTTCTGAGGCTATGAGCCACTAACTTCGGTGCTGGGAACTGGACTTGCGTCCTATGTCCCATCTCTCTAGCCCTGTCTTCTAACAGCTTTTACTGTAAAATGGAAGCTTTTTTGTTTATTATTATCTGGAATGAAGTATAATTTATCATTTGTTTACTTCATTAACTAGTGTTGAGTCTGAATTCATTATCAATTGGACTTATTTGGAATCCCTTTCAGTCTGAATTTAGTTACTAATAATTGCTATATGCTGTAGCCAACCAATAATGTTATTTCTATTTTTACTTTGAACAGAAAATTATCAACTAAATTGATTAAATATAAGGAAAGGAGTTTAATTTTACCTTAGTTTATTTGTTCTCTGAAACTCATATATAGATTAACATTTCTGACTCTACCATCTTCCTTCTTCATGAAGATGTTCTGATAAGACTGTCTTCAAGAAACTCTCCTGACAATGAATTCCCTCAAGGCCTTGTCTGGATTTTGTAGCCCTTCATTTCTAGAAGATAATTTCTAAGTATACTGCTGGGATGGTTGTCTGCCAACATTTCAGCATCTCCATTCAGTATCTTCTTGCAAGATTGATTCTGGTCGGGAAGCATGGTGTGTTTTTTATCTTTACTTTTCTAATGATAAAGAGATTTCCCTCTGGCTCCATATAAAACTTTTTATCTTTGGTTTTCTATACTATTAGTATAACATACATATGGGTTGGTATTAATTGCATGAAACTGTCAACTAGTGTTACTACAAATGTTTCTCTATTTTTTTTCATTTTTTTTCCTAACAGTCTTGGATTTTTGGTTCTGATATTCTCTGTTTCTCTTCACTTTATCTCAGATTTTGAAATTTCTGTTGTCCTTATTGTTTTTAAAATGTTCATTGGTATGTGTTCCTTGTACTTAAATTAATGTATCTTATACAACTATTTTGCTTAAAGAATTTCACATATTTAAGCCCCCAACACACATAACCTACATTTCCCTCTTCTTCCCTCCTTCTAATTCAGGTCTTTCCCCATTTTCTCTCTCTCTCTCTCTCTCTCTCTCTCTCTCTCTCTCTCTCTCTCTCTCTCCCTCTCTCTCTCTCCTTCTCTCTCTCCAAAATTATCTTATTGTTCTTAATATGAAAATCTCAACTTACATCCATGTTGAAGCATGCAGCATACTTAAATTCTTCATTATGGCTTAATACATCTCCACTGTCTCTCTCCATCATTACATTTTCCATCTAATGAGGAACACACAAGCAAACACTGTTCTGTCTTGTACTCTGATTCTCTCTCCCCACCCACGTCCATCTACTAAGGACTCATGAAAGATCTACCTCTGTTTTTGTTTTTGATCTTTTGCACATCCTCTCCACTCATGCTAACCACCTGTTTTGAACGATCTGTAAATTCACATTATAGCCTTTGCAATAATTATAATTATTTTCTTAAATTCTCAGTTCAGCGATCCTAGAACCTCTTTTCTTGAGTCCAACTCTGAAAGTTTTTAATTGATTTCATTTTTCTTATTCTTAAAGCATGACTTTAAAATTTTTATAAGAACCAGGTACAATGTGTCAAGCAAGAAGAACTAAGGTCTATATGTTGTTTTGTGAGGCTTCATGCTAATCTATGTGGAGGGTTTTATTTTGATGGATCTGTAGGTACTGAACACTCCATATTCTCTTGCTATCTTGTCTTCAACTGAGTTCCCATTATCGGGTTTCTCTGTAAGAACTGTTGTGACTGCAACTTGACTTTCCTTCAGCTGTATACCATGTTGTTTGTTACCTTGAAATATTGGTTCTTTTTTTTAAATATACTTTTATTGATGTTTTATGTATTTCATACATCATTTTCAGTTCCATTTAAACATATTACCCTTTCCTTTACCCCCACCCCAACCCAGATTATGTATTCTGCGATACATGCCCTGCATCTTTCTCTCAGTCTTTTTTTTTTCCACTCTTTCAATCAGTTCTTTGATGCAGTCCTTTCTGTTGTTGGCTGGAGCTAGTGGACATCATGCTGAGTGAAGTAACACAGTCCCAGAAAAACAAACGACGAATGGTGTCCCTCATCTGTGGATGCTAGTGCCAATTACCCAGTTGTAAGTATTTCTTGTGTAGGGCCCCCTGATCTTTTGTACAAAGCAGTTGGGCATAATGCATAGTGGAAACAACAACAACAACAACAACAGAAAGGACTGCATCAAAGAAATATTGGTTCTTTACTGATGATAGCCTTAAAGTCTGGAGACTCACATGTGTAATTTCTCAACCCAAAATCTTAAAGTCACAGATGTTGAGAACTAGAGGATTCTTGGTATGTGGCTCCAGTGGCTGAGTATATTGATGATCCAACAGCACAAATCTTTCTATACCTACCCCCCATGTGGAGCTTTCTGGAGCTCATTATATGTCTCTACCCTCTCTATACTACATATAAATGTTGGTTAGCCTTAAGGATATTGTGATGTTGTGCACTTAATTCTTATATTCTAGATTTTCAGTGTTTATGAAACTTCTCTATCTTCTCATTGTAATTTAAGTCCCATTTCACTTTCTTATGACAATTCACAACATACTGACTTGAAGATAGAAAGATCAGAATTAATTGGTAAGTGTTCCAGGGAGAGCATTATGTTTGCCCTACAAAATTTGCTGCATTGCCATTTGCTTAAGACATTGAAACTCTAGCCGTGTCTGTTTACAAGGGTCTTGACCACTCTCTTTTATGTTCATGAAAGCACCTATGAAGATCCATGTCCAATTTGCCCATGGGAGAAACAGGTGCTGAAGAGTTTCAGACTGAAGAATAAGTTTCCTTTCAGTATTTATCCTGAAATTCAAAATTCAGCCAACTTTATCAAAGAAGACAAAAGGTCTCTGAAAAGGAAAAGAAAATCCAAAAGGAAACACCAACCTTCAGTGAAGAAGTGGCCATGATGCAAGCCTTAGGTGCCTATGTCCCAAGAGTGCAACTACCTGTATACACAAATGAATGCATAGATCTCTCACTTGAGATGAAGCATGGGAAGAAGACCTATACTGTTTGTCAGGTGCTGCCTTCCAGCCTCAGGATTTCCATTAGGCACACTGTTGATCACTCTATTAGCAAGGATGAGAAAGGAGGCCTGGCCATTTTCCTCTCAAGTGTGATTGACAGTCTTACTGGAGACATTAATGAGGTGAGATAGTGGATAATTGTAAAAGGTCAGAAGAGTTGACACAATGATGAAACACACTGGAAACTATTTCTAATTACAGGGAAGCATACCAGAAGCCCAGGGAATGAAACGGGAGAAACAAGCAGTGAGGAGGAAATCAGTAGTCAGGACTTTTCTGACTTTATGAGTAGTGTTGCCTATTTCCTGTCCAGAGATGCCTGATTTGTCCCTGACTGTTAAATAAATTATTCTTCTCTATAACTTTTACAATGGAGAATCACATTTCCTGAGATACCACCACTGACTTAAAACCAGAACAATATTAACTTTCCAACTTTATAGGGGAACTTTGTTCTCTTTACTAATCCCTACTCTCTCCAAATGACTGCACAGATGTGCAGAATCAGATTCCATGCTTGGGATTGGTTTAAATGTATTTGGAAAATGCCATTCTAATGTTTCTAAAGATGGGGGTGTTATTATATGTTTATAACTCTAACATTTAAGAGGCAGAGACAAGAGGGATTGTGAGTTCAAAGTCAGTCTAGGCCATACTGTAAAAATTTTTCTCAAACTAAAATGTAACTAGCAGTTTATAGCTTCAATCATCCTTTGTTCCTGGAGAACCAATAAGAAGCACTAGTGGCTGGATTTGCCTTTTCATTCCCAGGCTATGTCCTCAATTATCTGATGGATGCAAGAACATTCATTGATTTTTCATATGTTTAGGTTTTTGCATTACAAGGATGGACCTGGTAAATTCCAAGGTGTGCCCATGTTCATTCACAATGCTATGAGAGCTAATGTCTTTTCGTTGTTGTTGTTGTTGTTGTTGTTGTTGTTTGGTTTTTGTTTTGTTGTGTTTGTGATATTTTTGAGACAGCGTCTCCCTTTAATCCCAGCTGGCCTGGAACTCACTATGTAGACCAGGCTTGCCTTGAACTCACAGATATTGAAGGCGTGCATCATGGTCACCATGACCTGCAAGAGTTAGTGTCTTAAAACCCATTTTATCACCCTGTATACTGTATTTGTCCTGGACTTTAATCATTATAAATGATTACATATATATATATATATATATATATATTGATATCATCAATACATGTTCAGGTAAAAAATGCACACTCACAAGAGAAATTACTCACATTTTCATATTTTCTACTTGAAGCTTTATTTGTAACTGAGGAAATTTTATTTATTTCATGTATATTGTACAGACTTGTTTTCAAATTATGTTAGTGGTTGGTTAGTAATTAAAACAAAAATGTAGGAGGGGAAGTGTGTGCGATGAACAGGAACAGGAGCTCTGAATCACAAGTCCAGGATCTGAATTATGTGATCTTTTGAAAATTACTTTAATTTTCTTTCCCATGCTCTCTTCACTGATGAATATGACTAATAATTAAGTGCACTTACATAGCTCCTTTGAGTTTTGGTTAATAAAAAATCTATTCACATAAGGCATCATCGAATGTAAAACAAGTCATTATAAATGCACAGCTAGTTTCTTAAAGATACATTTCATTTTAGTGATATATCATTTAGCTATAAACAGAGGAGTACTTCTTACTATACTGAGGTATTTTCTAATTTGCTGTGCTTTAGAGTATAAATCATTTATGGTACACTTCAATAAGAAGATAACAATGTTCTTATCTTTTGATGCAAGATGAGATATATGTGATCATTATAATGGTAAAACTCCATTAAGTTTTAGAATGCATTGTTAACATACTCTCACATTTATTTTGTCTTAGAAACAAAGTACGGTATTGAGTTTAATACCTTTCCCTAAAATTGGTTGATTCAGTTTGTCAACTTAAAAAGTAAAAATTGTACTCAAATTCCAATAAAGTGCAATTGAAAGCACAAAATTCACAAATCATCTGAGGCTGAGTGTGTTGACTTTAAATCCCATCACAGGAGACATAGAGACAGGAGAATTCAGAGTTCAAGGTCAGTTTGTGGTGCATAGAGTTATCTTGTCTCAAAATACGAAACAAAGGGGGCTGGAGAGATATCCTAGAGGTTAAGAGCACAGACTGCTCTTGCAGAGGACCCGGGTTTGATCCTCAGCACCCACATGGTGGCTGAGAACCATCTGTAACTCCAATTCCAGGGGAACTCCAGTTCCCCTGGAATTTGAGACCCTCTTCTGACCTCCGTGGCATTGCACAACACAGGTGCACAAACCTGCATGCAGACATTACATTCATACACATACAAAAATAAATTTAAAAAATTAAAAAAAATTAAAAAATATGAAACAAAGAAAAGCATTAGCAACAACAACAAACATCCCACACTTACAAGTAACATATATGAACTTATAGAATGATATTTCAATGTTGAGGAAATAGAGAAGCAGAGTTTGTGCTGCTCAGTGTTTATTTAAAAGCAAAATCATGTTAACAACCAGTTCATGCTAACCAAGCTCCTGTGGCTTATCAACCCAATTACAGTCTTCCTACAATGCAAGAGCCAGAATAATTTTATTAATCACCTCAGTATTTGTTCCCATACTTAGATATGTGATGTGGGTCTAAAACTACTAAAAATGTTCTCAGCGTTCAGGACAACTAAACATTATGAGCATATCAAAGCTATTCCTTCTATATAATGAGGAACCTTGGCACAGCAGGCCATCGTTTCACGGAGCAGTCTATCTTGAGCCAGTTGACATTTTATTTTGCATTAGTGCATTAGATAACTTCTACAGTGTGATGGTTATTTGATGAGACTAGTTATTATGATGGATTCTGTCAAAGATGAATAATACTGGGAGACTCATTTATTTTAATTTTTGATATATATCCAGTTCCTGAGCAAGCCTGCTAGGGTTTTGATCAGCCACCATAAGAATAGGTACAATGACCTGAATATACCCTAAAACACCACAATCAGACTGGCATATTGTGAAGCTGGGTACCAACCACTGTTTTAATAGATTTTAGCAGATCATCTGGTTTAAACCTCTCAACAGCTTTAAGAGGTGCAGTTCTGAATGAGAACACTGATGTCCTCGAAGTGAATGTACGTTCCCAAGATAATATATGCAGGTGGTGAACACCATGCCCTTCTTCTACATAGCTATATCTCTATACCACCATTGATACCAAAATGTCTGGGTGCTCTGGTTGCTTATATAGAAGAGAGTGCTGTTATATTCAACCTCTACACATCCTCTTATGTACCTTATGTAGCCACTACATTATGTATATATGTCACTGGTGATACTATATCGTTTTTATAGATTTCATTTCAGAGACTAACAAGAGAAAAGTACACATGTGTTCACGAAGCAGAGATTCAAACACTGTAGGTAGTTCTAACCACATAACCCATGCCACTAACAGCAGTGTTTCCTAGAGTTTTTTCTCTCAATCTGTTGAATGTAAGGTTTGTGGAGTCCGTGGTAAAACTTGTGAGTATTCTGGGCAACATTCATAGCATTTCAGATTCTTATTTGAGTGCATAAACTTTTTTTGGCCATATTGAAAACACATTTTTCTTTATGGAAAAGTTATTTTTATTTGATTTTTAATAAGTAATGAATACAAGCATCCTTCATGTAAAACCAATTTGCAAGCCCAAACTCATACAGCCCAAGGCTCCCATTGTCCACCTGGAGGGGCTTGTATGTACAAGCATGTTGATCAAATAAGAGTCCAGTCTATATTGCCATAGTTTGATAATTCACCCCAATCACAGCCCTTACATTCTGCCATGCCCCCTCTTCTGCAGATTATTCCCTAGGTTTTAGAAAAGGTACAGAAGTGGGTGAGAAGCAAAACACTCTACTTTCTCTGGAGATGTCATTTTGGACTCTGATCAGTTCAGGCTGTTTCCTTTCATGGGTTGGCAGTTGATCCAGGAATAACCTTTTACTCCTACTAATGAAGCACAAGCAATTAGATATACCGGCATTTAAACAGTACTAATTATTAGGGTAGGTTACATTGGTATAGACACAGATGTTTGGATAGTATGCTATTCCATGAACTATAGCTTTTCTGTAAAGGATGACAAGGTCTTACTGTGGCTTATAACATCTCCTAACCATTAGAGGATGTAATCTTGTGGCATCAGCTGTGAATTTTTTCTCCAAGGAGAGGACTACTAGCCAATTAGATTTGGGATATACAGACATAGGGTTGCCAATGCTGCATGGCATTTCCAGGCAGGTGAGGTGTAGCTGATGCTGACAGAGGAGTCTTGCTTGACTCAAGAAGACCAATATTTGCTTTATTGATTTAGTGGCCTTTGGTAACACTCTCTGGTATTCCAGAGACCACCTGTACACTTGCAAGTGTGGTCTCAATACATCTTTCTCATGTTTACACCAGGTCTTCAACAGCAGGGCCTTATTGCCTCTCTTCTTGCAGGTATCCCAGTTTACAGGCAAAAAGACTTTACCTTTTTTTGGGGGGGGGGGTTGGATCCCCTAGCCAACATCTCCTTGGCAGAATAATCCATTGCTGATATCAGAGCTCTCTTGTATTAATATATTTTGCTTAATTACCCAGCTTATAAACACTTTAGTATTATATTTAGCTCCGAATAGAGAATAATCCTTTCACAGTTCCTATGTCTATCAGTCAATTAAAGAAAGCAGCCATCCTGCTTTTGTAAGAGATTACCTCTATAACATTTGGCTCTAATTTATAGTTAGGGAATGACTTCATTACCATCATGTTTTCATTTGTTCTATGAAAAGAAGGTGAGAAAGTCTCTCATATTAAAACTTTGCAGCACCTGGAAGGTAAAGTTCATTAGGACACATTATAAGCAGTTGTTACAAATAGGATCCACAAAGATATTTGATGCCTGTAGCAGTCTGAGGCTTTTCTTCCTTTTAATGTTTAGCTGGGCCAACTTTTCTGCTGGTATTTCTTGATACATCCTGCACAATGCAAAGCTGTATCTTTTCTTTCTCAACCATTAAGTTGGTGATGTTTTGACCTGTGGGAACATGCAAATATTTCCCCATAGTTAGTTTTAAAATTTAAATTGAAAAATTTGACCAAAAGTTTAATATATAACTGTATTCCCCCTTTTTATTTTAGGTTTATATTTTTGACCCATGAATCTCAAAAAGGCAGTTGTAGTACACATGCCTATAGGCAGGAATCCAGGTGTAAATTTTCATTAAATTTACCCAAGTTGGTTATCATTGATTGTATGTTGTTCATTTGGGAAGCAAACTTAATTCCTTTAGTTAAATTATCCTACAGGTAAAAGAAAATGTTACAAGATGATACTGTACAACACTGTACAACACAAAAATTATAGAGAACATTTGTATACATTAACCCCAAAGTTGTTGTTATACAAATTATAAGTAAAAAAAAATGTGGACAACAATTTATATTTCCAATTAGCTTAAATGCATTACCATTTTTATGAAAACCTTTTAACCAATGTTGTTTAATGTAGACATTTTTACTTTTACTAATTCCTAAAATACCATATAATATGTACACAAAGTTTGGGGAAGTTTGGATACCTGTTAAACTAACATCAATTAAATATACATTAATTAATATAGACCTGTGTCCCCCACCCAACCCTCCCACCTCAACAGATTCACCATTTCAGTCATTACTTTGATGCTCTTTTCTGTTGCTGGTGTTGTCATTGTTGTTCTTTCCAGTATGCATCACTCCCCACAAGAAATATTTACATCTGGGTTATTGGTGCTAGCATCCACAGATGAAGGATACGTTTGTTTTTCTGAAACTGTGTTACTTCACTTAACATAATATCTTCTAGTTCCATCCATTTACTTGCAAATTTCATGATGTCATCTTTCTTTACCACTGCATAGAATCCCATTGTGTAGATGAACCACATTTTCTCTTTCCACTCGTAGGTTGAGGGGCATTTGGGTTGGTTCCAGCTCTTCCCTATTGTGAAGAGAGCTGCAATAAACATGGCTGTACATGTATTTCTGTGGTAGGAAGAGTCTGATGGATATATTCATAGAAGTAGTATGGCTGGGTCAGGTGGTAGGCTCATCTTGAGTCTTTTAAGTGTTCTCCATAGTGGTTGTACAAGTTTGCATTCCCACCAGCAGTGGATGAGTGTTCCCCTTTCCCCACACCCTCTCCAGCATTTAGTATCATTTGTTTTCTTGATATTTGCCAGGCTTATCGGGGTGAGCTGGAATCTTAAAGTGGTTTTAATTTGCATTTCCTTAATTACTAGTGATGTTGAACACGTTTTAAAGATGTTTCTCAGCCATCTCTATTTCCTTGCTAATGAAGTCTCTGCTCAGCTCTTTACTCCATCTTTTGAGTTAGTCATTTGTTTTCTTACTTCTTTGTTTTCTGAGTAGTTTATATATTCTGGAAGTTAATGCTCTGTCAGATGTATCAGCAGTGAAAGTTTCCTCCCACTCTGTGGGTTTTCTCTTCACTTCCCTGAGTGATTCTTTTGCTGTACAGAAACTTTTGAGTTTAATAAGGTCCCACTTGCCAATTATCGACCTTATTTCCTGAGCAGATGCTGTCTGATTTAGAAAGTCTTTTTCTACACCTGTGTCTTGTAAGTTGTTGCCAACTTTTTCTTCTATCACATTCAGAGATTTGGGTTTCACATTGAGGTATTTGATGCATTTGGAGTTTATTTCTGTACAGGGTAAGAGGTAGGGGTTTAATTTTATTTTTTACAAGTGGTGATCCAGTTTTGACAGCACCATTTGCTGAAGATGCTGTCTTTCCTCCATTGAGTCTTCTTGGCCCCCTTGTCAAATATGAGGTGGCTGAAATTGTATGTGCTCAAGTTTGGATCTTCAGTTTTGTTCCATTGGTCTACAGGTCTGTGCCAGTACCAAGATGTTTTTATGACTATAGCCCTGTAATATTGTTCGATACCTGGTATAGAAATCTCCCCTGTCAGCCCATGAAAGGAAACAGCCAGAATTGACCAGAATCCAAGTCAACAGCTCCAGAGAGAGAGGACAGTTTTACTTCTCATCCACCTGTGCCCCTTTTCTAAGCCTAGGGAACAATCTGCGGAAGAGGGGGCATGGTAGAATGTAAAGGCTGCGATTGGGGTGAACGGTGAAACTACAGCGATGTAGTCTGGACACTCATTTGATCAACTTGATTGAACAAACAACCTGTCACCCCCCACTGAATGGTGGGACTGTGGGGGTTTGGGCACAACAGTCTGTAGATTGGTTTTGCACGAAGGATGCTTATACTCATGAATTATCACTTATAGCTAAAAAATGAAAAAAAAAAACCTGAAAGATGCAAGACAGTTATGGCAGAATACATGATCTGGGATGGGGTGGGGGTGGGGGGGAAGGGAAAGGGAAATATGCCTGATCTGAATTGGAAAATGATGTACGAAATGCACAAACCATCAATAAAAATTAAATTAAAAAAAAAAAAAAGAAATCTCCCCTGTATTGCTCTTTTCACTCTGGTTGCTTTGACTATTCAGGGTCTTTTGTTTTTCCACATGAATTTAAGAATATTTTTCCAAGCCTGTGAAAAATGACCTTGGGATTTTAATTGGGATTGTGTTGAATCTGTATATTAATTTGGGTAGAATGGTCATTTTTACTATAATAATTTTTCTAATCCATGAGCTTGGGAGGTCTTTCCATCTTCCACTGTCTTCTTCAATCTCCTTCTTCAGGAGCTTATAATTTTTGTTATAGAGGTCTTTGGTGGTTTTGGTTAGGTTTAGTCCTAGGTATTGTATTATTTTTCAGGCTATTGTGAATGGGAAGGACTCTTTGTATTCCTTCTTCATTAGCTTGTTGTTTGTATAAAGAAAGGCTACTGATTTTTCTAGATTAATTTTGTATCCCACCACTTTACTGAATCTTTTAATTGTTTCTAGTTTTCTGGAGTTTTTAGTATCCCTTAGGTAAATTATTATATCATCTGCAAAAAAAGGGATAGTTTTACTTTATCTTTTCAAATTAGTATTCCTTTAATTGCCTTTTCTTGCCTTATTGCCCTAGCCAGTGTTTCAAGCACTATATTGAAGAGCAGTGCTGACAAGGGGCAGCCTTGTTGGGTTCCTAACTTTATGGGGAATCCTTCTAACTTTTTCTCCTATGGAGAGAAAAAGTTAGAAGGATTCCCCATAAAGTTAGGGGCTGTGGGTTTCTTATATATGGCTTTGATTATGTTGAGGAATGATCCTTCCAGTCCAATTCTCTTTAGTACTTTAATCATGAAGGGATGCTGGATTTTGTCAAAGGCCTTTTCTGTATCAATTGAGATGATTGTGTGGTTTTTGTCCTTCAGTCCATTTATGTGTTTTATGATATTTACTGATTTTTGTATATTGAACCATCCCTGCATCTCTGGTATGAATCCAACTTGATCATGGCGAGTGATGTTTTTGATGTGGGTCTGGATACAGTTTGCAAGTATTTTGTTGAGAATTTTTGCATCTGAGTTCATTACTGAGATGGGTCTGTAGATCTTTTTTTGGTTGCATCCTTGCCTGGTTTTAGTGTAAGAGTGATGCTGGCTTCATAGAAGGAATTTGGGAGATTTCCCTCTGCTTGTATCCTCTGAACAGTTTGAGTAATAATGGTTGTAAGTCATCTTTAAATGTTTTATAGAATTCTGCTTTGAAGCTACCTGGTCCTGGGCTTTTTTTAGTTGGGAGGTTTCTTATTACATTTTCAATTTCTTCATATATTATGGGTCTGTATAAGCTATCAATCTCCTCTTGTTTAGTTTTGGTCATTCCCCAGATTGCAAATATTCATCCATTTCTCGGGTTTTCAAATTTATTAGAGTATAAGTATTCCTGTATGATTGTCTGGATCTTTTCACTGTCTATAGTGATATTTCCCCTTTCATCATGAATTCTATTGATTTGGAGTTGCTCTTTCTTTCTTTCTTTTGGTTAACTGGGCTAGGGTTCTGTCTATCTTGTTTATTTTCTCAAAGAACCAACTTTTGGACCTGATTTTTTTTTTTTTTTGTAATGTTTTCTTTGTTTTTATTTCATTGCTTTCTGCTCTGGTTTTTGTTATTTCTTCCTGTCTGTTGCATTTAGGGTTTTTTTTTCTTTTTTGCTGTTGTCTTTCCATTATTGTCAGCTGCAGTGTTAGCTCATTTATCTGTGCTCTTTCTTTTTTTTATTTTTTTCAATATAGGCACCTAGGGCTTTAAACTTCCCTCTTAGGGCTGCTTTTAAAGTTTCCCATAGCTTTTGTTGTGTTGTACTGTCATTGTCATTTAGTTACAGGAATGCTTTTATTTCTTTCTCTATTTCCTCCTTGACCCATTCATTATTCAGGAGTGTGTTGTTCATGTAGGTAGCAGGGCTTATCCTGGCGTTGATATTGAGCTTTATTGCACTATGGTCTGATATAATGCAGGAAATTATTTCAATTTTTTTGGTATTTGTTGAGGTTTTTTTCTGTGTCCAAGTATGTGGTCAATTTTGGAGAATGTTCTGTGGGGTGCTGAGTAGAAAGTATATTCTCTGGTGCTTGGGTGGAATATTTGGAAGATGTCTGTGAGGTCCATTTCCTGTATTGTATTGCTCAGTTCAGATGTCTCTCTGTTTATTCTTTGTCCAGTTGATATGTTCAAGGGACTCAATGGGGTATTGAAGTCCTCTGTGAGTGTGCTGGGGTTAATCTATGCCTTGAGGTCATGTAGATTTGTATTTACAAAGGTTGGTACACCGGAGTTTGGTGCATATATATTCATGATTGTGAAGTCTTCATGGTTAATTTTCCCTTTGATAAGGATATAATGGCCCTCTTTTTCTCTTCTAATTGCTTCTGCTTTGAAGTCTATTTTGTCTGATATTAAGATAGCAACTCCTGCTTTCTTTTTAGTACCATTTGCTTGGAATATTTTTTCATCTTTTCACTTTTAGTTGATGCCTACCTATCCTTAAGGGTGAGATGGGTTTCTTGTAGACAGCATATCAATGGATTCTGTTTCCTAATCCATTCTCCTAGTCTATGCCTTTTGATTGGGGAGTTTAGCCCATTGATATCTAAGGTTATAATTGAGAGGTATATGTCTGTGTCGCTTCCTTTCACTTTATTATATGTTTGCATTTTTGTGTAGGTTTCTACTTCTGCATTTCTGTTTTTATTAAATTTTCTTTCAAGGTGCCTGGGGGTAGTTGCTCGTCTCTGTCTTTTGAATTGCTTCAAGCATTCTATGAAGGGTTGGTTTTCCAAACATGTATTCTTTCACTTTATTTATGTCATGGAAGATTTTTCTCTTTCTTTCAACCAGAATGACATTTTTGCTGGGCATATTAACCTGGGTTGGTATTGATAGTTTGATACTGAGAATGCTTTGGTTCATGTTCTTTTGCTGTCATAGTTTGTGCTGAAAAGTCAGCTCTGATTCTGATAGGTTTTCCCTTATATGTAACTTGTTTTACTCTTGTGGCGTTCTGAATTTTGTCTTTGTTTTGGGTATCTAGCATTTTATTTTTTTTTTAAATTAATTTTTATTGATGCTTTGTGCATTTCATACATTTTTTCCAATTCAGTTCAGGCTTATTTCCCTTTCCCTCCCCCCCACCCCCACCCCATCCCAGATCATGCATTCTGCCATAACTGTCCTGCATCTTTCTCTCAGTTTTTTTTTTCATTTTTAGCTATAAGTGATAATCCATGAGTACAAGCATCCTTCATGCAAAACCTATCTGCAGGCTGTTGTGCCCAAACACCTACAGCCCCACCATCCAGTGGGGGGTGACAGGTTGTTTGTTCAATCAAGTTGATCAAATGAGTGTCCAGACTACATTGCTGTAGTTTCACCATTCACCCCAATCGCAGCCCTTACATTCTACCACGCCCCCTCTTCCGCAGGTTGTTCCCTAGGCTTAGAAAAGGGGCACAGGTGGATGAGAGGTAAAACAGTCCACTCTCTCTGGAGCTGTTGACTTGGACTCTGGTCAATTCTGGCTGTTTCCTTTCATGGGCTGACAGTTTGTCCAGGAATAACCTTTCGATCCTACTAATGAAGAACAAGCAATTAGATATATAGGTATTTAAGCAGCACTAATAGTTATGGTAGGTTACTTTAGCATAGACACATGTTTGGATATGTTAATCCATGAATTACAATTTTCCCCCCTGTTAAATATGACAGGGTCTTACTGTGGCTTATAACATCTAACCTGTAGAGGATGTAAGCTTGTGGCATCAGCCATGGGTGGTATCTAGCATTTTAACTATGATATGGTGGGAAGAGTTTCTTTTCTGGTCTAGTCTATTTGGTGTTCTACTTGCAAATGTATTTGTATGGGTTTGTCTTTTTTTTTTAATTTGGGGAAATTTTCCTATATTATTTTGTTGACAATCTTGTCAATACCATTCTCTTGGGATTCTTCTGCTTCCTTTATAGGCTATGATGCAGAGGTTTGATCTTTTCATAGTGTCCACATTTCCTGGTTGTTCCACTCTTGTGTATTTTTAAATTTTTCATAGTTTTTTTACTTGAGCTTTTTAGTTGTTCTGTGTTGTCTTCTAAGTCTGATATTCTTTTTTCTGCTTCCTCCATTCTGCTTCTGAGGCTTTTTCCCATTCTTTCCTCTTGATTGGATGAGTGTTCGATTTCCTTTTTCCTTTCTTCCTGTGTTTTCTTTACTATTTCCATTTCCTTTTGGGGCTTCTCAAAATTTCTTGTTGCTCATTGGTTTCCTTTTTCATTTCAGCATGGGATCTTTTCAGTGTTTCCACTTCCTTCCAGAGTTCTTAATTTTGTCCCTGTAGTTCTTTCTGGAATCTGTCATTTTCTCCTTTTAGTTCTTTCTGAAGTTTGTCTTTGTCTTCCTCTAGGTCCTTTCTGAATTTTTCATTCTCTCTCCTTAGTTTTATGATTTCTTTTAATATATCTGTGATTGTTATTTTGGGATCTGTGTCCTGGATTACCACCAGGGAGATTCCATTGTAGGAGTCCTCCACTGGCTCCGTACAGTTTGGTGTGGAGTTATTCTGTGCTTTTCCCATATTGTTCTTTCCTTGTGCTCTCAGCATGTGGTTGGCCTTTTGCCAGTATTCTGATGTGAAACTTGAAAGCCTCTTCACCTTGTTGAAGGATTGCTTTCTTTGATTCCTTTGGGTGTCTTTGTTATATTCTCCTTATGAATGGAGTGTTGACTTGTCTAGGTTTTAGGCTTTCAATTTTGGTTATATATTGGAAGGTATAGATCACTTTTCTCTTTCTGTTCTGCAAGAGCTTGGTGGGTAGCAACCCAGATGACACCTTCTGAACACTGTATTCCCTCTGCTGCCTGCCACTCTCTCCTGAGTTCCAGTTGGGGGTTCCAGTTGGTGGGTGGGGAGGGTTGGGTTGCTTCCTTAGCCCATGTGCCAGTACCTTCTGTGTTCAAACCTCAGCTCCTAGCTCCCAGAGCTTTCTGGGCCAACTCACCCTGTCCACAGGACCCACAGATCCACACAAACTCTGGAAAAGTTATTTTTAAAAAAATTACCAACCCTTTCATAGTGATTATCATAGTGGGAAAATTAATATGTTTGTGATAATTCTTGCAAATATCTGAAAATTCTAAAGCTATCAAAGGACTAATAACCTTTGAAAAATAAAAGGGAACCAATGAACAGAGATGGACTCACAAGGCTGGTCTCGTCTGGTAGACATCAGACAAGATAAGATCAGAATAGCTCTGAAGAATTCACAAATACATACTCTTTTAATTCTTCCTTTTAAATACTATGCTTCTTGTAATATTTTTCTATTGTTTTGATAAAACACTGTGACCAAAGGAAATTATAGAGGGAAAAGTTTTATTTAGCTTACTGTTCCAGCGGGCTCAGAGTCTTTCATGTCAGGAGGCAGGAGTTCCATGGCAGGAGACATGTGGCAGGAGGTGCTGGAACAGGAGCAGAAATCAGGGTCTCACATCTCCAATCAGGCACAGGAAGTAGAGAGCAACTAGAGATCGGTCAAGGCTTAAGAAGTCCCAAAGCCCATCCCCAGTGACAAGCTTTCTCCAGCAAAGCCACACCTTCTAAAACTTCCCCAAACAATGCCATCACCCCTGAACAAATTATCTGAATACATATATATATAAAGAAGATATAGAAATGAACCTTAAAGGATATTCATTATAACTAGTCATCAGGGGAACATAAGTAAACATTGCAGTTCAATAAATTTCAATAAATATCACTTCACTCCAAGTAGGATGGCTGTGACCAAAATGAAGGCCCACGAGTACTGATGAGGCTATGGAGATTCAGATGAGTTTGGGCGTGTTCAGGGTGGTATGGCTGTAGACTGAGGTTGTGGAGATTCAAACCCTCATATCCTGCAGATAGAATGCAAAATGGGCAGCCCCTTTGGAAAAATCACTTCCTGACCTTCAAAAATTTAAGCACTTAAGAATTTACCTATGTAAAATATGTACAAAATCTTGCACTAGAATGTTTATAACAATAGTATGCATAGGGGCTGGAGAGATGGCCTAGCGGTTAAGAGCACCGACTGCTCTTGCAGAGGACCCATTTTTTAGTCTATAAGTGACACTCCATGAGTACACGGCATCCTTCGTGCAAAAACCAATCTGCAGGCTGTTGTGCCCAAAACCCTACAGCCCCCACCCTTCAGTGGGGGGTGACAGGTGTTTGTTCAATCAAGTTGATAAAATGAGCGTCCAGACTACATTGCTGTAGTTTCGCCATTCACCCCATCGCAGCCTTTCCATTTCTACCACGCCCCTTCTTCTGCAGCTTGTTCCCTAGGCTTAGAAAAGGGGCACAGGTGGTGAGAAGCAAAACAGTCCACTCCTCTCTGGAACTGTTGACTTGGACTCTGGTCAATTCTGCTGTTTAGCTATAAGTGCGCATGGAACACATATAAGCTATAAATGTACATGTAAAACATATAAGCTATAAGTGCACATGGAACACATAAGCACCCACATAGTCTCCCAATACTTGATATTCTAGATTAGATCTATACATATATATTAATATTCTAAATATCTGTTATACTCTAACTTATATATATATATATCTACTATAATCCTCTGTATTCCGATAATTTGTTCGGGGTGATGGCATTGTTTGGGGAAGTTTTAGACGGTGTGCTTTGCTGGAGAAAAGTTTGTCACTGGGGATGGGCTTTGGGACTTCTTAAGCCTTGACCGATCTCTAGTTGCTCTCTACTTCCGGTTGTGCCTGATTGGAGATGTGAGACCCTGATTTTGCTCCTGTTCCAGCACCTCCTGCCACAGTGCCTCCTTGCATGGACACTCCCGCCTCCCTGACATGAAAGACCTATGAGCCCCGCGAACAGTAAACTAAAAAAATTTTCCTCTATAATTTCCTTTGGTTTTGCAAGGGTATTTTATCAAAACAATAAGAAAAAATATTTATCCCACCAGAGCATATTATTTAAAAGGGTAAGAATTAAACAGAGATGTATTTGTGAATTCTTCAGAGCTATTCTGATCTTATCTTGTCTGATGTCTACCAGACGAGACCAGCCTTGTGAGTCCATCTCTGTTCATTGGTTCCCTTTTATTTTTCAAAGGTTATTAGTCCTTTGATAGCTTTAGAATTTTCCATATTTGCAAGAATTACACAAAAATATTAAATTTTCCCACTATGATAATACTATGAAAGTGTTGGGTAATTTTTTAAAATAACTTTTCCAGAGTTGTGTGATCTGTGGATGTCCTGTGGACAGGGTGAGTTGGCCCAGAAAGCTCTGGGAGCTAGGAGCTGAGGTTTGAACACAGAAGGTACTGGCACATGGGCTAAAGAGCAAGCCCCACCCCACCCACCAACTGGAACCCCAACTGGAACTCCTGAGAGAGTGGCTGGCAGCAGCGGGAATACAGTGTTCAGAAGGTGGCATCTGGGTTGCTCCCCCCAATGCTCTTGCAGAACAGAAAGAGAAACGTGATATATACATTCAATATATACCAAAAATTGAAAGCCAAAACTAGCAAAGTCAACACTCCATTATAAGGAGACTATAACAAAGACACCCAAAGGAATCAAAGAAAGCCATCCTTCAAACAAGGTGAAGAGCGCTTCAAGTTTCACACCGAATACTGCAAAAGCCAACCACATGGTGGTGAGATCACAAGGGCAAAGCACAATTGGGAAAAAAGCACAGAATAACTCCACACCAAACTGTACGGAGCCAGTGGAGGACTCCTACAATGGAATCTCCCTGGTGGTAATCCAGGACACAGATCCCCAAATAACAATCACAGATCTATTAAGAAATCCTAAAACTCAGGAGAGAGAATGAAAAAATTCAGAAAGGACCTAGAGGAAGACAAAGACAAAACTCAGAAAGAACTAAAAGGAGAACATGACAAACTCTGGAAAGAACTGGTGGTGGTGGGGGATGACAAACTCTGGAAGGGAAGTGGAAACACTGAAAAAATCCCATTGCTGAAATGAAAAAGTAAACCAATGAGCAACAAGAAATTTTGAGAAGCCCCAAAAGGAAATGGAAATAGTAAAGGAAAACACAGAAAAGAAAGGAAAAGGAATCGAACAATCATCCAATCCAGAGGAAAGACTGGGAAAAAGCCTCAGAAACGCAGAAGAAGGAGGAGCAGAAAAAAGAATATCAGACTTAAAGACAACACAGAACAACTAAAAGCTCAAGAAAAAAAACTATGAAAATTTAAAAATACAAGAGTGGCAACAACCGGAAAATGTTGGAAACTATGAAAAGATCAAACCTCTGCCATCATAGCTATTAAAAGGAAAGCAGGAAGAATCCAAAGAGAAAATNAAAAAAAAAAACTGAGAGAAAGATGCAGGACAGTTATGGCAGAATGCATGATCTGGGATGGGGTGGGGGTGGGGGGAAAGGGAAAGGGAAATAAGCCTGAACTGAATTGGAAAATAATGTATGAAATGCACAAAGCATCAATAAAAGTTAAATTAAAATTAAAAAAAAAAAAGAATTGCCTCTTAGGATACATATTAAAAATAGAGCCAGGCATGGTGGTGCATGCCTTTAATCCCAGCACTCGGGAGGCAGAGGCAGGTGGATCTCTGTGAGTTCAAGGCCAGCCTGGTCTACAGAGTGAGCTCCAGGCCAGCTGGGAATAAAGGGAGACCCTGTCTCAAAAAGACCAAAAATAAAAAAATAGAAACTCCCTTAAGACAGAACATTCAGACCAATACAGGCATGAAACATAACCATACAGAAAATAAACACAACTTTCCTCAAGTCTATGCAGTTTAAAGAAACAAAGGATTTTGTAGATGACCATTTTAAATGCAGAATTTGAGGGGGACAGAAATGGTCTTTGTTCTTTTATGTATGATGTCTTCAAAACAGCATTTTCTTTTTATCTTCTTCCATTCTGATTCTAAATCAATATCTTCTTAGATCAAAATTATATCCCAGACCATAAACCACAGAACCTCTTCAAGACTGGTGAATTAATGATGTAATAACCAATATCTATGTTGAATTTTGTCATAACAAAATAAGTAATTGTGTTTTTTTCTTCCTTATATCAGTAAATTACAGATGGCAATTCTTAGTGGGAACATCGTGCCAATGGAAAAGGGGATAAAAAGAAGGTCAAGACTGATCTTGAAGATGTTATAAAGTACACAAAAAATTCAATTAAAAATAGAAAAATTGCTTTGAAATATATTGTATAATTTCATCTATGAGGTAAAGACTTCCCATGTCATTACTTTGATGTGAATTCCTAAGCCTCTGTAACATATATTAAAGAAAATGACAATTAATTTAAGGAGTCAAATTGGGGATAAAAAAAAACAAAATTATATTCACCTTCTAGATATATGACTTGTAGTTTATATTATTTGACTCAAATGGCATCTTTAAACAGTAGTATCACGAGGAAAGGTCATTTTGAAATGTCATAAGAATGTTCCATGTTTTTTGATTAAGGCCTTAAAGGATCCATTTGAGGTTTAATGATTTTCATTTTACAATAGCTACTTGTATTCTGAGCTCCTTGAGGAAATGTGAAAGTAGATGTTATCTAAATATGATGTTGATTTTGAAAACTATTTGATTGACAGGAAAGGCAAGAGGTGTAGACTGATACTAAATTCCAGCCATATTTATATCTATATGTTTTCCTTGTTTTTGTCAACTCCCACTTCATAAGGCATGTCCATAGATAATAGGGGTCAATGATGCAATTTACAACAAATTACCAGCCTGAAGAACAGAAAGGATCAGGTTCTGACAGAGTCAGGATGAAAAGAAAAATGTTGGATAAAACAATAACCATAAAAAGTGCATATCATTTTCATAGAGAAATGTATGTCTCTTTAATTTATTATCAATGTTTTATCATCAAAATTTACAAAATTTTGTAAGAAATGAAATCATTGATTTAGAAATAATTTGCTTTAAGGGGCTGGAGAGATGACTCAGCGGTTAGGAGCACTGACTGCTCTTGCAGAGGACCGGGTTTGATTCCCAGCACCCACAGCTAAAGCAGCTAAGAATGGTCTTTAACTAGTTCCAGGGGAATCTGACACCCTTCTCTGACCTCTGCGGCATTGCACAACACGGGTGCACAAACCTACATGCAAACAGTACATTCATACACATAAAAAAAGAATTTATTTTAAATGCTGCTGCAGATCAGATAGCTGTAGCTGCGTTCTTCTCATTTTCTAGTTGTAATTGTGCATTGCACACCTGCTTCACCTGGGTTACTCCAGAAGAAAGTTTTTTTAATATTTTATTTATTAATTTATATTTATGAGTGTAATGCTTGCATGCATCTAAGTGCACTCATGGCATGCAATGCTTGTTGAGGTCAGAAGAAGGCATGGGATCCCCTGGAACTTGAATTAAGGATGGTTGTTAGTCAGTATGTGGGTGCTAAGAATTGAACTTGGGTCCTCTGCAGGAGCAGCCAGTGCTCGTAACCACTGAGCCATCTCTACAGCCCCCAGAAGAGAGAATAATTTTTAACAAAGGAGGCATATGCTATCATTAAAGAGATGTGTTAAAGTACATCAGCTCCAGAGAAAGTAGAGTGTTTTACTTCTCATCCACCTGTGCCCCTTTTCTAAGCCTAGGGAACAATCTGCGGAAGAGGGGGCGTGGTAGAATGTAAGGCCTTCGATTGGGGTTAATGGTGAAACTACAACAATATAGACTGGACACCCATTTGATCAACTTGATTGAACATACAAGCCCCCCCTGGTGGATGGTGGGACCCATGAGCTGTGTGGGTTTGGGCACAACTGCTCGCAAATTGGTTTTACATGAAGGATGCTTGTACTCACAAACTATCACTTATTGTTAAAAAAAAAATGAAAACAAAACAAAACAAAAAAACAGAAAGATGCAGAAAAATTACGGCAGAATGCATGATCTGGGATGGGTAGGGGTGGGGTGGGGTTGGCAGGGACGGGGCTCCTCTTTGTCTTTTGTCCACCCTTGGAGTCTCGGCAGTCCTGCTGGTAACTGTGCGTCTGTCGCAGGAACGTTATTGCTCTGGTATGCCATGTTCTTTCACCGAACTGGGGTCGGTTCATACCCAGCCTGTCAATGAGCCGTTTTATTATTTTCTTATAATATTTAGCAAACCTCTTAAAAAAGTACTATCCTAAAACAAAAAGAGATTGTGTTTAAAGAGCGTTTGCGATTCTCGCGCCATTTGCTCATACACTCTTAGGAATTTACTACCAATCTTCCGTATGAACCAACTACAGACCACAGTCTGTATCCCTTAGTAGAACGAAATGAACTCTTCACCGAAACCTCTAATCTTATTCTACATGTGTATGCCTTTCCCTGCCTATTACTGAATATAGAAAAGGATATGACAAGCCAAATTAAAATAAAAATGCAAACTGACCAGAAGCTTTTTATAACACTACAACTTTTTGTTTTTATTTTAATCTGTTCATACGTATTTTACATATTTGCATGGAAAATAAAGGAAATCATATCATGTCCAAACACTCCAAAAAAAGCTATGACAGAGTTATTATAAATATATATATATAATATTTATCTACTATATATTATCTATTACTATATATTATATATTATATCTATATATATATATATATATCCATGTGCATAGCTGCGGGCTAAATGACACATCTACAATGAAACTTCTACACCTCAGGCTCATGGAACATAGAACAAGGGGTAAAAAGGACACTAGTGCATCTCTAAATTCTCATCAATGAAACTCTGTCATGCAACAGAAGGACAGGAACACAAACGGCACAAATGGTTAAGTGTGGAGAGTAAGAGTCTGCAGAGTGTTGGTCCTGGAACAGGACTCCTATATTAAACTCCACCCACCCAGGGTGGAGCCAGGGAGTAGATCAAGTCCTACAGACACCTGGGACCTTGCTCATATGAACTTAGAGCAATGGTGTCACCATGCACAAGACCTATGCAAACTCAAGGAGACGAATCCCCACTGTAGAACTGTGGCAATGATCAGTAAGCCCCAATTTTACTTGAAGAATTATTGTCAGCTGATTATTACTCTGTGAGGAAGAGTTGATCTTCTGGAAGGGAGTTAATCTAAATAGACTGCCTAGACCACAGTGGGTGAACTTGTACTGTGTGACATCTGGGGACACTACCTTGACATGATTGGCCTTAACATAAATGACAAAGTGCATGAATTCCAGTGGGTGGGACTATGGGAGAGTACCAGTGGGAAAGGGGGTATAAAGGTCATTAAGATTGATTAAAATGTGCTGTATGAAATGTGCAAAAAAATCAATATTTTTGTAATTATTTTTATTTTTTATTTTGACAGGACCATAAAAAATAAAAAATGACAATAACAAAACTAAGCATAAAAAGGAGATTTCCACTTCGAATTATGATGAAATAAAGAGTGCCTCTGCAGGGCTTGGTATGTACTTCTCTTTTTTCCCCTTCTCTCTTTCTTTTCTTCTTTTCCTACTCTTTGGGGCTATCAGAAGGATGTGTTTACTAGCTAGTCCAGGAAGCTTTGAGTTCTCAGCTGAGAAAGAGTCTGCTTAATTTGGGGGAGTCTCATCCCTAAACTGCCTAATCAATTTCTAGCTCCTGTCCAGTTATGTTACCCTTTGAAAAGGGTCACCCCAATTGCCAGAAAGGAATTGGAGCATCAATTTATCTGACTTCTTCCATGCTGAAAGGGGCGTTGAGTGTGGCAACTGGGTATCTCTCATTCAGAGGATCAATCTAAAACACCCCCAAGCATAAATATAGAGGGGAAAAATCCTTGACTGGCACCCATGAAAGGAAAATGAAGGCAGAAGTAGTTAGGTACATGATCTAGGAAGGGGACCAGAAGTAAGAACAGGGTGAATTCCAATATCCAACTTAAAAGTCCATTAGAACTTCCTGACTAGGTGTTTTCCATTCATTAGGTTTCTCCTTTCATTTGGCCATGATGTGTGGAATCATGATCTGCTTTTCAGGCTTTTTAATTGTCAGAATATGAGTTTCCACTTAGTTGCTAGAAAGAAAAATGACTTTTTCTTGTCTTTTCGAGACAGGGTCTCCCTGTAGCCCCAGCTGACCTGGAACTCATTCTGTAGACCAGGCTGGCCTTGAACTCACAAAGATCCACCGGCCTCTGCCTCCTGAGTGCTAGGATTAAAGGCGTGCGCCACCACGCCCGGCTTGGTTATGTCTTTTGGGGTGCTTAAATCCACACAATTAGCCCAGATTAACCAAACTTTGTTTTCTTAAGGTCATTTGAGATTCTGGTCTTCAGGCAGCACTCAGGATTTCAGGGGGTGGGGCTGGCTCCTTCTGGTCATTCTTAACCAGTTCCATCTACAGAGGACAAGGTCAGGTCTTGCTAGACCAGGCTTCCCTTTCCAGCACAAGGTGAATTTCCTCTATATTGAGTTTCCTCTTTATAGACTGGACACCGACTAGGGTTCTGTTAGTGGATCTCCAAGACCCTGCACAGGAAGCCTGGTGACTCACAATTGCATAACATTTTTAAGAGAAGCCCCCCATACAAAATCCCCTGGGACCAACTGACCTCAGAGGACAAGGAAAAAAATGTCCCTTAAATCCCTTGGCTGAATTGATATGGGCCTTAGGTATGGACATTAAGCATTGAAAAATGTTAAATTACACCAATCTGGTGCTTTTAATTACTGTATCATATTTAAATAAAGCTTGAAGAAAAGCCTAAGAAGCCTTGCATAAACATTGAGTGGAAGAAATCTAACACCATAGGATAAGCAGGCAAAGCCAATAAGAGAAATTTAAGCAATTTTAGGCATATCTTAAATATAAATGATTTACTACAAACAGAAGTAAGTAATCTCTTTACTGTCCCAAAGCCTATATCCTGGTTTGTAGTTTTCCAATAACAGGGAACACACCTATTGACTAGAATTAAGCTGAAAAAATTTACTAATTCCATCCAAACTGTCTCCTTCTGGGCTGCAGGTCACTAGTTTAGGGAAATAAACCTAGATTTTCTTGACTCCAGTTATCTTAAAAAGGGCAGAACAGATATCAAAATAACACTTGCATAAAAGACAAAGACCAAAAATTATCTTTCAGTAGTCAAAGGCAATCCATTAATTGGAATAGCACAGTTGCTTTCAGATACAATGAAATATAATAATAAATATATGCCCCTTTAATCTGAATCTAGAACTGGAAGTCCAGTACAAGCCAGGAAGAGACTGACAAGCAACCACAACCCTGTATGGTTATAATCCCATTTAGACCATTAGTAAACTGACTTTAGTGTTTATATCACTCAACTCTAGAAATATTTAACCACTTCAATCCAGTACAAGTATCTCATTTTCTAGTAAACTTTGCAATATTTATAGCCATCCAACAGAATGGGGCAGTTTCCCCAAACACAGTACCACAAAATAAAAACCTTAAAGTTACCCTACAGGTCCCTGGGGCAGGCTCTGGCCAACCAAATCTTTCCAGATATTCAGAAATACACCACATAGGGTTGGCAAAAGTGTGTCTATCTGCCTTAAGATTGTCCACCTAGTGGTCAAATATCTCATAAACAAAACACAACCAAAGGCCTTGAATTTTATTTTATCTAGTAATAACACAGCAATTCCTCATTCTTTCTTAGTGGGATTTACTTGTATTCTTTTTGTTGTTGTTTTTTTAACATATTTTACTTTTTATTTTTACATTCTTTTTTCTTTAATTTTAAAATGCCATATAATTTAATCTAGAATATCACAGTTTATCCCATGATGCATTAATATAATTTTCAAAACATAACTTCAAATTTCCTGATTATCACACTTTCTTTTTTTTAAGTTAATTTTTATTGAGTGCATTTCATACAATATGTCTTAATCAAATTTAGACTCTTTCCCCCTTCCATGGCCCATCCCTTATGTCCCCCAACCCTTCACCAGAGCTCATGGATTGTCCTGTTTTTTTTTTTTTGTTTTGTTTTGTTTTTTTTTTGTATCGTTTTCTCAGACTTTTATGGGAATCTTTTCAATGCACAAGTTTACTGTCTTGGTCAGTTTTTTTAATATGTTTTCTCTCTCTCTCTCTTTTTTATTGATGCTTTGTGTATTTCATACATCATTTTCCAATTCAGTTCAGGCGTATATCCCCTTCCCTTCACCCCACCCCACCCCTACCCATCCCAGATCATGCATTCTGCCGTAATTTTTCTGCATCTTTCTGTTTTTTTGTTTTGTTTTGTTTTCATTTTTTTTTTAACAATAAGTGATAGTTTGTGAGTACAAGCATCCTTCATGTAAAACCAATTTGCGAGCAGTTGTGCCCAAACCCACACAGCTCATGGGTCCCACCATCCACCAGGGGGGGCTTGTATGTTCAATCAAGTTGATCAAATGGGTGTCCAGTCTATATTGTTGTAGTTTCACCATTCACCCCAATCGCAGCCCTTACATTCTACCACGCCTCCTCTTCTGCAGATTGTTCCCTAGGCTTAGAAAAGGGGCACAGGTGGATGAGATGCAAAACAGTCTACTTTCTCTGGAGCTGTTGTCTTGGTCTCTAGTCAATTCTGGCTGTTTTCTTTCATGGGCTGCCAGCTGCTTTGCAGTGAGTAGGATGTACCAGAAAGTGCCAGCAGAAGGATTGACTTCTGTGGGCATTGAAGGGAAGAAATGCCTCAGATTGCTGCAGACATCAGGCCCCTCCCTGGATCCTACTTGTAACAACGATTTTTAATGTATCCTAATGAAATTTATCTTCTAGGTGCTGCAAATGTTTTAATACAAGAGACTTTCTTAACTCCCCCCCATAGAATAAGGAAAAATATGATGACGATGAGGTCGTTCTCCAGCTGTAGATTGGAGCCAACTGTTATAGAGGTATTCTCTTGTAAAATCGGTAAAACTGCCTTCTTTAATTGACTAATGGACATAGAAACTGTGAAAATGATTATTCGCTATTCTCTCTCTTTTTTATGCCCTTTAATTTTATATTATTCCAAAATATGCATACATACACTCCACACATCAATCAAAATTACAAATTCTGAAAATAAACTATAGGTTAATTCCTAAACACATTTAGAGATCGACATTTTAACAGTAAAGTTGCATGCAGGTAAAAAGAATATGAATAGAATATGAATACATATCTTCCATTCATATATGGTAACTGCAATTTGTGAATACAAGTGGTAGGGCAATTCTAGAGCCCATAAAGAGATTCACATTGGAATAGCACAGTTGCTTTCAGATACAATGAAATATAATAATAAAGTTGCTCAGTTTGACTGCCAACTGGGGATTTGGTATTAGCATCCACAAATGAGGGAAACCATTTGCCTTTTTTTTTCCTGGCACTGTGTTACTTCATTTAGCATAATGGCTTTGAGTTCCATCCATTTACCAGCAAAGCTCATGATGTCATCTTTACCGCTGCATAGAACTCCATTGTGTAGATGTGCCACATTTTTGTTATCCAGTCATCAGTTGAGGGGCATTAGGGTTGGTTCCAGCTCTTTGCTATTGTGAAGAGAGCTGCAATAAACATAGCTGTGCATGTATTTTTGGGGTAGGATGCATCTTGTGGGTATATACCCAGAAGTGGTATGGCTGGGTCAGGGGTAGGCTCATTTTGAGTTTTTTGAGGGTTCTCCACCCTGCTTTCCACAGTGGTTGAACCAGTTTACATTCCCACCAGCAATAGATGAGTGTTCCCCTTTCCCCACAACCTCTCCAGCATTTGTTGTCTTTTGTTTTCTTGATCTTGGCTAGTCTTATTGGAGTGAGATGATACCTTAGTGTGGTTTTAATTTGCATTTCCTTAATTATTAATGATGTTGAAATCTTTTTACCTTGGGATAATATCTATCTTTAAAGGTGAGGTAAGTTTCTTGGAGACAAGAAAAAAAAAAGGATGGGTTTTATTTCTTAATCCATTCTACTAGTCTATGTCTCTTAATTGGAGACTTCAGTCTATTGATAATTAAAACTGTTCTTGAGAGAATTAAATTGCATCCAATCATTTTGGTTCCTAGTACATTCTTAACCTAGGTTTTTATTTCCATAGTGGTAGTATTATTTGTTTTTTGGTATTGATTGGTTATAACCAGACCTGCCCTCCACTACTTGTATTACTTGAAAAATTCTCTGGAGGCATGGCTTATTGGAGAGGAATTATTTCAACTTATTAATATCATGGAACATTTTCCTTTCTCTTTCATTTATAATAGATATTTTTGCTAATAAAGTACTGTGGGTTGGCATTTAGAGTATTAGAATGAGGAATTTGGGGGGGAGGGTTTATTTCCTCTTATATATCCAGGACACATTCGTCACTATGAAAAGTCAGACATGGACTCCGGGCAGCATCCTGGTGCAGGAGCTGAAGTGCAGATCATGAAGGAACACTGCTTACTGGCTTGTTTCTCTGGCCTGCCTGCACTCAGCCTGGGTGATTCAGTTGAGAGATTCATATTATAACAACATAGTTGCTTTCAGGTAAACAGAAATATAACAATAATGTTACTCAGCTTGACTTTCATCTGGGGATTTGGAGATAGCATCCACAAATGAGAGAAACAATTCTCTGTTGTTCTGAGACTGTGTTACTTCACTCAGCATAATAGCTTCGAGCTCCATCCATTTACCAGCAAAGTTCATAATGCCATCTTTCTTTACCACTGAATAGTGCTCCATTGTGTAGATGTACCACATTTTCTCTATCCACTAGTCAGTTGAGGGGCACTTGGGTTAGTTCTGACTTTTTGCTATTGTGAAGACAGCTGCAATAAACATGGATGTGCATGTATCTTTGAGGTAGGATGAGTCTTTGGAGTATATACACAGGAGTGGTATGACTGGGTCAGGTGGAAAAACTGAAAAGATACCATGCTGAAATAAAAAAGTACACCAACCAGCGAAACAAGGAACTACAGGAAGAGATTGAGAAGCTCCAAGACGAAGTGGAAACACTAAAGAAATCACAGGATGAAATGAAAAAGGAAATCAAACATTCATCCAATCAAGAGGAAAGGATGGGGAAAAAAAGCCTCAGAAGTAGAATGGGGGAACTAGAAAAAAGAATATCAGACCTGGAAGATAACACAGAACAACTAAAAAGCTCATGTAAAGATTATGAAAAAATTTTAAAATACACAAGAGTGGAACAACCAGGACATATGGGATAGCATGAAAAGATCAAACCTTCACATCATAGGGATAGAGGAAGGAGAAGAATCCCAAGGGAATGGTATTGATCAGATCTTCAGAATAATAGATGAATATTTCCCCAAATTAAAAAAGACAAACCCATAAAAATACAAGAAGCACAGAGAACTCCAAATAGATAAGATCAGAAATGAAACTCTGCACACCATATCATAGTTAAAACCCTCGACACCCCCCCCCCAAAATTCTGAAAGCCACCAGAGAAAACAAGTTACATACAAGGGGAAACACATCAGAATTACAACTGACATTTCAGCGCAAACTATGAAAGCAAGAATAATGTGGACCAAAGTATTTCCAGTGCCAAATGACTGTAGATGCCAACCCAAGTTACTATACCTAGGAAAAATATTGATATAGTTGAAGAAGAAAGAAAAATCTTCCATGACATAAACAAGTCTGGTTTTCCAGAAAAACAACACTCAGAGAATACTTGAAGCAATTCAAATGACAGAGGAGAGGAAAAACTATCCCCAGGGACCTAGAAAGAAAAAGTAATAAAAGTGTAACTACAGAAGTGGAAACCTAGACCAAGATTTCACAATCATGAATATATATATATATATATATATGAAAATCTGGTAAACTAAAATTTATAAAGACAGTTTTATGGGACTTCAAGGCACATATTAACCCCAGCACACTCATAGTTGGGGACTTCAGTATGCCACAGAGCACTTTAGACAGGTCAACCGGACAAAGAATTAACAGAGAGACATCTGAACTGAACAATACAATCCACCAAATGGACCCCACACATGTCTACCAAATATTCCACCCAAATACCTGAAAATACACTTTCTACTCAGCAACCCATGGAACATTCTTCAAAATTAACCACATAGAGGGACACAGAAGAAACCTCAACAAATACAAAGATTGAAATAATTTTATGCATTCTATCAGACCACACTTCAATAAAGCTCAGTATCAACACCAGGATAAGCCCTACTGTCTACTAGAACATATGGAGACTAAACAACACACTCCTGAATAATGAATGGGTCAAGGAAGAAACAAAGAAAGAAATAAAAGCATTCCTGGAACTAAATGAAAATGATAGCACAATGCAACAAAACCAAAGGAATACTTTAAAAGTAGTCCTAAGAAGGACATTTATAGCCCTGGGTGCCTACATTAAAACAACAACAACAACAACAACAGAAAGAGTACAAATAAACAATCTCACACTGCAGCTAAAAAGACTTGAGAGACAACAACAAATGAACCCTAAAGTCAACAGACAGGAAGAAATAACAAAAATCAGAGTCGAAATCAGTGAAATATAAACAAAGAAAACAATACAAAAACAAATCAATAAATCCAAAAGTTGGTTCTTTGAAACAATAAATAAGATAGACAGACTGGGAGTTAGATATGCACCACACAGAACAACACCAGTGTACACCCAGCTTGTGAAGAGAGCCTACTTCACCTGTGTACTGCAGAACAACAGCCTGCAAAAGTTCAGGTGAGGCCTGCCTACCTGGATGTTTTGGGCACTCCTGTGCCCTGTGGAGGCTTGGTATTGCTTCAACCGTCAGGTCCCAGCATGTGACATGGGCAGAGTTAGACTCGCACCACACAGCACAGGACCAGCATGCAACCAGTGCATGGTGTGAGTTGGTCAATAGGGTGCCAGTGCATGGGCCAAAGTAGCAAACAACACCTCTCCCCCTCCCCCTGTGTAGCTTCGGGGAGCAGTGGTGCAGAGGATCTAGCAGGCACAGTATTGATGATTATAATCTGTGCAGCCAATGTTGAGGCACCAGAACCCAAAGAAACAGATAAACAAACAAACCTACATGCCAAAGACACGCGCGCGCACACACACACACACACACATACACACACACTCACACATACACAAAAGGGAAAAGGTCATGATAAATCTATGCCAAACTCTTCCAACCCTACAGAAGACTCCTACAATAAAATCTCCTTGGAAGGAAACCAAGACATGGACTTTAGAAGAAAAATTGTACACATATTCAGATAGAGAAATAAAGGAAGAGAATGAAAAACTCAAGAAGGACCTAGAAGGAGATAATGACAAACGTTGGAAAGAACTAAATGGAGAAAATGACAAACTCTGCAAGGAAGTGGAAACACTGAAAAAAATCCCAAGCTGAAATGAAAATGAACAACGAACAAAGGGTCTACAAGATGAGAATGACAGGCTCCAGAAGGAAGGGGAAATACTAAAGAAAAAGCAAGATGAAATGAAAAAGGAAATTGAACATTCATCCAATCAACAGGAAAGGATGGGAAAAAGCCTCAGAAGCAGAATGGAAGAAGCAGAAAAAGTATCAGACCTGCAGGATAATATGGAGCTCAAGTAAAGATTATGAAAAATTAAAAAAAAAAAAAAAGAGTAGAACAACCAGGAAATGTGGAACACTATGAAAAGACCAAACCTCTGCGTAATAGGGATAGAGGAAGGAGAAGAATCCCAAGACAACAGTATTGACCAGATCTTCAACAGGATAATAGAAGAAAATTTCCCCCAACTGAAAAAAGACAAAGCCATACAAATACAAGAAGCACACAGAACACCCGACAGGACCAGAAAAGAAATTCCCCATGTCATGTAATTGTTAAAACACTAGGTTCTCAAAACAAAGATAAAATACTGAAAGTTACAAGAGAAAAACAACAAGTTAAATATAAGGGGAACCCATCAGAACCACAGCTGACTTCTCAGTGCAAGATACGAAAGCTAGAAGAATATAGAACAAAGTATTTCCAGTACTAAATGACAAATGACTTTAGATGCCAACCCAGACTACTATACCCAGAAAAAAATGTCAATTATAGTTGAAGGAGAAAGAAGAATATTTTGCGACATGAACAAGAAGAAAGAATACATGTCTAAGAAACCAACACTTCAGAAAATCCTTGAAGCAATCCAAAGGACAGAGGAAAGGAGTAACTATCCCTAGGCAATCGAAGAGACAAAGCAACAAAAGCATAACAGAGTAAATACACACCTAGACCAAGAATGCAAACAAAAAACAAGGTAAAAGGAAGCAGCACACATCTCTCAATAATAGCTTTAAATACTAGTGATCTAAACTCCCCAATCAAAAGGCATAGAATGGGAGAATGGATTAGGAAACAGAATCCTTCTATATGCTGTCTACAAGAAACCCATCTCACCTGCAAGGACAGACACACCTTAGAGTGAAAGGATGTGGAAAAAGAAACATTCCAAGCAAATGATACCAGGAAACAAGCTGGAGTAGCTATTCTAATATCAGACAAAATAGTTCTCAAAGTAAAATTAATCAGAAGAAACCAAGCCATTACATCCTTATCAAAGGAACAATGAACCATGAAGACTTCACAATCCTAAATGTCTATGCATCAAACTCTGGTGCACCTAACTTTATAAACACAACTCTTCAGGACCTCAAGACACAGGTTAATCCTAACCCACTAATAGTGCGGGATGTCAGCACCCCACTTAGGCCGTTGGATAGATCAACAGGACAAAAAATAAACAGAAAGACATCAGAACTGAACAACACAATAAACCAAATGGATCTCACAGACATCTACAGAATATTCCACCCAAATACCAGAGAATATACTTTCTGCTCAGCACCTCATGGAACATTCTCCAAAATCGACCACTTACTGGGCCACAAAAGGAACCTCAACAAATACAAAAGGATAAAAATTATTCCATGCATTCTATGAGACCACAGTGCAATAAAGCTCAATATGAACACCAGAATAAGTTTAACTAGCTACAAGAACACATGGAGACTAAACAACAAAATCCTCAATAATGAATGGGTCAGGGAAGAAATAAAGAGTGAAATAAAAGTATTCATTGAACTGAATGAAAAAGAAAATAGAATGCAACAAAACCTGTGGGATACTTTAAAAGCAACCTTGAGAGGGAAATGTATAGCCCTAAGTGCCCACATCAAAAAAAAAAAAAAACAAAAAAACAAAAACGGGAACAAATAAACCATCTAACACTGCAGCTAAAAACACTTGAGATACAAGAACAAATGAACTGTAAACCCAACAGACAGAAAGAAATAACAAGAATCAGAGCAGTAATCAATGAAATAGAAACAAAGAAAATAATACATAAAATCAATGAATCCAAAAAGTGGTTCTTTGAAAAGATAAAAAAAAAAAAAAATAGATCGACCTCTGACCAACTTCTAGCCTAGTTAACCAAGAGAGAAAGAGAGAGAGAGAGAGAGAGAGAGAGAGAGAGAGAGAGAGAAATAGAGAAAGAGACTCCAAATCAATAGTATTAGTGATGAAAGGGGAAACATCACAACAGACAAAGAAAAGATGCAGACAATCATACGGGAATACTTCAAAAATCTATACTCCACTAAATTTGAAAACCTAAGTGAAGTGAATGAATATCTGAAATCCTGGGAACAAACAAAGCTTAAACAAGAAGTGATTGAAAGCTTAAACAGACCCATAATATTTGAGGAAATTGAAGATATAATTAAAATCCTCCCAACTAAAAAAGCCCCATCCAGATGGTTTCACAGCAGAATTCTATAAAACATTTAAAGAGGTCTTAAATTCATTGCTATTCAAACTGTTTAGAAGGATACAAACAGAGGGAATTCTCCCAAACTCCTTCCATGAAGCCAGCATCACTCTAATACCCAAACCAGGCAAAGATACAAGCAAAAAAGAAAACTATAGAGCCATCTCACTAATGAACATAGATGCAAAAATTATCAATAAAATATTTGCAAAATACAGACCCACATAAAAAAGACATCCATCATGATCAAGTTGGATTCACACCAGAGATGCAGGGATGGTTCAACATACATAAATCAATAAATATCATAAAACTCATAAATGGACTGAAATTTAAAAACCACACTATCTTCTCAATTGGTGCAGAAAAAGCCTTTGACAGGATTCAGCATCCTTTCATTTTTAAAGTCCTAGAGGGAATCAGACTGAAAGAAACATTCCTCAACATGATTAAAGCCATATATAGCAAACCCACTGCCAACATCATCCTAAATGGAGAAAAATTGGAACTGTTTCCCTTAAAAGTGGGAACCCAGCAAGGCTAAGCATTATGGCCACTCCTCTTAAAGATAGTGCTTGAAGCACTTGCTAGGGCAATAAGAAAAGAGAAGGAAATTAAAGGAATACTAATCAGAAAAGAAGTTAAGCTATCCCTTTTTGCATATGATAGTTTAAAGGATGCTAAAAACTCCACCAGAAAACCTCAAGACACGATTATGAGCTTTAGTAAAGTGGCAGGCTACAAAATTAATCTAGAAAAATAAGTAGCTTTTCTTTACACCAACAATAAACAAGTGAAGAAGGAATATAAGAAGACCTTCCCACTCACAATAGCCTCAAAAATAAGATACCTGGGAAAAAACCTAACCAAAGATACTAAAGACATCCACATACAACAAAAATTTTAAACTCCTGAAGGAGATTGAAAATGATATCAAAAGATGGAAAGATCTCCCATGCTGATGGATTGGGTAAATTAATATAGTAAAAATGCCCATTTGGGGGCTGGAGAGATGGCCTAGCGGTTAAGAGCGACATCTGCTCTTGCAGAGGACCTGGGTTCGATCCCCAGCACCCACATGGTGGCTGAGAGCCGTCTTTAACTCCAGTTCCAGGGAATCTGATACCCTCTTCTGACCTCTGTGGCATTGCAGGACATGGGTGCACACACCTACATGCAGACAGTACATTCATATAATAAATGAATAAATAAATAAATAAAATAAATAAATAAATACCCATTTTACCCAACCTGATATACAGATTCAATGCAATCCCAATCAAAATCCCTATGAGCCTCTTCACAGTCTTGGGAAAAAACAATCCTTAAATTCATATGGAAAAACATAAGACCCCGAAAAGATAAAGCAACCCTGAGTGAAAAATGCAATACAGTGGGGATTTCCCTACCAGACTTCAAACTATATTACAGGGCCATAGTCATAAAGACAGCCTTGGACTGGCACAAAAACAGACCTGTTGGCAATGGAACAAAAATGATCATCCAAACTTGAGCTCATACAATTTCAGCTGCCTCATATTTGACAAATGGGCAAAAAAATATGAATGGAGGAAGAATAGTATCTTTAGCAAATGTTGCTGGTAAAATTGGGTCATCATTTGTAGAAGAACAAAATTAAACCCCTACCTATTACCTTGTACAAAAATCAACTCCAAGTATATCAAAGATCTCAACGTGAAGCCTGAAACCCTGAAGGTGTTAGAAGAAAAATTTGGCAACAACCTACAAGACATAGGCACAGGAAAAGACTTTCTAAGTCAGAAAGCAGCTGCATGGGAAGTAAGGTGAACAGTCAACAAATGGGACCTTATAAAACTCAAAAGATTCTGTACAGGGAAAGAAACAATCGAGGAGGTAAAGAGAAAACCCACAGAGTAGGAGGAAATCTTTACCGGTGATACATCTGACAGACATTAATGTCAAGAATAAAGAAACTACTCAAAAAAAAAAAAAAAAAAAAAGAAGACAAAGGACCTACTCAACGATGGAGTAGAGAGCTGAACAGAGATATCATCAGTGAAGGAATAAAGATGGCTAAGAAACATTTTTTTAAATTTTATTTTTAAAAATACACAAGAATGAAGAAAGGTAAATTAAACACTCTCAGATATCGGCTCAGGCCAATACTACTAACTAAGATCAAGAAAACAAAAGACAAACGATGTGGGAAAGGTTGTGGGAAAAAGGGAACACTCAGCCACTGCTGGTGGAATGTAAACTTGTACACTAACCCCTATGGAAAGCAGTGCTGAGACGTAATGAACGACAGATGAGCCTACTACCGGACCCAGTCATACCACGCCTAAGTATATACCCACAAAGACACTCATCCCCTACTTGCAAAGATACATGCACAAATATGTTTATTATTGCAGCTGCTCTGGTCACAATAGCAAAAAGGTGGAACCAACCCACATGACCCTCAACAACGAGTGGATGGCAAAATGTGGTACATCTACATAAATGGAGTTACTATTTCAGTAGTAAAGAAATAATGGTTATGAACGTACAGGAAAACGGATGGAGCTCAAAGCCATTATGCTGATTGAATTAAACACAGTCCCAGAAAAAAAGGGCAATGGTTTTTCCTCATTGGTGGATGACTAAACACCAATACACCAGAGAAATGCAAAGCTGAACAACTGTGTTGGTTTTTTCTTTTTATCTGAAAGCAGTTGTGTTGTTATAATGTGAATGTCTCAGCTTGATCTAGAATCCACCCACCATTTATTTTCAGACTCCTGTAATTACTGTATATGAGTTGAAGGTATGTATTCATATTTTTAAGTAATATAAAATTAAAAAATGTGAATTAACTATTTTAAAATAAAAAGAGTTGGAGAATATGCAGGACAATTATGGCAGATGCATATCTGGGGTAGGGTGGGGGGAAGGAAAGGGGAATATGCCTGAACGGAATTAAAAGTGATGTCTGAAATACCAAAACATCAATAAAAAAAATGTCCATTTTATCCAGATTGATGTACAGATTCAATGTAATTCCTATTAAAATTCCCAAGAGTTTTCTTCACAGGTTGGAAACAGTTCTTAAATTCATTTGGAAAAACAAAAATCCCGAATACCAAAACAACCCTGATTGAAAAGAACAATACACGGGGGATGCCTACACCAGACTTCAAACTATACTAACAGGCTAATATAGTCATAAAAAAAGCCTTGTACTGGCACAAAAACAGACATGGTGACCAATGGAACAAAACCGAAAGATCAATCTGAGCACATACAATTTCAGCAGCCACGCATATTTGACAAGGGGGGCAGAAGCACAATGGAGAAAAGACAGAACATTCAACAAATGGTATTGGTCAAACTGGTCACCACTTGTAGAAGAAGGAAATTAAAACTCCTCCATCTTCTCGCCCTGTACAAAAGGAAACTCCAGATGGATTAAAGACTCAACGTGAAACCAAACTCTCGAGGTGATAAAGAAAAAGTTGGCAGCAGACTACAAAGAACATAGGCAAAGGAAAAGACTTCCTAAATCAGACAGCAGCGCACAGGAATTAGGTCACCTTGACAAAGGGACCTCATTAAACTCAAAAAGCTTCTGTTAACATCAAAAGAAACATCAAGGAAGTGAAAAGAAAAGAAAATCCACAAGTGGGAGGAAACCGTCACTGCAAATACATCTGAGACAAAGCATTGATTCCAGAATACATAAACTGCTCAAAAAACAAAAAGAAAAGAAAATAAATGACCCACTCAAGTAGATGGAGCAAAGAAGAACTGAACAGAGACTTTTCACGAAAGTGAAGAATTAGAGATGTCGGAAAACACCTCAAGAACTTTTCAACAACACTATCATTAAGGAAATGCAAATAAAAAGCCACTCTAAGATATCGATCTCACTCCAGATAAGTCTGGATAAGATCAAGAAAACCAAAAAAAACAAGTGTGAAAGTTATGGGAAAAGGAAACAATCATCCCCTGCTGGTGGGAAAGTAAACTCATACAGCATTGTGGAAAGCAGTGTTGGAGAACCCTTGGAAGACGTGAATGCACTTGCCAACTCTACACAGCATACCACTCTCCTGGGGCATGTAACCCTCAAGGAACGTCGCCCTCGACTGACAATTGGATAGAAAAATGTTGGTACATCTACACATGGATTTGCTATGCAGCAGTAAAGAAAGACGACATCACAACCTTTGCAGGAAAATGGCTGAGCTAGAGGACAGATGCTGAGTGAAGTAACACAGTCTCAAAAACCAAAACGACGAATGGTATTCCTCAGCGGTGGGGAGTGCTAAGTGCCATTAACCCAGTTGAAGTAGGTCCGTGTGTAGAGGCCCCCGTGAACTTTGTTCAAAGCAGTTTGGGTGTAATGCATATTGGAAACAACAACAACAACAGAAAGGACTGCATCAAAGAACTGACTGAAACAGTGAACTTCTGCTCAAAACAGTCAACTTCCTCATGGAGAATATTGAGAAAGACTAAGAGATGAAAAGCATGTTTGGCAGAATGCATGAGCTCTGGAGGGGTGGGGGAATGGGCGGGAACATGAGTCTAGATTTGTTAAAAAAATAAAAATAAATTTATGTGGAAAAGAAAAGAAAACCTAAGAGAAATGGATGAATATCTGAAATCCAGGGAATCACCTGATAGCTTAAACAGACCCATAATATATGAAGAAATTGAAACTGTAATAGGAAACCTCCCAACTTAAAAAAGACAAGGCCCAGATGGTTTCATGGAGGAATTCTATAAAACATTTAAAGAAGACTTACAGCCATTATTACTCAAAATGTTCAGACGGATACAAGCAGAGGGAAATCTCCCAAATTCCTTCTATGAAGACAGCATCACTCTAATACCAAAACCAGACAAAGACACAACCTAAAAAGGGATCTATAGACCAATCTCTTTAATGAAAACAGATGCAAAAATCCTCAACAAAATACTCACAAACTGCATACAGATACACATCTAGAAGATCATCCGTCATGATAAAGATGGATTCATACCAGAGATGCAGGAATGGTTCAACATATGAAAATCAGTATCTATCATAAAACACATAAATTGACTGAAAGACAATAACTACACAATCATCTCAATTGTCAGAGAAAAAGACTGACAAAATTCAGCATCACTTCACACTGAAAGTCCTAGAGGGAATTGGAATGGAAGGATCATTCCTCAATGTAATCAAAGCCATATGCAAGAAACCCAGTGCTAACATCATCCTAAATGGAGAAAACTTAGAAGCATTTCCCTTAAAGGTAGGAACTCAGCAAGTCTGCCTCCAGTCACCACTCCACTTCCATATAGTGCTTGAAGACCTTGCTAGAGGAATAAGGCAAGAAAAGGAAACTAAAGGAGTACTAACTGGAAAAGAGGAAGTCAAGCTATCCTTTTTTACAGATTATATGATAGTTTACATAAATGATCTTAAAAACTCCACCAGAAAACTCCTAGAAGTGATTAAGAGTTTCAGTAAAGTGGTGGGATACAAAATTACCCTAGAAAAATTAGCAGCCTTTCTTTACACCAACAACAATCACCTGAAGAAGGAAAATAAGGAGACCTTCCCACTTACAATCACCTCAAAACAATAAAATACCTAGGAACAAACCTAATCAAGGACACCAAAGGTCTCTACAACAAAAAATTGTAAACCCATGAAGAAGACATCAGAAGATGGAAAGACCTCCCATGCTCATGGACTGGAAAAATTAATATAGTAAAAATATCCATTCTACTTAAATTAATACACAAATTCAATGCAATCCCAATTACAATCCCCAAGAATTTCTTCACAGGATTGGGGAAAAATGCTTAATTTCATATGGAAAATCAAAAGACTCCAAATAGCCAAAGGAACCCCAAGCAAAAAAGAGCAATACAGGGGGATCTCTATACCAGACTTCAAACTATACTACAGGGTTATAGTCATAAAAACAGCTTGGTGCTGACACAAAAACAGACCTGTAGACCAACGGAACAAAACTTAAGTTCCATCTGTGTCTATACCAAAGTAATCTACCATAATAATTAGTACTGTTTAAATACCTATATATCTAATTGCTTGTGCTTAATTAGTAGGATTGAAAGGTTATTCCTGGACAAATTGTCAGCCCATGAAAGGAAACAGCCAGAACTGGTCAGAGTCCAAAATGACATCTCCAGAGAAAGTAGACCGTTTTGCTTCTCGTCCACCTATGCCCCTTTTCTAAGCCTAGGGAACAATCTGTGGAAGAGGGTACATGGTAGAATGTAAGGGTAGCGATTGGAGTGAATGGTGAAACTACGGTAATATAGACTGGACACTTATTTGATCAACTTGATTGTACATACAAGTTGACCACTTCCAGCTGGAAGTTGGGAGCATTAGGATGTGTGGGTTTGGGCACAACTGCTTGCAAATTGGTTTTACATGAAGGATGCTTGTACTAATAAAAAAAAAATAAAAGGAGCTAGATATTGAAAAGTCTTTAAAGCAGGTTTTCATGCCAGGCAGAAGATATTCATTAAAATCCACTCTGTAACGTTTGCAGTTTAAAAATGGTATACTTAAAATGAACATATATTTATATAGAGAGGTATTTCAGTAGTTTTATACAGAAATACAAAATAAACCACATAAGTTAATGGACTTGATTTCTCTGAAGTCACAATCTAGTCATATAGTTTTAAAGAGCAAAGTGTATATTAGGTAATATTTATTTGGCAGGCATTCAAATCTGCCCAAGCTTTGTCCACATATTATAGGATACTTTAAGACCTAGTAAAATGTTTAGATTAGTTAAATTTGATTGTAGGTTTTGGTGAAAATGGTCATACATTTGAACTAATTAAGAATATAAAATGTTAATTGTTTTATTTATAATTTGTATTGAATTTCCAACAATAACTTTGGGGTTAAGGTACACAAATAGTCTCTATAGTTTTCTGTGTTATACAATATCACCTTGTAACACTTTCTTTTACTTGTATGATAATTTAAAGGAATTAAGTTTAAGTTTACTTCCCAAATAAGTAGCATACAGTGAATGATAAACTGTTTGGGTAACTTTAATGAAAACTTATACCCTGGTTCCTATTTATAGGTATGTGTAATACAACTTAGGCATCTATAGGTCAAAACATAAAAATTAAAAAAAAAGAGGGAGGTGGGAGGTGGTGTAGTATTCCTTCTCCAATACAAATGGAAAGCTATGTGTTCCAAACTTATTGATAAATTTTCAATTTTGAGATCTTGAAACTAACAATGGGAGGAGATTTGTATGTTCCCACAGGTAAAAACACCAATCTAAATGCCTGAAAACATACAACTTTTGTTTGTGCAGGATGGACTGGGGAATGCCAGCAGAGAGGCTGACCCATCTGAACATTAAAGAAAGAGGAACCGGGACTGGAGAGATAGCCTAGCGGTTAAGAGCACCGACGCTCTTGCAGAGGACCCGGGTTCGATCCCCAGCACCCACATGGCGGCTAAGAACCGTCTGTAACTCCAATTCCAGGAGAACTCCAGTTCCAGGGGAATCTGAGACCCTCTTCTGACCTCCGTGGCATTGCACGACACGGGTGCACAGACCTGCATGCAGACAGTACAATTCATTACACATACAAAGAAAATATAAAAAAAAAATTAAAAAAAAAAAAAAAAGAAAGAGTGAACCTCAGACTGCCTGATCAAAAGACACTGAGCATCTCTCTGAATTCTATTTGGGATAGCTGTTTATAATGTTTCTAATGAAGTTTACCTTCCGATGCTGAGAAATCTGTTCTTCTTACCCTCTCCCCTTTATAGGTGAAAAGGAAAACATGATGGGAATGAAGACATTCCCTAACTGGTAAACTAGAACCAACTGTTATAGTGGTTAATTTCTTATAAAAACAGTATAACTGCTTTCTTTAAATTGACTAATAGACACAGTAACATGTAAAGGATTATTCTCTATTTATAGTCAAATATAATACTAAAGTTTTAATAAGCTGGGTAATTAAGCAAAATATATTAATACACGAAAGCTCTGATATTAAGCAATGGATTATTCTGCCTAGGAGAATGTTGGCTAGGGATCCAAGCCCCCCAAATTATAAAGGCCTTTTTTCCTATAAGTGGGATATCTGCCAGGAGAAAGGTGGTAAGACCCTGTTGTCAAAGACCTTGGTGTGAACATGAAAAAATGTTCTGAGACATCTCTTGCTGATGTGCAGTTGGCCTCTAAATGCCAGAGAGCGTTACCAAGTCCATTAAAGCAAGTAAAGCAAAATATTGGTATCCTTGAGGTAAGCAAGACTCCTCCATCAGTATCAGGTACACCTCAACTGCCTGGAGATACTGTGCAATATATATATATATACATCTAATTATATATATTATATATATATCCCAAATCTGATTGGCTATTAGCTCTCTCCTTGGTGGAATAATTCACAGCGGATGCTACCAGCTTATGTCCTCTAGTGGTTAGGAGATGTTATAAGCCACATAAGAATTTGTTACCCTTTATAGAGAAACCACAGTTTGTGGATTAGCATACCATCCAAACATCTGTGTCTTTGCTCACAGCTTAGCTTGCCATAATAATTAGTACTGCATAAATGTCTGTATATCTAATTGCTTGTACTTTTTTAGTAAGATTAAAAAGGTATCCCTGGATAAGCTGTCAACCCATGAAGGGGAAAAACTTGAACAGGCTAGAGTCCAAAATGTCATCTCCAGAGAAAAATACTGTTTTGCTTCTCACCCACTAGTGCCTCTTTCCCAAAGCCTAGGGAACAACTTGTGGAAGAGGAGGCATTGTAGATTGGGGTGAATCGTGAGACTACAGCAATATAGACTGGACTCCTGTTTGATCAACATGCTTGTGCATCCAACTCCAACTGGACTATGGGAACCTTGGGTTGTTCAAAATTTGGACATAGATACCTGCAAATTGGTTTTACATGAATGTTACTTACATTCATTGCTTATGCTTAATAATTTGGCTCACTTCAAAAAAATGCACCAATTACCTAATTGTATGGCAAACTGAGCAACGTCAATGTTATCTGAAAACAACTGTGCTATTATATTGTACAATCCCTTAAAAAATAAACAAATAAAGGAAGGAAAAAAAGAAAAAAAAACTTAAGTTCCAAAGTTGATCACATACAATTTCATCCACCTCATATTTGACAAGGGGGCAAAGAAGACTCAATTTAGAAAAGACAACATCTTCAGCAAATGGTGTTGGCAAAACTGGATCACCACTTGTACAAAAATAAAATTAAACCCCTACCTCTCACCCTGTATAAAATCAACTCCAAATGGATCAAAGACCACAACTTGAAACCTGAAACTGAAGGTGATAGAAGAAAAAGCTGGCAGCAACCTACAAGACATAGGCATAGGAAAAGACCTTCTAAATCAGACAGCAGCTGTGAAGGAAATAAGGTCAACAATGGAGAAGTGGGACCTCGTTAAACCTCGTTAAAAAGCTTCTGTACAGAGAAAGAAATACTCAGGGAAGTGAAGAGAAAACCCACAGAGTGTAAGGAAACCTACATGGTTGTTACATCTGAGATAGAATTAACTTCCAGAATATATAAACTACTCAAAAACAAAGAAGAAATAAAACAAATGACTCACTCAAAAGATGGAGTAAACAGCTGAACAGAGACTTCACAAGGAATTAGAGATGACTCAGAAACATTTTAAAAATTGTTCAACATCATTAATAATTAAGGAAATGCAAATTAAAACCACTTTAAGATATCATCTCACTCTGATAAGACTGCCTAGAATCAACAAAACAAATGATGCCAACTGCTTGGAAAGGTTGTGGGGAAAGAGGAACACTAATCCACTGCTACTGGGAATGTAAACTCATACAACCACTATGGAAAGTAGTGTGGATAATCCATAAAAGACTAAAAATGAGCTTACCACCTGAACCAGTCTTACCACTCCTGGGTATGTGCCCACAAGACTCATCCTACCATAGAGATATAAGCACAGCCATGTTTATTGCAGCTTTCTTCACAATAGCAAAGAGCTGGAATCAGCTAAAGTGTCCCTCAACTGAGGAGTGGATAGAGAAATTGTGGAACATCTGCAAAATGGAGCTCTATACAGTGGCAAAGAAGATGACATCATGAACTTTGCAGGTAAATTGATGGAACTAGAAGACATTATGTTAATTGAAGTAACACAGTCCCAGAAAAACAAATGATGAATGGTATCCCTCACCTGTGGATGCTTGCACCCATGTAACTAGTTGTAAGGCAAACTGAGCAACATAAATGTTATATTCCTCTTAATTTAAAACAAACCTAACCAAAGACACCAAAGACCTCTACAACAAAAATTTTAAACCCTTAAAGAAAGAAATTGAAGAAGACTTCAGAAGATGGAAAAACCTCCCATGCTCATGGATTGGGAAAATTAACATTGTAAAAATGTCCATTTTACCAAAACTCTTGTATAGATTTAATGCAATCCCAATCAAAATCCCCAAGAGTTTCTTCACAGGCTTGGAAACAAAAGTTCTTAAATTCATTTGGAAAAACAAAAGACCCCGAATAGCTAAATCAATCCTGAGTGAAAAGATCTACACAGGAGGGATCTCTATACCAGATTTTAAACTATACTACAGGGCTATAGTCATAAAAACAGCCTGGTACTGGCACAAAAACAGACCTGTTGACCAATGGAACAAAACCGAAGATCCAAATCTGAGCACATACAATTTCAGCCATCTCATATTTGACAAGGGGGCCAAGAAACCACAATGGAGAAAAGACAGCATCTTCAGCAAGTGGTGTTGGCAAAACTGGATCACCACTTGTAGAAGAATGAAATTAAACCCCTACCTCTCACCCTGTACAAAAGTCAACTCCAGATGGATTAAAGACCTCAA